>ML782211.1:14414-71599 GCA_009831015.1 Picea engelmannii
GAGGGTATTCTAACATGTCCCTAGAGTATCCAAAACTCAACACTTGGACAGAGGCCAACCTTGAAAAATTTCTCATTCCCCTTCTCTACGAAGGTCTCTTCCTTATCTACGAAGGTCTACCTGTGGGATTGCTCATTCCTTCTCTACGAAGGTCTAGCTATGGGATCTAAAAGAATATCTTATGGTCCAAAATCTTTCAATTGTATAATACCATGCTACCCATCTGTTGGGCACCATCCATCTACTGGATAGCTTTCATCTTTATCAAAATATCTAGGCACCATCCATCTACTTTTCTAACTGCATCAAATCACGATCCTTCATTTCGAACTCAGAGACATGGCTCCCTCTTGCACCAAGCTAATAGCTTCTAGTCATCATCCTTGAAGTTTTCTTCTGTAATATCCTAGGTGCCTTCTTGAATTCGAATATTTCTTTCTTTCTGTCTTCATACTGGATCAACCTGCTCCCTCTGCATCTATAAGAACGGTACTAGAGCAACCTGTAGTTACCTGCATCTCATCCACTATATCTAAGTATCCATCTTTTTCTTCATCTTGAATATTTTTGTTTTGCATCTTTAGGAGCCTCCTGCTCTTATATGAATATCGGATACAGAAAGTATGCAAACTCATCAAATCCTTATATGGCCTAAAAAAAGCATTGTGATCCTGATATGAAATGCTAGCTGAGCATCTTCTGAAATTGAATTTCAAGCACTTTAATCTTGATGATTCAACTTCATGTGTCAAGAAAGTCGACAAAACTAATGTATATATTGTAAAGTATGTAGATGATACGTTGATAACATGGAACAATGAAAGATATATTGCATCCATAAAGAAAGAGTTGAACAAAAGCTTTAAGATAACAGATTTGGGACATCTTCACTATTACTTGACTCAAAATGCAAAGTACATATTCATTTCCCAAAAGAAGAGCATTGGTGAATTTTTGAACAAGTTTGGCATGGTTGAGTGTAACCCTCTTTCTACTCCAAGGAAATAGAATCTAAAGCTCACATCAAAAGAAGGGAATGCATTTGAGGATGCAACCAAGTACAGACAACTTGTGGAAAGTCTTCTCTACCTTACCACCACCAAACCAGATATTTCATTCATTGTTGGGATTCTTTCTAGGTTCCTGCAAAAACCTTGTGAAAGACATTAGTCTACGACAAAAAGAGTTCTAAAAATACTTGAAGGGAACTTAAGACGTTGGACTCAAATATTTTAAGGTGGATAACTTCAACCTGATTAGATATTTTGATTCAAACTTTGATGGGGATAAAGAAAATGGAGTGTCAACTTCAAGGTATCTCATGTGTCTTGCATTGGTAGATGTCTCCTTGATATCACACAAATAGTGAGTTCTACTAGTTTCCATAACACATGCAAAATATGTGGCAACTGCAAAAGCAACAAAGGAGATTATGTGACTCAAGAAAATACTTAAATATTTGCAGGAGAAACAAATGAATTTTACTCCTCTTCTTGTTGACAATACTTCTGCAATCAAGTTGTTCAAGAATCATAAATTCCATTATTGAACCAAACACATCTACACAATACCATCTGATTGCAAACATCTTCACCAAGGCACTTAGAAGAGAAAATTTTGAAAAATTCAAAATATTTCTTGGACTCACAAACACCCCTTCGAATTAAGGGGGGGAATGTTAGATACCTAATCCTTAGGGATTGAAGTACTTTGTAAATATTATTTAGGAGAAATATGAAGAGTCGTACGTGAATAGGAATAGTCAATTGGACCTCTTGGAAAAAGAAATCAAAGGTCACCTCACTTTGTATTTATGAATGTCTCATGTTAATGCAATCATCATATGTGGAGTTACACATTTTCTCTACCCATACCTAGTGTGGCAATGTCCAAAAAATGACCATAAATAGGTCAATGACACTACGAAGTATTGCAAAGCATTTTTGGTTCAAAGCCTAAAGTGTTGAGCAAGATTGTGCGACAGAAACACAAATTATTGAACTACACCAATAACCCAAAACTTCCAACAACCTTAGCAATTTGTGATATTGAAAGGATCCCAATTCACATACAATAGTGATAAAATTCAAGGTTTTTAAGGCTTCAACAAACTTTTGGACAACAAAATAAAGTAAATTGTCAACAATCAAATGAGCCCAAGCCACAAAATGCACAAAAAAATAGAACAAATGCACATGAATTGAGGAATCATATATATCCTCTACTGTTTGAATGTGTTTCAGCCTCCAAGCAAGTAACCATGTTGAATTTTTTCTCCACTATGGTAGTTCTCCAAGGATCTAACCTCACGTATCTAAGTACATGGTGTATCATAAATGTTAAAAGACACCTAATTGTTCACACACATCCAACTCAGGAATTCAAAACCGTGCATAAGTTCAATTTTGTAAAAAGATAAAATATAATATCAACATCCACTGAAACCAATTTGGCTTGTCAAACATGTCAATATGTGTTAGTTCATTTTAATGATGGAGGAAAATCAACTCTATGAGGTCAAACACCTTCTCTCTCTCTCTCTCTCTCTCTCTCTCTCTCTCTCTCTCTCTCACACACACACACACACACATGGGCTCTACGCTCACTGATGTTTGATTTGAGATTGCTTGCATGGAACCGCCCCATCCCAACCACTAAGTCAGAACCCAATGAATATGAAGATATATTTTTTTCTCTTTTTACTATGTTTTTCTTATAAGGGTTAGCTTGCTTTCAAAATATATATATAAGAAAAACATAGTAAAAAGAGAAAAATTATTATAATGTTGATATATGCATATCCATTGGGTTGTGACTTATTGTGTGTGTGTGTGTGTGTGTGTGTGTGAAATATTGATTATCCTTTACCCTACCTAAGTCTTCTTTTATAACCGTGAGAATCGATAATTTATTTTTATCCCCCAATTTTTGTCTTTTATTCCTAAACCCCAATGGTAGTTAGTTTTCTCGAGGAAAATTTCTCTTTGGTTAGGAACTTAGCTACCTCTAACATAATGGAAAGGGATCTATGAAGTCACTTTACATGAATTATATGCCTTGTACACCCACCTACTTTGGGTGACAAACTTGGCTAAGCTAGTCTAGTCTAGACTAACTAGACAAAGGAAATAAGTTTTTGGTAAGGGTAGTTTTTATTCAAGGCATTGATATATCGTTCCTCATCTTTAAGTTATTATGTCTACTTACTTTCTTGCAAAGTTGGTTTTATTGTAGCTACCCAATGAGCAAGCATTTATTTCATTTAAACTCTACACTTTGATGGTAACAACAATAGTTGGAGAAAGTAATAGGGACAATATTAAATGGGTTCTTTGATGTCCTATAAGACTCTGACCTGTACATATATCCATGTAATGGGGTAAGAGGCAAACAATATTAGAGGAAAACTAACATGGACAATATTAAATGGGTTCTCCCCATTAAATCTTAATGGGTTCTTTGAGGTCCTACGAGACTCTGACTTAGACACATATCCACCTAATGGGGTAAGAAGAAAATAATATTAGTGGTTGTGATTAATAAAAATTCCTATCAACCCCATGTGACATCCATTTGAAATTATCACAACACTAATGGGAGACCTGGGAGTTTCCATGATAAGAGGAAAATAATATTAGTCGTTTGTAATTGATAAAAATTCCTATCAACCCCATGAGGCATCCATTTGAAATTATCACAACACTAATGGGAGACCTAGGAGTTTCCATCTAATGGGGTAAGAGGCAAATAATATTAGTGGTTTGTGATTGATAAAAAATCCTATTAACCCCATGAGCATCCATTTGAAATTATCACAACATTAATGGGAGACCTAGGAACTCCACTAACATTGAGTAATGTAACTTAAAGGATACTTTAATCACAAGATCTAACTCCTTGAATATAAACACTACCAAGGGGTGTCAACACATGCATGGACCATAACATAACACATTATAACAATGCCTTTTCCTGGTAAATAGAAACATGGAGAACTTTATGGTACGATTTGGATGTCAATGACTCTTTAGCTACAAGTCCCCAATGTCAATGACTCTCTAACCATAGGTCCCACATTTTATGAAGTACTTGTTCATAACTTTAGAAGGTGCACCCCCTAGAAAATACTTGTTTGGGAAATGTTTCTACAATTAATCACAAACTCAATTGTATTCATTTTCTTAGTAAAAATATCATATCCATATAAAGTTAGGACATTACCTCATGAAACTCATTGAGGGTTAGCCTCTAAACCATCTTGGCAAACAATTTCTCCTTCTCAACTAACAAATTATCATGTTTAAAGAAAGCTTCATGTTGAAGCACTCTTTAAATTTCCCCTCGGTAATCAATCTAGCTAAAGCAATGGTCTAATTAGGAAGGTTAATGAAACGCAAAGCTTGATCAGATAAACATGCAAAGAAAAATTGGTACATAATATCATTACTTCTTGTTTTGTCCAATATGAAAATATTTTTTATAAAAAAAATATTTTCACATGTTATTTTTCCATATTTGAATTCATTTCTATGGATACATGGTAAAAATGTAATGATGCATTATATATCACATTATTCTCAAGATTTTCTTATGTTTTATGATAAAAGTTTTCATTAAAACGAGCTCCTATACAAATGAAGTTATTTTATTTTTTAAAACCAGCTCAAGTACATATAGAACTCTTCAAATGAGCTCCTCCACATAAAATTATTGTATAAAATTATTCTTTGTTTCTGAAACTCATAAAAATCGTAAGCTTACACATGTGCAAAATTATTCTCAAGCTTTTCTTATGTTTTATAGTAAAAGTTCTCATTAAAACAAGCCCCTATACAAATAGAAGTTATTTTTTAAAACGAGCTCCAATACATATAGAACTCTTCAAACGAGCTCCAATACATATAGAACCTTCAAATGAGCTCCTCCACATAAAATTAAAATTATTGCATAAAATTATTCTTTGTTTCTTAAACTCATAAAAATCATAAGCATATACATGTACAAAATTATTCTATAAAATTATTTTTTGTTTTTATAAACTCATAAAATCTAGTTAAGAAATTTGATTATCAAATAATGAAAAAATAATTTTCCAAAAAAAACACAAAATTTGACTATAATAATAAAGTAATTTTCTGGAGGAATTTTTAGGCATGTTTTTTTGCAAAAACTTTTGACCTAGTTGTGGCTTCCCCGCAGAGGTCGATCAGGGCCGACCATGGCCGCCCCAAGGGGCGGGGAGCCAAGTGCCCCTCCCTCACACAGCAACGCTTTTCGCAAGCTCCTGACCGTCCATGGAAAGAAACCTTCAACCACGACACCGCCTAGCTTTGTAAAACGTTTAGAAACGATACCTGAAATCGACTTGCCTCCGGACCAACCAATGAGAGTAGCAGTCTCCCTAGCGAAACATGGGTTGGTTGGACAGTTCATGGGGCTTTGGCCCTCCACCAAAACTACAGACAACTGGATACAAAGGAACTAGAGACCATTAATATAGAACAGCGTTACATGTTATGCGGTGGGCAGAGGTTATTACATTTTCGAATTTATCTCAGAAGCAGACCGGGATTTGATTTTCAGGAACGGACCCTATTTCATGGGTCCCCAAGGTCTCTACCTGAATCGTTGGCACCCGAGCTTTGATCCGGAATCGGAGGTCCCCAATCCACTGCTGGAACAACTCCTCGCTCCAGGCAATCGGTAACGGCCTTGGAAACTACATAGATAAGGCGGATCCAAAAGATCGGTACTCCTGTGCTCGTATCTGTGTGGAGGTGAACCTAGAGGTAGGGCTCCCAGAGGCAGTCAAGTTGAAAGTAGGAGAGTGGAAGCACTTCCAAAAACTCGACTACGAACAGTTACCGTTTAAATGCAGGGGATGTCATGAGTACGGCCATTTTCAAAGAAACTGCCCCAAAGAACCTTGCATGGCTAAAGACAAAACTGATGGATGGCAACGGTGGGTAGAGCAAAAACCTACACAAAGACAAAAGGTCCAAGATTGGAGAAGACGACCCTGGCACACCAAGCAGATCCTGGACCCAACAAAGACACAAGGAACAGTGGTATGGAAACTGACTCAGAAAGGATAAATGAAACTACAGAAGTGGCGATGCAGCCAAGTCCTGCAGAGGAGCCAGAACAATAGAGATCAAACCTGGAACTAGTGGAAACCTCATCGCAAGAGAAGGAAAAAGACCAAGCTCAAGACCCCAGAGAGCAAAGGAAAGCTCTAGCGACGGAGGAAGGCGAGATCTCCACAGGAAGCAACAGTGAGGAAGATAGCAGCAACGAACTCACTCCAAAAAAACCAAGAAGAGGAAGGAAATCCAAAATAGCGGAGCGAGAAAAAGAGACTTACAAGGATGTCCTAAATGGATCACAACCAACCATCAAACAGTTGATCAATGTCAGACAAACTAGGAAGAAGTCCAAGGACTTCCAAGGAGGCCACAACTCCCCCTCAGGTAATCAATGAAATTTGTTTCTTGGAATTGCAGAGGTTTCGGAAGTACGCCCAAGGAAGAGGCACTAAAAGACATTATCAAAATCTCCAAAGTCGAGATCCTGTTGATCCAAGAAACCAAGATGGAAGGACAAGACTTCCTCAGGAAAGACAAAGCAAGATGGAACATCAGTAATGGTATAGCAGAAAGTGCCAGAGGGGCTTCGAGCGGCCTTGGCACGATATGGAACTCCAAAAAGTACGATCTACTCATGCATGAAGCACGCAAACACTAGATCTTCACCAGCCTGCTTCACTTGGAAACAGGGAGACAGGTAAGCCTATTTAACCTCTATGTACCCGTCCTTCTTGAAGACAAAAAATCTTGCTAGGAGACCTTAAGGGATTTCCTATAACAAAATGTTATGGACAACATCATCCTCAGGGGGGACCTAAATCTAACCCTCTCGGCGAATGAGAAAAAAGGAGGCTCAATAATTCGAGACCAAGCACGGGAATGGGTAGAGGATCTAATGTCTACCTGGGAGTTGGAGGATATAAAGTCAGTGAAAGGGAAATACACCTGGTCAAATAAGAGGGTGGGGCCAGGGCATATTGCAGCTAGACTGGACAGATTCCTAGTCCAAAGCTCCTTCCTCGTCTTGGGACTTAACCCCGATTCTACTATTCTCCCCCATAGTGTGTCAGACCACAAGCCAATCTCTCTAAGCTTGACCGCTAATAACAATCTGGGTCCAATCCCCTTTTGCTTCAATCCAAGGTGGATCCAAGAGGAAAGCTACCCCGCCTTGGTAGCCAAAATCTGGAATGGTACAGTAAAAGGCTCCCCCTTCTTCGTCTGGGAAGAAAAGATCAGAAGGTTAAAAAGAGCTTTAAAAACCTGGGCCAAAACCCTTCCAAACCCCATTTCAGAGCGACAAGAAGCACAACGACAATTAGAAGCTCTTCAGCTCGAAATGGAAGATGCAGATCCTTCAAAGGAAAACTTGCAGCAAGAGGCCAAGCTGCAAAAAAATTGGCACCAAGCATGCAGAGAAGAGGAAAAGCATTGGCAACAAAAATCGAGGTGTCTTTGGCTCGAAGCAAGGGATAAGAATACCAATTTCTTTCACAAGCAAGCGGAGGCCCAGAAGCAGTTCAAATCGGTAACAGAAATCCACACTCAGGACCAAATCATAATAGACTTTGAGGGCATCAAAGAGGTAGCGGTGCAAGCATTCAAATCACTCTACACAGAGCCTCGTCAAGATGCAAGTGATCCAGCCTCCTACCCTTTGGCATTGATACAGGCAAGTGTTCATGAAGATGTTAACATTAAGTTAGCCAGGGAAATAGATCAGCAAGAAATCAAAGAGGCTCTAGATCAACTACACCCGGACAAAGCCCTAGGAACAGATGGCTTTACGGCCAGATTTTATCAGCATGGATGGAACATCATCAAGTTAGATATTGCCAAACTCATCAAGAAATCCCAATCCTGTGCTAGAATCGGAGGAGGAACAAATTCATCCTTCTTAGCGTTGATCCCGAAGGAAAAATGAGCATTCAGCTTTGAAAGGTTTCGCCCTATCTCCCTCTGCAATACCAGCTATAAAATCCTCACCAAAATCATTGCGAACAGACTTAAAAATGTTCTCCCTGCTATCATTGCGGGAAATCAAGGGGGTTTCATTAAAGGAAGGCACATAATGGACAATATCATCTTGGTCCAAGAGGCCCTCCACTCAAGTCTCCGCCGGAAAGACAAAGGTATGATAGTCAAACTCGATTTAGCAAATGCGTTCGACAGGGTAAGGCACACTTTTCTGTTCCAAGTGATGGAGAGATTTGGTTTTGCCCCCTCCTTCATTAACTAGATCAAAGCTTGTATCTTCGGGCCCTGGATAGCACCTTTGGTAAATGGACGAGCCACAAAGTTCTTCCAAGCAACCAGAGGACTCCGACAAGGTTGCCCCCTTTCCCCCCTTCTCTACGCTCTTCAAGCTACTGTCCTTAGCCTCCAGCTAGAGTATGGGCAAAGGCAGCTCAATCTCTCCGGACTCTGAATTGCAAAAAGGGTAAAAAACATTAACCATGCCCAATTTGCAGATGATACGCTGCTTTTGGGAGGCGCAAGCCCAGCAACAGCCAAGAAGTTCAAGAAGGAGCTAGACATCTACACATACATCTCAGGCAGCGTGATCAGCTTGACCAAGAGAAAAATCTATGGGTGGAACATTAATCCAAGAGAAATGCATGAAATCTCAAGAATTCTTGGAATAGAAGGAAGCACCAACTGGAAAGAGTTTAAATATCTGGGAGTCCCTATCATTAAAGCCACTCCAAAAGCTACACACTGGAATAACATGTTAGAGAGAATTAAAAACATAATCCATTCCTAGGGAGCCAACTGGCTAAACATAGCAGGCAAACGAGTTCTCATAAAAGCAGTACTAACAAGCATTCCAATCTATCAAAGCGCACTCATGTTAGCACCCACATCTGTAATACAGAAAATAGAAGCGATGATCAGGCAATTTCTATGGGAAGGAGGAAAGCAAACGGGAAGGAGACTGCACCTTATCAATTGGGGGAAAATCTCAAAACCCTTCCTAGAAGGCAGACTCCAGTTAAAGGACCTGCAGACGCAAAACCTGGCTCTTGGGGAAAAAAAATTATGCAAACTAATCACAAGGAAATCCAATTGGAGCAAACGAGCCCTCTGGAAAAAATACTTTCGAGGGCCTAGGAAAAAATGTCTAGGGAATCCAACTAAGCTAGGAAAGGGCTCTCCAATCTTCAGTCTATGTCAGAAGGTGTTGTCGGCCTTCCTCTCGCAAATCACTTGGGTACCAGGAAACAGGAAAAATATCAACATTTGGGAGGACTCGGTCCTAGGTGAACCAACACTCTCAACAAGGCAAGAGCTAAGGCGTCTAAAAGACTGGATGCAGACCAAGAATCTTCACAATCTATGGGACATCTCGACCTGGAGAAATGATGAAAGTATTTCTTGGTCCAGGTGGGAAATTGCCATTCTTCCCCAAGATCTGGAAGAAGAGTGGAGCAGCTTAAAGGTATTACTGCAAGGGAAAACCCCCCTCTGTGAGAAACGGAAAGACAAGATAGGTTGGGGTCTTAGAGCAGGGCCTTATACTACAGTTGTGGGTTACTCCCAATTCGTCTCAGGTCCACAAGTTCTACCAGAACCTGCAATATGGAAGGCAATTTGGACAATGAAATCCCTCCCGAAAATTGACATGTTTGTTTGGACAGTGGCTCAAAAGGGGGTACTCTCGGGAGAAAATCTTAGGAAAAGAGGGTGGGCAGGGCCCACTAGATGCCCACTCTGCTGTCAAGAAGAGGAAACGACAAACCACTTGTTGTTGGCATGCCCCTTTGCCAGTGAGGTCTGGCAACTAGCTCTTGGTCTAGGAGCCTTGACCCCTATCCTCCCGCAAAAAATCTAGCTTCTGCTCTCGAACTGGCAGGCTCTTTGCCCGTTTAGGACAGCCAATCAAGGTCACCTCTCAGCGCTTTGGAGAGCATTTCCAAAGTTCATCCTTTGGAAGATCTGGTTGGAAAGGAATAATCGCCTTTTCAGAGAAGAGAAGCGAACCCCAGCCCAGGTAGCCGTTAGAATTAATGCCCTTTTCAGTGAGAGTGTGCCTTACTTTATAAAGGCTTCAAACTTGAGGCCCCTGGGACAAGAAGAAGAAGGATGGATTCGTCATCTAGGCCTCCACAATGTTTCTCCAAGGGGTCCCTCAATCTCCACAACCTGTAGTTGGGAGCTCAGAATGGATAAAAGTAAACTGGAAGAGTGGAAAAACTCTTTGAACTCCAACATTCTTTCCTTCGATGGAGTGTCAAAAGGTAATCCGGGAGAGGCAGGGGGAGGAGGGATAATAAGCAATCCCAGTGGGAATATCATCCTCAGGTATGCCTGGGGATTAGGCATCAAGTCCAATAACAAAGTAGAAGCCCTTGCCCTCTGGCAAGGACTCAGCCAAGCTCTATCCCTAAATATTCAAGATTTGATTGTGATTGGAGACTCAAGGCTTATAATCCAAGCCTTAAATCGGAACACCAGAGTAGCTAATGGGCAACTTCAGCACGTCATAGACAAAATTATTATTCTCCGGAGACATTTCCACTTCACCCAAATGTTCCACGTCCTGAGAGGGAACAATGCTCAAGCAGATGAAGAAGCCAACGCGGGAGCCCGTTTGGAGAAAGGCTGCATGCGACTCAATGGAGTATCAGTTGAAAGGAGTATCTTGTAAAAGTCTCCAAAACAGGTTGACAGCGCAAGTGGATAAGAGGACAAGATGGAGGAGCAGAGGACAAGACAACCATATCTCAGACAGATCGCACGACCTTCAGAAATGATGGAGAACTTCATCATTGGGCTGGTGAATAAAATCCCTCATCCCATACCTCCGTCCAGCGAATCTTGCAGCACAAGGACGAGGAGGTGTTATTTAACACAGACAGAAGGGAAGGCTTGTGACAAAGGAAGAGGGAGTTTGCGCAGGGAGGCCAAGACGAGGCAGCAAAGGGCGAAGACCAAGGAGTTGTGTAAGGCCGACAGAGCTGCAAGCAGAGGAACACAATGGCGTCAAGTTCGAGCTCAAAACCAACCATGTAGGAATGAATAACAGCGTTGGAGGATGAAGTGGAGAAGCTACGAGGCCTCTTGGTCAACTTGGATGATTTCTTGCAGAGCCTTGATAGCGAGGCAGGGAGGAGAATGGAGGTGCTAGAGAACGATATTCGCTTCACAAGATCCAGATTGAGCGAGGAGATTTGGAAGCTGAGGAAGGAAATGGAAAATCCAAAGCAAGACCATGAAGCGAGAGTGAGGAATCTGGAGCAACAGATGGAGCAGCTAAACAAGGAATGGAAAGAAGACAGAGAGCAGCCCAAGGGAAAAGGCAAGGAGTAACCAGAAAGCACTTCGAAAAGCAAGAAATATCTCTATTGGCATTTTGTAACAGCCATTCAAGGCATCTAAGTATTGTTAGCAGTTAGGAGTTGTAGTCGCTTTAGTAAAGATACTCTTGTATCCCTGCAAACTATGTAAATGCACCAGTGGCTTGCCGTTGTTTTTAATACAAATCCCATTAACCGTTTCTGTCAAAAAAAAAAATAATAATAATTTTCCACAAAAAAACCCACAAATAATAATAGAGTAATTTTCCACTTTAAACTCATATTAAGAAATTTGACTATCAAATAATAATAAAATATTTTTCCACCAAAAACCCACAAAATTTGACTATCAAATAATAGTAAAGTAATTTTCTACCAAAAACCCACTTTGTGAACTTTTAATAAAACGTATTCTTAAACATGTTTAATTTCATTTCACCTTATGGATCCCTAGCCAACTCCCTTTCTAACATTCATCACCATGCTTCGATTGTCATTTTCAAGAAACTGCAATCTAAAGTGCACATTTTATACTAGACACTTCTCAAATCTCGAAATACCATAACAAATCTTGTTGCAACTTCAAAGACTTTGTAAATCTCTCATGATTAATTGGAGCCTCCCCATTAAAAGAAACATTAAATTGATGGAAAAACACCATGTGAGGATTCTAAACTAGAAAAAAAGTTTTAGACGAGTATGCACACAACATAATAAGTTATAAACTTGAAAGAACACCATAAACAATAAAAATAAAGCACGTTTGTATTTATCTAAATCGTCTTTGTAGCTAGATAACCTCAGATATATCAAATGTTGAGAAGGATCAAATCTCTCAAGGTACAAACCTTTTATAGAGCGCAAAACTTGAAAAAAAAATTACACTCTATAAAAAGTTTGCACCTCAAGAGATTTGATCTCTTTTGAGACTTAATAAGTTTAATACATTAATATTAAAATATTAAAAAAAATTAATATTATAAAATATATTTGTATATTAAAAAATATTAATAGATTTTTTAATATATTAATTTATTTTTAATATATTACTAGTTTGTTAACCACTAAATTATTAAAAAATAATAATAATATAAAACATGTTTATATATTAAAAATATTAATAGACTTTTTAATATATTAATATTATAAAACATAATTAATTTTTAATATATCACTAACTCGTTAACCACTACATTGTTTTGGTTATCTAACCACTACATTATTTAAAAAAAAAAAAAAATTATAAAACATGTTTATATATTAAAAAATATTAATAAATTTTTTAATATATTAATTTATTTTTAATATATTAATAGTATAAAACATAATTAATTTTTAATATATCACTAGCTCGTTAACCACTACATTATTTTGGTTTGGTGATCTATTAAGTTGTGGAAAATGGAAACAAACAAATTCAAGCCAATATATTAAAATATTTTATAATAATAAATATTAGTATTAAATATTTTATAAAATATTTTAATATATTTCATTTTTTAAATATATTAAAAAAATAATTATTTACCAAACTAAAATAATTATTTACCAAAGTAAAATAATTATTACCATATATATATAATTACTCATCTAGACTGTCTTCGTAACTAGTTACCCAATGACTGTTGCAAGCATATGAAGTTGTCTTCGTAACTAGTTACCCAATGACTGTTGCAAGCATATGAAGTTCTAGCATGGCTCAAATTTTGAGAAACAAAGTTCTCAAATTTTATCTTTTTTCAAATCTAAAAGTAGATGTCCAGGGAGGTCCATTTGTGTGGCCCTGATCAAACTTGGTCAAATTGAACTCTAAACGCAAGTTCTTAGGGATGATCACATTTTCAGAAACCTGGTTTTGAGTAAAGACGTGGGGATGAAATTTGGTGGCAATCAGAAACTGTTGATTTTTGGTCTATTTTAATGACATTTTTTAGATTTGGCACCATCCCTATAAACACAGTGTTGCATACAAAAACTAGATCAATTTCACGCCATTCTGAGAAGTTTGGTCTTCAATCGAATTTTGAGGTCCATATCACTTTGGAGAATCCTACGAAGTACTTAGTGGGCCCCACTTGAGAGGTAGTTGCTACTTTTAAAGCTCTATCGTTGAAGTTTGACTCATGCTCAAGTTGAATTTTGAGGTCCATATCACTTTGGAGAATCCTACGAAGTACTTAGTGGGCCCCACTTGAGAGGTAGTTGCTATTTTTAAAGCTCTATCGTTGAAGTTTGACTCATGCTCAAGTTTTGGCTATTTACAGAGTTCTAAGCATAGACACTGCTATTTATGGATACTTCGGGTGTACTCCTTAAGAAGACTTCCTATGGCTCATTTTTTGGCTTATTCGTGCTATTGCTACAAGGGTTGGAATGCATGGGTTGAGTATATTCTTGGAGCTCAAACCACCAATAGGAGTACCCCCTTTTGACCCTGGAGTTCAGAGTGCTTTTCTTGGCTTTTATTCCTCAAGAAAAGCATCCTAATACACCCTTGAAGGCATGCAAATGCTTTGAGGAGTCTTGGGAAGGCATGCAAATGCTTTGAGGAGTCTTGGAGTTTATTCTTGGAGACTAGAGTGTTACTCTCACACCGTAGCTATTCTTAGAGCAAGGTGCACTTGTGGAGGCTAATTCTTAACAAAATTTTGTATATTATGATGGGTTTTCCTTAAATTGCTCATGCACCCTAGTTAAGGGTTGCTTTTCTTCAACTTATGTTTATCTTTAGCTCTTCTATTCATAGTGATGTTATTTGTACATCACGTTAGAGAGGTAGTGAGGAGAGGGATTCTTCTTTGGTTCTTGGATTCATAGCTCAAGTTCTCTTGTCCTCTTATCTTAGTATTCAGTTTGAGTGTGTGAGAACATATTAGTCGTTGACAAAAAGAGGTCACTTTCATTATGTTCACATTAATTCATCCTTGGACTTGGTGAGAGAAGGTACTTTGCAAGTGATTTGACGTCCGCCAGCGTGCTTTGAAGTTGAGGCCAATATCTCCATGCTTTGTAGTACTTGTAGCATTGGAATAAAGGTACCATCTTATTTGGTAGAGAGATCTCAATTGTTGGATGATTTTGCTTACTTTACATGAATTTTCTGAATAGATTAACTTTGTGAATTATTCCCGCTTAGTTGCTTTTCTACTCCATCACCCACGAAATTCAAGGCACTAAGGTCAAAGTGACTATTTTCCAGATTTAAAGCTTGCTGTTTGTTATGTTTTTATACACAGATCTGCACATTTTAATGGCAATTTTTAGAGGTTCTAACAGCTGATTCACACGATTTGCAGGGCAGAATTAAATTATTAGGTGTAAATCTGCTTCATAGCTTGCTGTCCAAATTTATTTCCAGATTACATAGATATTCCCCCCAAGGTTATCAAGCAGTAACCAGAATTGCAGAGGTGACATTGGCACCTTCCCTAGTTACTACCTTTTAACTCATCAAGTATCAAGCATTAACTCTTCAAAAGTCTACATTTGAAACCAAACAGTTTTTAATGTTCACACAACTTAACAACTAAAATGTCCTTCCTCATCCTTGTTGATTGCAAGTTGATCTTGTAATTTTTATTGTATCACAAAATCATTTTAAAAAACTCTCAATGCAATCGTGTAAACTAATTACAACCTAGAGATCTATCATATAACTCCCTTCAAATTATTGAGGATGCCAATGGCATGTTATTGCATGTAAGGGAGTATACAACCAATTCCACCTTTTTTCCACAAACTACCAAATCATATTTTAACCCTCGTTGACTAGTGATTTGATTTTCACTTTTTCTCTATCAATACAATCATATCTTTGGCCCATGATAGCATTGTCAACATCAACTGAACAAAGAGAAACAGTTCAATTTTTTGTCTGATCCTTCCCAGAATGTAGATCCCACAATTATTTTTGTAACTTGTGCCAAATATTTTTGTGTTCAGACATTGTCCATTCTCTTCTGACAAGCAAACTTTGCAAACCTCCTCCTCAATAACTAATTGCAGTGTAACGAAATCAGTTGAAAAGAGTCTCGACAGGAGTAATTAATTCTCTTGATGAAAATGAAAGGTGCATGCTTGAGCTTAAGAAATTGCTTACCATAAACTCAATAATCATTCTTACATCTTCACCACAGATTGCACCCAATCCAATCTACCAAAATCTTCTACAAGAAGATAATCATGCGTTACACAAAGACTGGAGGACTGCAAAATAAATAACATAACTTTTGCATGAAAATCTGACCTGACCCCTATAAATGTTGATATTGTCGGTCACAATAAGCCCTATTCTTCACCCCATTATATGATATCACCTCCTTGAGTTATACGAACAATATATTCATGTTTTAGATCACCTGCATCCACCACCTTCAAAAGCATAACTTCACGTAGATGATAAGCCAAGACACTAATCAGAGTTCATCTTCTTTTATGTGAAGGTAAACCCTTTTTTTTCCACGGTTCAGGAATTGGGTCAAGCCATTTGCTTGTTCAAAACATTAGTTCTCAACTTTTCATAAGATCGAGGTTGCCACCACCTATACAAATTTTAACAGCACTCACCATTCCTCCAAAGAACAGACACTGAGCCTGAAAGAATGGAACACCATTTGCATAAAAGTGCATCCCAACTGCATGAAAATCTGACCTGACCCCTATAAATGTTAATATTGTCGGTCACAATAAGCCCTATTCTTCACCCCATTATATGATATCACCTCCTTGAGTTATACGAACAAAATATTCATGTTTTAGATCACCTGCATCCACCACCTTCAAAAGCATAACTTCACGTAGATGATAAGCCAAGACACTAATCAGAGTTCATCTTCTTTTATGTGAAGGTAAACCCTTTTTTTTCCACGGTTCAGGAATTGGGTCAAGCCATTTGCTTGTTCAAAACATTAGTTCTCAACTTTTCATAAGATCGAGGTTGCCACCACCTATACAAATTTTAACAGCACTCACCATTCCTCCAAAGAACAGACACTGAGCCTGAAAGAATGGAACACCATTTGCATAAAAGTGCATCCCAACTGCAATATTTCCTTATCCCTTTGTTCTTGTTTTCCAATATACATCTGGAGTGAGTTAATTCGAATGGGATTTCCAACAATGGCATAGGGGAAACCATAACTAGCAACCAATCTATTGAACCCTTTGCCTTCTGTTTGTGTGATCTTTTCTATATTCAAGCCTATGTGACACAAAGGCTTTGATCATCTCAATCATTTTTAACCCTGTGGCACAAACGCTTTGATCATCTCAATCACTGTGTTGCAAGAAAGAGTGCCTCTGCTCCTAACAGGGGTGTTTCTGACTCTTTGATGCTTTTGCAATCAATCAACACAGAACTGCACCCATACATTTTCTTTAATTTTGTCAACACAGTGCATAGTTCCATTTTAGAGCCCCAAGTCTGGAAGTCATTCAAGATATTTTTCAATTAGGGGTTGTTGAGCTTCCTTCTTTTCCAAAAAGAATTAAATGAAAAACAGAAAAAGTGGCAACCTCAAGTGACTTGGAAATGAGAAGTAGATAATCAGAAAGCAAAATACTATTTTCTTAAGGAATATCAATACATTGTGCAGAGAAGGGCATAGCACCCTATACAAATGGATCTAGTCCACCCCAACAAATCTGCTAGGATAGCACCAATGAAAAGGAAATACATCCACAAACAAAAGGAAAAACAACACGTTTATTGAAAAAAATAGCCAGCAGATGCCTCACCCATAAAAATGAAAGAGGCTCGAATGAAAATATGCCAACAGATCACACCCACAAAATGCAGACTCCACAAAAATCCAAGCTGGCAATTCTAGCAGGTCAACATTTCCCTTCAACTGCAGACGATTTACCTATAGCAGACAGTTTCTCACAAAAGAAACAGAATAACATTTGAGGACAGAGGGTTGAAACATAAGGATTAAGTATTTTTCTTCTTTTAACTTTTTCAGTTCAATAGTTCTTCAAATGATGGAAATCAACAGACTGTTAAAATTTAGTCACTCGGAAAGTACCTCCTAACTTCCATACCTGCTTCTTCCTTTGTTGTTGTTTTCCAAGATACATCTGAAATAGCTTGATTACAAGGGATTTCAATGACAGCATAAGACCATGCATATCAACCAATCTACTGAATCCATAGGCTTTCGTTTATGTGATCCCTTGTTGTTTTCCAAGATACATCTGAAATAGCTTGATTACAAGGGATTTCAATGACAGCATAAGACCATGCATATTAACCAATCTACTGAATCCATAGGCTTCCGTTTATGTGATCCCTTCCATATACAAACCTGTGTGACAAATGCTTCAATCATCCCAAACACTATGACGTAAGCAAAAAAAAATTGGCATTCTATTCCCTGTTATCACAATATCTAGTACCTTTATGCAAAGCCTTCACAAGGGCTAAGACAAGTGAAACATGGAAGTGTTACCACTATCACCTTAGCAATCACTTCCCTCGTCTTAGTGAAAGATGAAATCCAACACAAGGGAGGCTTCCCTAGTAACATCAAGGAATCCTATAGCAAGATAGGATTGAGTCTACGTCCTCCTATATTAGCGACTACAACATACCACCATTAAATCAAGGTTTTCAAGGTAAGTATAAGGTGGTTCAATAAAACAATTTCCAGTGTGTGTGAAGTATCTAAGACAATTGGTGATGTTTAGCAAGTTAAAATAGGTCAAAGAGGTACCCCAAACACTACAAATGAAAGAAAAAGCTATAGCTGTTGCAAAACTTGAATGAAAGATGATAATCTCCAGCAATGTATCAAGTTATAACAGCAGAAATAAAGCAGCCCTTTAAACAAGTAAACGTGTAACAAAAACTAGGGATAAAGATGCAAGTTAAACTAGGGTTTCATAAACAATTATTTTCTGAAATGATAAGAGCACATAACAGCCCTAATAATAGAGCAAGACATAAAGCCCTAGAGGGCCAACAATTAAATCAGCAATGCAATAAATGAGAACAAGATGTATCTTTAAGGGAGAAATGCCAATAAAACCCTAGACATCTAGCTTAATTATGGCAGAAAATTGAGGAATAATTGCTGCAAACCCTAATCTAACCCTAAAACAAGAAAGAAAAGGTAGGTTTTGGTATTAAGGACTTACTAAAGCGAGTTAAGACCAGTGCCTTTTATTCTTTTTGGGCTTATGGAGTCAAACTATGAACTTTCTCAAAGACAAAGGTGAAAGATGGACTTTGGATAAAACACTAAGGTAGTCCACTACAGACCCTAGAAGGTTATCCTATAGAAAGACAACTAGGGTAATCCCCTACAAACCCTAGGAAATCATTCTATGTCCTTTAACAAGCTTTTAAAGACAATATCAAGACAAGGTAGTCCACTACAAACCTTCCTAGGGTTTACAAGATAGGATCTATTCGAGAAAAATACAAGGAAAAATGCATTATCACCACTTTGATAAGCACATCCACACTTCATACATTCATAAATAAATCCACAAAGACTTAGGAAGAACACTTACTAGGTAAATCAATGCTCATCTATGAAATCATCCATCAAACTTGAGAAAGCATCCATACATCATCTCTCCAAGAGGTCACATGAGTTATTCATCCATAGGCAAAAGAGAAATAGAGAAGAGACAAGTAGTAGTAATCCTCCACAAGTAGCAATGATGATAAAAATGAGGGAGCACTTCCTCTATATATATGAGAAAACCAAGCGCTTCACCTCAATGAGATTATATCCTCCTAATAGCCCCTAAAAAATAAGAAGTCCATGATACAGGGTGGATAGGTCTAAAGCCGACCCTAAAAAATGCCTCTAAGACAAATATACAATTGCTAAACATAAAAATGTCCTCCATAAATGCTACATGTGTGAGTGTAGAGGGCTCATGAAGGGTGACATCATCTCCATAATTGGCGTAAATACTCTGAAAGTCATGTCTCTCCCCAAAAGGTGCGATGTATCATCAAAAGTAATGTCTCCTCATCGAGAAGGTCACATCTCACCAAAAAGGTGCCAATCATCATATGATGTGCTAGGTCAACTGAAGCAAGTGTCACATCATCATCAAATACAATATCCCATCATATGTGCAATGTCCTCAAGCTAGGGTGTGACATCATCAAGAGAGGGATCCATGACCTCTTCAAAGGGGTGTACTATCATTGTCAAGTGTCATGTCATCAAGCCAAGCCTCAATGTCTTCAAGGGGGTGTAACGTCATCATGGGGCTCCATACTATCTCCAACTGACACATCAAGCTCATAGGTGCACCATCCTAGCTCCAAAGTGCAACATCCATGGTCCAAGAGGTGATGGAGGGTGTCAAGACACATGCCAAGTCATCATATGATCCAACACTCATCATCATACAGCACTCATCATCAAGGCTCTAACGTCCTCCAAATAGTGTGCAACATCCTCCATGAAGTGGGAGAAGCATCATCCATGTCCTCCAAAGCACCATGTCTAATTGTGCATCATCATCAAGCATGGGCTCAAAGAATCAAGTGAGACCAACCATCATAGACACAAAAGAGTCATCATAACATAAAAAGTGAGTCACATTTTAATGTAAAATCCACGTAAGTAGTTCACATTAGGTATCTTCTTCAAACTTCACACTAGCTTATGACTTTATGCAATTTGCAAAGTTTAAGTATGGGAGAACCATCATATAACCCTATTAGGTGTGTCAATACCCAAGTAGAAGAGTATTTCCTAAGAAACCCATCAAAGTGTAAGTGTGAATGAATGGTATGTGTTATCCCCATTTCTAGGGATAACTAAGGAGATGTCTCGAGGCCCTCAGGTTGAGACATGGAGTACCGAGAGGCAGATGAGCAAGAAGGGGCCCCTATCATACCACACATCACCATCCCATCGATGGCAGCAGCATCCACCAAACCTAGCTTGGCCCACAGAGGACAGCAGGTCTTGTTTCATGAGGTAACAAGTTTGGTATCGTGGTAAGTGTCATTTTAATAACTGAATCATTTGAACATGTTGCAAAGGATCTTTTCTTGATTTTGAAAACATTTGCTTGGAAATTATGTTTTTTTCCCTATTTCACCTTGGTGAGTGTCATGGTTTCCTAGTAAGTGGCCACCCTTGGGGAAAGGATTTCTACTGAGGGGTCTCCTTGAAGGGTCATCGTACCATTCTCGCTCATACTTGCCACCGTCCATCACTTCTTCCCCTCCACTTCCCCATATTTTAGGGTTTAGGGCTTATTGACCCAAGAAGGGCATGTACCTCATTTCATGGGAAGAAGGGCCATTAGGCTCGAAGGTGTCCTAGCAAAAACATCATGCAATAAAGACTCACCCTGGGATCCCGAGAGCAATAAAACGCTTCTCAAAAAATGAGGGACCCATAAAATAATTAATTAATTAATAAACACTTTCCAAGGTAGAGCATTTGTGGGCTATGCATTTCCTTTTTAGTGCCCCTTATTGTCTTCAACTTCGTGACACATGCAAAATAAATTGCTAATAAAAGGGCTTAGAAAAACTGTGCCTTAAAAACAAAAAGAGGAAAAGGATGTAACGGGCCCTCAACAAAGGCGCCCATAAATGAGACAATATGAGCCCTTGTATGTCATGAAACCCTATACCTAGAAATCTAACCCCATCCACCTCACATTCACTACATGACTTAGAAATTTTTCTCCTTGGGAACATCCCCTACTTGAGGAATTGGTTCACCCAATAGGGCATTCTGACACCCCTCCCATATCTAAATTTGGAAAATTGTACAAGGTCTTTGAGCATTTGTTTATTTTGAAAAGGGGGGATTTGATGCACATGTTCGAGTGGTTCTTTTATTAGATATGGCTTACTTGGCATGATATTGTGACTTGTGGACCCTTGTGTAACATACCCAGTTTAATTTATGATTAATGTAGATATAAGTGTGGTTGCGGCCAAAGCGATATAATATGCAAATTATATTTCGATGTTTAATAATAAAATGTGATGCCAGCTGCTAAGGGGGACATGGACAGAGATGGGGGCTGAATTAATCCACAAGAGGGGGGAGTGTCTAGGATAATGGCCAAGAGCGGTTTAAGGGGGAATTACCTATGTATATTAATTCAACCCATTTTCCTAAAAAAATTATTTGTATATGAACCTTCCCATTTCTGATTGAGTGTTCCCTAAGCCAATCATTGAATACATGTAAGAGGGTGGGTGTGAGTAGTCACATCCAAAAGTTATTGGGCACATAGGGGTTGAGTACAATCAACTTGGGGAAGTCTGTGAGTCAAGAGAGCAAGCCAAAGGAGAGGAATTTCTATGGGTTGGGACAATAGTTTTAGACGAGAATTCTTGTGCATGAGGATCAAGTAGAGAGAAAGAAAAAGAGCTTGGAGCTGGTGCATCCATGGAGGGCAAATTCTAGAGCAAGATGGAGCGTATTGGTGCAGGAAATTGAAGAGCCAGGTCGTCGGGCCTGAAGAGTGAACTCCTGAGTGAGTTGCACTAAAACAACAAGTGTTTGTTGTTCTTTTGTTGGTAGTTTTCCTAGCAGCAAGTTCCCTTGAGTTCCCAACTGAGAGATTCCTAGCTATCTATGCCAGAGGGGCCCTAATAAACAAATGGGATGCCCGAGGGACTGAGATCAATGAAGGGGTACATTCCTTGGGTTGGGCAGGTCAAGAGGAAGAGAGCTGGTGGAAAATCGAAATAGTTGTAGAAAGATATCAATGGGTTGTGAGTTTTATGAGTTGTGAGTGGACAGTGAGAGACCACCCTCTTTTGTGGATTACTAGCCTCAGCTCGGGGGTGACTGGTTGTTGAGATTTTGAACATTCAATCTATGGTTGGGTTGAACTTCCATCCCAAGCAGTTGATTGCACAACCATTGTTAAAAGATAAGTGTTTATATGTTTTTATGTTTTGTATTTATGAGCTAAATTGTTGTGCATGATCTTTGTAATGAGAATGATATGTGTTGTTGTAATGAACTATTTTTTTGTAAATTTTCAGACCCCACCCAGTTTCAAGTCTCACTGATTTTTATCAGTGTTTAATGCCCAAACCCAAATTTATGACAACCATAAATACTCAGCATATAAACAAAATTTCAGAACTGAAACATGATTCTGAACAACATTTAATGCAGAAATAAAATTATATCAGCAGCATCACATTCAGAAAAATTAAATGCACAAAGATTTTTGGTCAAACTTGACCCTGAAAAAACCCACAAGGGGAAAACCAGTGAGGGATTTTTATTATTTTCAGAGCTCAGAGAAATCTTCTGTTACAATAGAAATTTATCTTCAACAAAAATTACAGACTTATCTCGTAAATCGTGCCAAGGTTCCTCCTCGAAATTCATGCCCAAAAATTCTTGAAATTCATGCCCAGAAAAACAGAGTTGTACGGCCCTCGATTTCTATGCCTCTTAGTTGTACAAACTATACAAAATTTTCCAGAAAATCGTGCCTCCTGTTGTCTCGATTTCTGTGCCAAAACTATTGTACAATAGCCTTGGAATTTGTGCCCTCTTTGCCTCAAAAATCAATAGTACGGCCTCCTTGATTTATGTGCCTTTTTCAACTGTATAGTCTGCTCAAAATTTCGTACTGTATGACCCAGGGATGTTGCACCTTCTCCTCGATTTGTGTTGTTCTTTTTCTATCTTGGAATCCGTGCCACCTTCTGAAAAATGCTTTCTCTACTTCATCTCTCCTTCACTCTCTCAAACTCTCTCCAAATCGCATCAACAATGAGGATGGAGGGCACCTCCCTAACCCTAGTCGACTCAATGAGGGAATGTGAGGGGTTTTATAATCCAACGGTTGAGATTAGATTAGATGAGTGGATGAGATTGAGTGTCCATTCACTCACCCCCTTCACTTAAATCATAAAGTCACCTTTAAATTTATCTCTCATAAATTAAATGACAAGGGTCCACATTAGGCACTTTCTCACCCCTTAAGCGCCTAGGTGATGAGAAACACTTGCCTAGGTACTTTTTAATAATTTTTAACACTCCCTCTTACCAAGGAAGGTGTTACTCACTACTCCAAGCTTGTCCCTGAAGAATACAAACTTGTCTTTGCCCAAGGCTTTAGTGAGTATGTCCGCAACCTGCTCATCTATAGATATGTATTGTAGCTCAATTGCTCCTCTCTGAACATAATCCCGGATGAAGTGATATCGAATCTCAATGTGCTTAGACCTGTCATGAAAAACTGGATTCTCAAAGAGTTTGATACAACTTTGATTGTCACAGTAAATCATAGTGGGTCTCAACTGCAAACCAAATAATCCCACCAAGAACTTGCGAAGCCAAAGGGCCTCACAACTGGCCTGACTGGCAACCATATACTCAGCCTCTGCAGAACTCAAAGCCACTAACTTTTGCTTCCAACTGAACCAAGACACCACTGTTGAGTCCAATCCGACACAGCATCCAGAAGTACTCTTCATGTCACTGACACATCCTACCCAATCTGAATCTGTATAGCCCACCAATCGAACTCCATCCCCTCTCAGATAGTCCAGACCATAATCCACTCTACCACAAAGATACCTGAGAACATGTTTTTCTGCCACCCAATGCACTCTCCTAGGCGCCACCATAAACTGACTAAGAGTGTTGACAGCAAAACAAATATTTGGTCTGGTGTTGACCAAATACATCAATGAATCGATCAACTGACGATATAAAGTGGAATCAACCAACTGTGACTCAGAAGCATGAAGCTTCTTCCAGTTAGTAATCATGGGTGTGGTCATGGGCCTACAATCCTCCATCTGGAATCTCCTCAGAATGTCACAAGCATACTTCCCCTATCCCAGAAAGATGTGTCCAGGCTCCTGCCAAACCTCCAATCCCAAAAAATAATGCATCAGTCCAATATCTGTCATCTCGAACTCTGAAGCAAGGCTCTCCTTGCAGCTAGTAATGAGTCTCTCAAACCCTGTAATGAAAATATCATCAACGCATAGCAAGAGTATGAGAGGATCCTCTCCAACCATAATGAAGTACAGGTTGGGATCCGCCTCACTCTTCTCAAAGCCCAACTGCTGCAAGTAGGCATCAATCCTAGAATACCAAGCTCTGGGAGCTTGTTTCATCCCATACAATGCCTTCTTCAGTCTGCACACATGAGACTCTCTCCCATGCACCTCAAAGCCCAATGGTTGCTCAATGTACACCTCCTCCTGTATGAGACCATTCAGAAATGCGGTCTTCACATCCATCTGATGGATCTTCCAACCCATCTCTACTGCAATAGAGATCACTGCCCTGATCGAGGTATATCTAGCAACCGGAGCGAAGGTCTCATCATAGTCAACTCCCTCAACCTGTGAGAACCCTCGAGCCACAAAACGAGCTTTGTACTTCTCAATGCTTCCATCTACAGCATACTTGAGTTTGTAGAGCCACCTAGAAGTCACCATTGACTTCCCCTTAGGTCTAGGAACAATCTCCCAAACATCATTCTTCATGATGGAACTATACTCTTCCATCATGGCATCTCTCCACACTTGTTTGCAAGCAGCCTCCTCAAAAGTGGAAGGCTCAGACTCTCTGATGTTACTCACCATCGCAATGTAGCTACAAAATCTCTCAGGATGTTTACTCTCCCTCACAGCCTGCCTGGGATTCCCCATTGAACCTTGTACCTCCCTCAAAGTGTCCTGAAGCCACTAGGGCTTCCTTGTCTCTGAAGTAGTGTCCCCTGGAGGGGACTCCCCCTGCTCAACCCCATCACCTGAAGACTGTGAACCTGAAGTAGAATCTAGAGCACTCGATCCTGAAACCTATGTACCAGTAACCTGTGATCTTGACATCTGTGGCCCTGTAACCTGTGGACCAGTCGTCAACGAAGCTAGTGGTCCTAAACTCTATGTCACTGAAGTCTGTTGTGGACTCACCTGAATCTGAGGTGATGAATGCTCACCCCGCTCAGTCCCTCGTGACTTCCTAAAAGCTCTATCCTCCTCAAATCTCACATCCCTTCTCAAAATTGTCTTCCTCAAGGAAGGGATGTATATGTGGAAAGCCTTCAAAGTCTCGCTATACCCAACAAAAATCCCCTTTTCTTTCGTGGGTTCTACCTTTGTCCTCTTCTCAGAAGGGACATGTGAATATGTAAGGCACCCAAAAATCCTAAAGTGCCCAACCTTAGGCTTCTTCCCCCAGAGAAAGCCTCCTCAGGAGTCGTATTCCCCAATGCTTTGTGTGGACTCCTGTTCTGCAGATAAACTATAGTGTAACATGCCTCAACCCAAAGAAAAAGTGGCAGCCCCTGATCATGCAACATGGCTCTCGCAGCCCCAACTATGGCCATGTTCTTCCTCTCTGCAACCCCATTATGTTGTGGGTTGTAAGGAACAGTCAACTCCCTCCTAATGCCCTCTCCTACACATAAGTCATTAAACTCATTGGAGGTATACTCACCCCCATTATCTGTCCTCGGTACTCTGATTTTCCTCCCAGTCTGGTTCTCCACAAGAGCTTTGAACTCTTGAAACCGATTGAAGCCCTATCATTTGGTCTTCATGAAGAAAATCCAAGACTTCCGAATGAAGTCATCAATGAATATGACATAGTACAAACAACCACTCAAAGATACAGAAGACATAGGACCACATACATCAGAATGAATCAGATCAAGTATACATGTTGCTCTGTTGTCATTGCTTGGAAAAGCAATGTTGTTGTACTTTCCCAAAGCACACCCCTTGCACAACTCCTGGTGCTCTGTACTGAACTCTGGCACTCCAGTCACAATCTCCCTCAGTATCCTCGAAGCCCCATGATGCAAATGGGCCATCCTCCTATGCCATAGCTCACAAAGATCATTGTTGCTAGTAGTATGATACAATGCACTAGTTGGTTGAAACGTGAGCTTGTACAACTTCTCATGTCGAGTCCCAATCACTTTGGCCGAAGTGATACTAGACCCCTTGGGAAATAGGAGCACATGTCCATCACAGAACAACACCTCATATCCCCTCTCCTCAATAGTAGAAACTGAAATCAAGTTCTTCTTCAAGCCAGGAACATATAGGACATCTCTCAACAACATGGGAGGTAGAGACTCCCTCTGAAATGATACTGTCCCACTACCCACTGCCTTAACCACCCGATCATCTCCAAGCACTACCTCAAGATCGCCAATCTGTGTAAGACCAGTCAAATGTTCACGAACACCTATCATATGGCGGGAGGCACCACTATCAATATACCAAACACTGGAATGTGTGGCTCTAGTGGAAAGACATACCACTAAGGAAGACTCCTTATCGAACCTAGTGGAAAAATTCTCCACCTCTGTTGAAGTTGTTGTATGCTTCTTCTTATTAGGACACTGTCTCGCATAGTGCCCAAAGTTGTGACATGCAAAGCACTTGACTTTGTTCATGTCCTTCTTGCCTTCACTCTTCGGTTTATTTCCTCCCTTAGGACCCCTTTTGAATTTCTTCTTGCAGTTAGTAGCAAGAGCCACATTCTCCTCATCATTACCTGTAGATGAACTGCCATGCACATAACCTCTCCGAGTTTCCTCCTAAACAAAGTCATCCCACAGACGTTCCCACTTGGGAAGATTCTCCCTAGCCACAATGTCCTCAACAAAAACAGCCCATTGTTTGTCCACCCCATTCAATGTTGTCCTCACAAGTTCACTGTCAACAATGGCCTCCCCAGCAGTGTTTCAAAAACCGTTGAACCGGAACCGGAACCGGACGATTTGACCGGTTTGATGGTCGACCGGTTCAAACCGGTCAATAAACCGAACCGGTCGGCCGGTTTATGACCAAACCGGCCGGTTTGGTCCCAGAAACCTAAAACCTAAGTAACAGAGAAGTACTTGGCTCATGTTTTCTCATGCAAGTTGAAGTTGTGAGGTGTTTTGGTGTGCAACTGAGGGTTATTTTGCCTTATTAATGCTATTTAAAGAGGTCCCCACCCCCTCCATTTCACCCACCCTAGTAATTAATGGTAATGTTAAATTCTTAAAGTAAAAGGATGAAAATGAAAGATAAAGGAGAATGTCACTTTTACTAAAGATAAAGGAGAATGTCACTTATACTTAAATTTTTAACATTACCATTAACTGTTTCAGGATGTTTGAGAGTGGTTCCAACCTCATTGGACTTCATATGGAGAAAGTAGAATTTTAGGTCCCATTCAAAATTCAGCAGACTTAACAGTTTTCAGGATTTCAAGATTGGCAAGATTGCAATGTTTCCACTGGATTCTATCATGTATGAGGGTATGAAACTGACATTTAATCAAGAGAACCAAGCCCTTAATGTACCTCGATGTTGGTGGCATTGATTGTTGAACTCTTTTGTCACGGCCCCGGTAAAAATGTACCCTTCACTCAAGTATAAACTCTTCTACTTAACTCTTCTCTTTGTAGTTTGTCGTCGTGTCCGGTGACTTAGTAGTGTATGTGCACACCAACCTCCATATTATATACAAGCATAAAGAAGAGTGGTTGAAGGGAAAGACAAAGATGTGGGATGTGTTTTCTAGTGATAAGGGTTTGAACAACAGTGTTGAGTTGGCATTAGCCAACTTGGATCTTAGTGAACTAGTGCTAGAGCCGGTCACTTTTGATGATGGTGATCCTCTTGAGGATTCATCCTCCTGAGTCCGCATCAACAAATGCACGGATTGCATTGGATATAAGGGAGGAGGATGGAGGAGAGAGCAGTGGTAGTGATGCCAATCTTGATGATTATGACATGGAGGACTACTTACAAGTCACGACTCATGAGCTATGAGATTCTTCCATCTACGGTTCTAGTATCTACCCTATGGCTATTTTGTATTTTTCATTGGCATTCCTACCTATAGTATCAGTGACTCTAACTTAGTATGTTATTTGATGTTGTAGAGGCCATTTAGAGCCTCATTGATTATGTATTTATGTTCCGATCTCTAGATATGTATTGCACTTGGTGTTGTTTTGATATATTCATGAGCATACTTTGGATATGTTGTCTCTAATTGTCTCTAATGCTTTGGAAACGTGATTTAAAATATTAAAAATATATTTTTTTCGTTAAAATTTAAATATTTTATGTATTTTAAAAAAAAACAGTTCATTGAAACCGGTTCGACCGGTTCATTACCGGTTCCGGTTCCGATTCAAGTTGGACCCTTGACTGGTTCCAGTACTGGTTTCGATTTTTAAAACATTGCTCCCCAGCAACTCCAAGTTCATCTCTCACCTGTGTCAACCTGGTAAGATATGTGACCACATTTTCAGCGTTGATCATTTTAATGCTTTTCAGTTTCTCTCTCAAAACCATCTTCTGGTTCTCATTTGTACTTTGATACAACTTTGTCAAGGACTCCCACATCTCATAGGCATTTGTCTTCCCTGTCACATGAGGAATCAAATGGTCCCTGATGGCATCAAGGATGATTCTTTTAGCCTTGATACTCCTCTTGGTGTAGGCTGCTAGAAGAGTAGCATCTGTAGGTATATTCATTGGGTTTGTTGTGGAGTTCTCAACAATGTCCCATAACTCATTTTCTCCTGCAGAATCAAGATCATTCTCTCCTTCCAACCACCAAAATTTACTACCCCATCAAGTCTATCCTCAACCCTTAAACCAGTAGCCATTGACCCTTCTCAGCTGAAAATAAAAATTCAGAAATCTAATTAGCACGGTTTACAAGATAAGTCTGTAATTCTTGTTGATATCATTTGGGTGCTTTGCTTGTGAATTTCAGTGGCTAGAACTTGTTGTAGAAAAAGTTTGCTACAGTCACAAGGCTGCCCTAATATACTGCTGATAACACCTTTTTGCAGCGCTATTTTGCCATCAAAACTTGAGTTTAAGTATTTGAATATTATCTACATGTTTAGGGCTTGATCATTCAATAATTATTTGATGTTTTTTATGGTTAATTGTGCAATTGTTACAAATTATTTTTTTCTATTGTAAATCTGATATATGCTGCAGTTCTGGGGAAGCAAGCTTATCTTGTTGATTCCCCATTGATTAGAGGCTTGGTTTATCATTATTTGTCTTGTTCCGGACAGGGCTAACACTGTTTTGTTGGTGCACAACACTTGGCAACCATTTACCCTTCCACAAGACTCTTCTTCAAGCCCTTTCTTCATCTCCAATCTTGGCCTATAGGGGATCCATTGATCATTCTCTCACTTTCCATCTCAATCCCCCTAGGGTCACCAGGATTCCCCCCTTTTGGTGACTTGTCATCACTAAAGCAAGGGGAATGTCTATCTAAGGTGACAGTGGGTAGGTACTCCCACAGTTGTCACACTTATGTGGATTGGGTTGGGCTTTTCCCAAGCTACAGATTGTGTGATACCAGTATGATCTAGGATTTACTTCATGGTCATGGTGTCATCGACATGCAAGGCCATGTGTGATGTTCATCTCCATGAGTTCCTTTGTAGAGAGCGCACTTAATGCATTGAGTTACCCTTTCCTCGACACTATTTCTTTCCACCCCTTATCTTGCATTTTGATATTCATTGATTTGTTTTGCAAGCCCCTTCTTTAGGTTTATGCATTTTATTGCATCTAGGGTCGAGATAATTCAATTAAGTCTTTTGTTTGGATATGCATTCAATGCATTAGGACTTGGGGTGATGGCCTCATAGCGAGGGGGTAGAGGCTAGAGCTCAAGCTTACTTGGATTTTGATTTATCATGCATATCCCTTTATTTTCCTTTTGCATTTTGAATTTATAACATGCTCTTTCCATTCTTTTTTACAGTTGCATCAACCTTGGGCATTCAAGCCCCTTCTTCTGATAGGAAAATGAAGTATGAACCTTTTTGGGATACATGTAACTACCAATCCCAAAAGACAGGACAACGAAAGGAAAGTAGATGGAAAATGTTAAGTATGGAAGGGTACGGCTACCAGGGCCTCCCAGTAGTACCCCTTTTCCCCAAGAGTGACAACACTTGACTAGAATACAAAGCAAAGAGCATAACTTCCAAGCATCATGATTCATTATCTGGCTTCAACCCATGATCCTTAAATGTAAACACTCTATATGAAACAATGGCTATACCTCATGTGTGTTGGACCACCATCATTGGATGAGTACATTGATCAAGTGAATGAGCTAAGCAATGATGAGTAAAAGGCATCTGAGGGGCTGCTTTCTCTGGAGAATGCTGGTCATCATATCTGGGATCACTGTCTACAATGTGGATCATGAAGAATAGTTACCCCTAGGTGAGAGAGGGTAACATTCCCAAGGTGCTTTCTAACTCTTGTTAATGCCCTTGCAATCAACCAAAACAGAACTGCTATTATATTGTTTCTTTTGTTTTATCAAAGCAGTTCACAGTTACATTTTGAACTCCCAGTCTAAGGGGGGTTTCCCCAATTTGGAGTTGTAGAGCTTCCATCTTTTCCAAAAAACAATTGAAGGAATAACAGAAAAAGTGACAACCTCAAGTGACTTGCAAATCAGCAGTAGAAAATAAGACAACGAAACACTAGTTCTTTTCTAGGAATAGCAATGCACTGTGCAAACAATTGGATAGCATCCTACACAGATGGATCTAACCCACAACCACAAATATGCTAGGATAGCACCCATGAAAAGGAAATATGTCAGTAAATAGGAATGAAACAACAGATGTCAATTGAAGAAAAATGCCAACAGATGCCACACCCATGAAAATGCCAGCAGAATCAAAACATTTGCTCTAAATTTTTCATAAGATGGAGGTTGCCACCACCTCTACAATTTTTAACACCACTCACCGTCCCCCCAATTAACAGACACTGAATCCCAACAGCAATATTTGCTTCCCAATACAGATCTGGGGTGGATTGATTCCAAGGGCTTTGCAATGATGGCATAGGGGAAACCATACTTATAAGTTATAACAAATCTATTGAATCCTTTGCCTTCTGTTTGTGTGATCCCTTCTGTTTTCAAGCCTATGTGACACAAAGGTTTTGATCAACTGAGTCATTGTTAAACCTGTGTGGAAAAACACTTTGATCATCTCAATCACTGTGTTGAAAGAAAGTGCACCACTCTGTTCCTAAGAACAGTTTTCCTAACTCTTCCCAATGCCCTTGCAATCAATCAACACAAAACTGCACTCGTATCTTTTCTTTCATTTCGTAAACACAGTGCATAATTCCATTTTGGAGACCCCAATCTGGAAGTCATTGAAGATATTTTTCCAATTTGGGGTTGCAGAGCTTCCATCTTTTCCAAAAAGAATTAAATGAATTACAGAAAAAGTGGCAACCTCAAGTGACTTGTAAATTAGCAATAGAAAATCAAAAAACAAAACATTGTTTTTCTCAAGGAATAGCAATGCATTGTGCAGAAAAGGGCATAGCACCCTACACAAATGGATCTAGTCCATCCCAACAGATCTGGAAGTAGGATAGCACCCATGAAAAGGAAATATATCAACAAATAGGGGAAAAATAACACATCTCAATTGAAAAAAATGCCAGCAGATGCCACAACCATGAAAATGAAAGAGGCTTGAATGAAAATTTGCCAGCAGATGCCACCCACAAAATGCAAGCTAGACAAAAAAGAAAATATGCCCACAAAATACAGGCTTCACAAAAATGAAAATATAGCCACAAAAATCCACGCCAGCAAAAACCCACAAAGGGAAATTCTAGATGGTCAACATTTCCCTTCAACTGCAAATGATTTACCTACAGCAGACAGTTTCAACACAACTAGTTAAGAACCATCGCAGCTCACAAAAGAAACATGAAAAAATTTGATGACAGTGGTTCTTCCTTTTTCTTTTCAGTTCAATAGTTATTTGAATGATGGAAATCAACAGGTCCATTCAAACTTTGTCCCTCAAGAAGTACCTCTCAACTGACATACCTGCTATGCACGAAACTCCTAAACTGCCCATGTACCAGTATCGGAAACTTGCGGAAACTCGGAAATGCCTTGGAAACTTCTCAAGAACCCCCAAGTGCCCATGAAGGGTGTGGGACCCAATAGGAAGTCTAAAAACCCCTAATATATGGAAAAATAAAGCAAATTAACCTCTAATTCATTGCTAAACCTGCTTACAAATTAACCTAATGTTCTTATTTTATTGCAAGATAATGTGTTATTTAATATATGTATAGACACACACATACCACGTTTCCCATGACGTACCCATTTGGGGGGTTCGCATTTCTAGGCATTCCCATTTCCGAAACTAGTACACATTTCCACATTTCGTGCAACTTATATATATATATATATATATATTAAAAAAATCCAAGCCTAGGTGACTAAAGTCATTATGATCTCAATCAAACAAGTAGATTGTTGAAATTAAATTTCAGACCATAGCATCAATCAAACAATAGATGGAAATTAAATAGAAGAAGCATAAAATAGCTTCACACATACATAGGTAATTACCCCTTCAAAATCAGCTTTTCATTCCTTCGAAAAACTTACAAGGAAACCTGCACAAGCTGCCAAAAAAACAGCAGCTTCATGGTTATATATATATATATATATATATTGTAAAAAATCCAAGCCTAGGTGACTAAAGTCATTATGATCTCAATTAAACAAGTAGATTGTTGAAATTAAATTTCAGACCATGGCATCAATCACACAATAGATGGAAATTAAATAGAAGAAGCATAAAATAGCTTCACACATACATAGGTAATTACCCCTTCAAAATCAGCTTTTCATTCCTTCGAAAAACTTACAAGGAAACCTGCACAAGCTGCCAAAAAAACAGCAGCTTCATGGTTACCAAAATCACCCTGAAGTGAGCTTCTATGGCATGTTTGAGAGGTACAGCCTACTGGAAAAAAACACAATACAGCAGAAAACTGTTGTACGTCTTACTGGACAGCCTTTCCATACGACTGTACGGACCTGTTTGTATGACTATATGGACATTCGTGCAATCATACGGACTTTCCTATGACTGTACGGAACTCAAACCACTCAACTTGCTCAACTGTTCAAGTGTGTATGAACTCTCTATCTTGACTTGTCTTTCAAAACCCTAATCTATTTTGAGATTACTCCTAGTCTAAGTCATGCATGCATGAAATACACTTTTCAGATTCAACTACTAAATACAAGACTTTTCACTTTTTTACTGAAGTGAATTACAAAATAGAATTACTTCTTAAAAATAAAACTAATTTTCGAAAATAAAAATATGTTGAACTACTTCTCGCACGTTCAAACCGAACTTGTGTGGAAGTTTATGTTCAAGACATATCTCTCAACACTCCTCCTTAGCGAGGAAGGAATCTACACCAATCCATGTCTATCTCTAAATGCCTCAAACTTCCATTTTGCCAAGAGCTTGGTCAAAATATCAACTACATGTTGACCCGTGGGAATATACCGAAGCTTCAATGCTCCCTTCTGAAACCTGTCTCATATGAAGTGATATTTGATCTCTAAATGCCGGGACTTGTCATGAAACACTGGATTCTCAAAGAGTTTGATACAACTCTAATTATCACAATAAATGATTGTGGGATGCAACTCCTAATCAAACAAACCTACAAGTAACTCGCAAGGCCAGATGACCTCACGACTAGCAGTATTGGCTACCATGCACCCTGGCTCTACTTAGCTAAGTGTTACAGAAGTCTACTTCCTACTCAACCAGGATATCTTCGTTGATCCCAAGATATCTTCGTTGTTACAGAAGTCTACACCCTGAGGTGCTCTTCCTGTCTACTACATTCTCTTCCCAATCTAAGTCCGAATACCCCTGCAACTTCACTTCGTCATCTCCAAGATATCTCAAACCATATTCCACTGTGCCCCTCAAATACCTGAGCACATATTTTGTTGCTACCCAATGCTCCTGCCTTGGCTCCACCGTGAACTGACTCGAGGTGTTCACTACAAAACATATATATAGCCTAGTGTTGACCAGATACATCAAAGAACCTATCAGTTGTTCGTACAACGTAGCATCCACCAACTCTAAATCTAAAGTTGTCACCTTCTTTATATTAGTGATCATGGGTGTGGCCATAGATTTTCAATCCTCCATCCAAAACCTCTTCAAGATATGAACTCCATACTTACCCTGCCTAAGGAAAATCTCCCCTGGTCTCTACCAAACCTCCAAAGGAGTCCAAACCCAAGAAGTAATGCATCATGTCAATGTCCTTCATCTCGAACTCAATTGCCATGTTTGTTTTACACCCTGTAATGAGCTTCTCTACACCTATCAGAAACAAGTCATCTAGATACACCACCAAAATGAACAGATAAGTCTCAACAAATATGTAATATAAGTTAGGATATGCTTTGCTTTTGGTGAAGCCCATACTTCGCAGATATCCATCGATCCTGGAATACCATGTTCTCGGTGCATGCTTGAGTCCATACAAGGCTTTCTTAAACCTGCACACATGGGACTTGTTAATCCTCCAAGTTGCACCAGGCAGGACTGACGAGGATCCACAAAGGTTGAACAAGATACTTGTTCAAATTCAGAGTTCAGAAGTCCAGCCGAGCCTTATGGCCCCTTTCAGAAACTTTCTTCTTCTTCTTCTTTTATGCATTGTCCATACCCCCATGGGGAAATTGTAATAAAATGAGCTAGCATGGTGACCTTGTTATGTAAAAGGCTTAGCTCCCTAAGACTTCATCATGAGTGCATACTCTAGAGTATTTTTTTTCACTTGTTAATTATATCTTGTTGAATAAGCAAGTTATAATTTCTAAGTTTTTTCACTCATTACCTCCAAAGTTAGAGTGTGTACTAATGGTTAGGCCTTAATAAGTTGTCTAAGTCTAGTGTCTAATGTATATTACCATGCTAGTCATTATTTTTGAGTCCCATGGACATGCCCCAAGTCCCCCTTAGGATTTTTTGATTTTTTAATAAGTCATAAAAGTTCCTGCAAAATGGAATTTTTACTTTGTAAATGGATGTAATAATAAAAAAACATGGTACTAGGAGATGTTGTATGCCATGGGGGTATTCGTTGTCTAACTCAGAATACACCTTTTACCTAGGTACCCTCTTTTCGAGATAAATTATTGACTTATTCTCTTATAAAAGTCAATTTTACTCGAAAAAGGTGAAAAAAGACCAAAAAATCAGCATTCCTATTTTTTCGAAAACATGTTGGAGACATGTTTTTTAGTTAACTCTGTGTGTGTGTGTGTGTGTGTGTGTGTGTGTGTGTTCACTAGCTCTTAGTGGCACTTGAGGCGAGTTGAGACGAGTTGATTGACTTGGTGGAGATCCCTATGTGTGGTCTGCACCTCCTTGGAGAGGTGGTGCATTGGGAGAGAGAGACGTTAATCCCAAGGGAGGTCACCACCTCTCCTTGGCAATGTGTCACCTCCTCTCCTCTTTCTCTTTGATTGGTGGCGAGTTAACTCACCTTTCTTGAGAGGTGGCTCTAATACATCTGTACATTTGGCATTTGTTTCTTGGGATGTGCACCCTCCCTCCTTGGGAAGTGCACCCCTCCTACATAAGCAAGCCATCTCTCCACTGTTTGGTTAGATTTTGGGGATTGGAGAAAAGCTTGTATGCTATTGTTGTAATCATTTTCGATATTGGAATAATACAAAGACTTTGGAGGTCATACGGTGAATGGTGGCAATGGTGTGGATGCTTGATGTTATACTTTAACTTGAGGTAATCTTAGCTTAGTTCAAGTTTTGCATGCACTTTCTTTAAAGAGGCCATTGAAGGTGTGGTATCACACAATAGGGTAAGATCTATTTAGCTAGCTTGCTTCTTTGATTTTACTGAATTTTTTACATTTAAAGATTTTGAATCGCATGGATTTTCGGATGAACTAACATGCTTTCTAAGTCTTTTATGTAGGAACCACCTCTTCTAATGAATTATTTGTAAGATCGAGCAAGTTTTACAAGTTCCCTCAATTGGAGAGGTGATCAATTTGAGTTTAATCCCTCACTTACTCCAAGATCTTCATAAACAATGTCCCTCAACTATTCATCAGAGGGCCCAATAGCCCAAAGGAATTCCACAAGCTCCTTCTTTCTATCTCTTTCTCAACAAAGTTAAAATTCTTTTGGTTACCATTTCATGCATGCAATAGCTAGATCTATGTTATCATCTAAATCTTAAATATTTTTAGCTGGCATGCAAGGATAAGTTAGATCTAGACATTGTTTATCATTTCTAAATCCTTAATAAGTCTAGTCTAGGAAAGGTTATCTTTTTATTCCTTTCAAAAAGATAAATCTTTCAAATTTTTGTGTTTTAGATATCCTTTTTGTAGCTAATCTAAGTGTTTATTATTCACTGTCCAAACAGCGAACAAAATCCATTTAGACTAGTTAGATTTTGCTTAATCTAGGTTAGCTTACTCACTTTTTAGTCATCATTTACTTAGAGAAATTTTTGTACAATTCTAACACCTTTTTGCAGGCACTTTCAAAGTGGTTTGTATTGTGTAGCATCTTTTGGCATATCTAGCTTGCTGATTTTTGCAGGTTTGTGAATAGCAAAGAAGAAACTCTGCCAAAATTATGAGGATTTGGAGCATCCAGAACCTCTCAACCAACCTTCTCTTCAATCTAAACCTCACTCTTCCATCAACTTTGTAAGTTTGTCGCCTCAAGTATAAAGGACTGCAAACATTCTTCCGAAATCACTGTAACAAATAAAAAGAAGTGGGACAACCCACTTGGCCTGCAATCCCCCACAGGGTGGGGGAACTCTCTTTTTGTGGCGTGCTTGTTGTCTCTTGTTTATTTTACTTCTGCAAGGTTAAAATCAATCTAAAATAAACCCAAGCACCTCAAAACATTAGTTAGATTTCAATTCTTAGATTAGATTAGTTAGATTTGATTTTTTGCAATTTCAATTTGGCAAATAAACCTTCCTCTCAACAACCCTAGTATGCTTTGACCACTTGCGAGCTTTGCTTGATCTGGGGGACCCATCAAAATGAGAACTGGTCAGTGCGGATTAGTTTTAAATAGCATAGTTGAAAAAGCCTCCGAAAAATCGCAAACTTTTTAAAAAATCGCGATTTTTTTCAGGTGACGAAAAATTGGCTGGAAAAAATTGCCATTTTTTAAAAGTCAAATAAGTCGCGACTTATTCATAATTTTTTCCTAAAAGTCTAGTCACTGGAAATCATGGGGATAAAGCAGATTTTTTGAGTTTTTTTTTGTCATTTGTGTTTTTCGTTGTTGGAGAAGGAAGGAGAAGGGTTTGACTCAGTCGAGTAGGTACTAGACCCCACCAACATGCAAGATTAATTTTTTTTTAAAAGGGTTTGACCAAAAATGCTGGCAATTAATAGTAATGTTAAATTCCTTTATCTTTCCTTTTTATCCTTTTTATTCTTTTTATGCTAAAGTAAAAGTTGACATTTCCTTTATCTTTCATTTTTATCTTTTTACTTAAATTTTTAACATTACCATTGATTGTTTCAAGATGTTTGAGAGTAGTTCCAACCTCATCGGACTTGATATGGAGAAGGTAGAATTTCATATCCCATTCAAAATAGAGCAGACTTAACAGTTTTCAGGATTTCAGGATTGGTAGGATTGCAACATTTTCATTGGATTCTATCATGTATGAGGGTATGGGATTGGCATTTAATCAAGAGCACCAAGCCCTTTATGTACCTCGATGTTGGTGGTATTGATTGTTGAACTCCTCTGATATGGCCTTAGCAAAAATGTACCTTTGACTCAAACCAAAATCATTGATTAGACATGTTAAGCTTTTTCTACTATATTACAAGGCTTCGATTAAGTAGTTTCATCAAAATTGGGCGGTGTTTACTGATGTCTTTAGAGGATCAAAGTAGAGGCAAATGGTGATACTAATGATGAGGATCCAAATATAAGCGATGGTGGAACATTGCTTGTCATTTATGTTTGTCATTTAAATGTTCTTGCTCATTTATTCATAATGTTTTCTTTCAAAGTTTCAATAATTTTTTGGAATCATGGTTTGGAAATTTTAAAATATAATTTTGTCATTAAAATTTAAATATTTTATGTAATTTTTAGTAAACCAAGTGAAATCAGATCGGTCCGAGTCAATCCGAGTTTGAGTCCGAGTCGGAGTTGACCATCGACTGATTTCGAGGCAGAGTCCGAGTTTTAAAACATTGCATTGTAGATCTACCTCATGATGATGAGATACATTTATATATGTGATGTCATTTTGTATTGGTTCTCCACTTTTGAGTCCTTGATTAGACAACTATCAAGGTTCAGGATTCGGTGTCGACTTTGATGTATCATTTTTTATTTGGCATCCACTAGATGATATATATCAGTGCTTTCTCCATATTTATGTGCCAATGAGTTTATTCGATGTTGTTGTTGCTTTATATGTTTAAAATTTTGAAAAAAATGAATATATTTTGTATTTTTTACTGTTTGTCGTGGTTTTCCGATTTTTTCCAACTTTCCGAAACGATGTTTTCCTGACCCTCGTCAACTTTTTGTCGATGCCGACTTTTTCAACAATGGTTTTAATAGAGAAGATTGTTCATTTGCTATTGCTCAATATGGGATCCTATCAGTAGATCAACTTGTGAATTCAGGGGGATACTCATTGACATTCATTCTCTCCCCGTTGGAACTCCTTGTGATCTCACTGATACCCATTTACGGGATAGTGGTGAAAGGAAACAAATATTAGATTAGATTTGTTTTCGTCTCACATTAATATTTTGCAATCACAAAGTGATCTTGCAATTATCAACCCACTTCATGAATCAAAACCACTAATTCAAGCATAAACCCCTTAATAATAAAATTTACCAAGAACACTTGCAACACTTTCTTTCAACAAGCGTATTTACATTATTGGCATTGGTCTCTATATTGCTTATCATTTTACTTTCAAGTACTTGTATCTACTTTCAAGTTATACTATTTATGTGCAAGTATTTTATATGTTTTATATGTCTATCATAAGCAATTCCATTTATATGCCATTAGGTTGTTAGAATAGTAGTGCTTATACTTGCATCTGCTTCAAGTTATACCATTTATGTGCAAGCATTTTATATGCTTTATATCTCTATCATAAGCAATTCCATTTATATGCCATTTATGTTGTTAGAATAGTAGTGCTTATCTTGCATATTTCAGTTAACTCCTAGATCAATAATTGTGCTTAGTTAGTTAAGCCTTAGATTATTTTTTAGGGACTACCCCCCTTGGATTAACTAGGAGTTAGCCTAGACAGGGGACTCAAGAATCAAGTGATAGTACCTCGACTCGAGACTTGCCCCAAGGCCACACCCAGTGGATTGAAGATTTCTTCCACGTGACCCGAGGTGTGGATTAGGCGGCAATAGGACTCTTTCCCACTTACTTCAAAGCCTTGTACAGCCTATCCATATGACTGTATGGAACTGTTCTCGTTGCCTGGATTTGCCTCTGCCTAAATCCTTTCTCTCTCTCTCTCTCAATGTTGATGTTTTGGTAGTTGCGGGAGGTATTCCCTCCTAGACAACTTTTCTTAGAGAAGAAGAAGATTCCAAAAAGTCAAAGGAAGACCATTGAACAATTGAAGAACACCTCAGAAAAAAATAAAGTGAAATAGAAGACCACAGAAGAGAAGTCGACCCACAAGAAATAATAATAAAGTGGAAATATAATTTCCAAGAAGAGAAGTCGGCTCACCGAAATAATAAAGTAAATTAGAAGACCTAGAATAAGAAGTCGACCCCAGACAGGCGCCCAAATTAGTATAAATACAAGTCTGGGCCAGTTCATTTGTACAGTCAAACAGTTCTCCTTCTACAGTGCACACTAGACAGTTGCAACAATTTCGTTATTTCTGGTCTCTGGTTCTCTTGGACAGTGCGCCCCACTTGGAGAAAGATATTCTTCGTGGCTCTTGGTGATTTCTTTTGTGCGCTACCTCTAGAGGAGTTGCACTAAGGTTGTGTGGTGTTGCTCAGTTGCTTCCTGTCAGGTATCAGTTGCAGTTGCAGTTACTAGTTACTAGTGGCGCCAGCTCTGTGGTGCCAGTTCTAGTGAGGCGCCTATCTTGGTGCCAGCTCTGTGGTGTGCTATCTTGGTGCCAGTTCTATGGTGTTGATCAGTTGTCTAACCTCGCTAGGGTCTGACAAGAAGAAGAGATAAGTATTTGTTAACAGGGTTCTTCATTGTTGGTTTGCTCTTGTGATTAGAGCTTGTTCATGGTTGTATTGGAATATTCTCTCTAAGAAAAGTTGGTTGGGTTTTTCCCCGAGTTTGGGATTTCCCCAAGATAAATCTTTGTGCTTTCTTATGCTTGTTTATTTATTGCTTATATATTTCAGTATATGATTATTGAATGTTAAAAGAAGATAAAAATTCTATGGTAAATCTAATGTTAATGAAACTAATGAAAATCTAACATGGTTTCAAAGCAAGTTTCCTTCAGAACAGTCTAATCACTAGAAGGAAGATCGTGAAATTTGTTGTTGCACATGAGATTTGTCATTACACATACAATTTGTTGTTGCACAGTTTTCTTTGTCAAGCTCATTGAGCACTCGTTATAAAGTCGATTGGGACAAAATCCACCACTGATCAACTCGCCCTACTATAGCGCACATATTGCACTTCTCAGATTGAGTTTCTGTCAAAATTGAATTTTTTAGGGTTTTAGGCTTGTTGACATTTTCCTTGACATTGAAACTTCTGATTCAAATTTCTAACTTTTTCTTATTGATGTAATGTCTCATATTAGAAGACATAGTTGGATGGTGTACTTTTTCTTATTTATCCAAGCAGTGATAGTAGATCCAAAGGGATCTTAGATCTAGTGCACTCAGAGGAAGCACAAGAGTGGAGGCAGCAGTGACGATGTCTCCTACAATATAGAACAACTCAAATGGGACAGCAACAGCTAGACTCCAGGTTTGCATATAATGTTTGATATTTTATATTGCTACAACCTAAGTAAGTGTTGTAACTAGAATAGCAATCTTTAGAATTCTATTACTGCTATTGCTATCAAATGTTTAGTGACACCTAAATATTGTTATTACAATAATCATCATGTACTAATGATGCACTTATTTACAAAATGAAATTGATCTCTTCTAGGAGATGTTCTTGATTGTCCCAGCCAGGTTATCTTGTAAATTCCATGGAGGTTACCATGGAGATGTTGGTGTTCTCGTTTCTTGTTCCAGGCAAGTCACAAGTGATAGCTATAAGGAGCTACTGTGACGATTGTTCCCGTTCTTGTTTTTATTATTGTTCTTATTATAAGAGTATTATTCTTGTATGTTGTTTTTCCCTTGTTGCTCTTGTTCTGGGCAAGTCACAAGTGATAGCTTTGAAAGGGAGCTATAATGATGGTTGCAGGAGGCAACAGATTAGATAGTCTCTAGCTGAGACATGGAGTAGACTATCCAGACATAGAGTTGTATACATGATCGTACACATCCATGTAATGAAGGAGAAGAGGACGAAGTCAGAACCTTCTGGAAAGAAGAGTACTTTTGCGGGATACAAAGTATCTCATATGGAGAATGATTGTCAGGAGCAAAAGGCTTCGAAGATGACCGTACATATCCCTCTAGTTCAGTTGATCACTCTTCAAATCATCAAGAAGAGTCAATAGAGCCAGAAGGGCCTACCTAGAATCCTTGTAGTGACCAGAAAGAGACCAGCATGGTCCCGTGATACTTTGCAGATATATGGCATTGATGAGCCATATCATGAGGTGGAGCAGATGGCGCCACCAGTGGTGAGGCAGGTGGCCCCACCAAGTACCAGCTCAGAAGGAGCTAGAGTTCAGAAGGAGTCAACCCTCAAGATCCAGTAGGGAGGAGCACCTCCCCAGTACAGTTCATAGGAGATCAGACTTCAGAGGAGGTCAGCACATGCAGAGGGAGCAAATGGCTCTGAAGATTATATAGACTTGGAGGGAGTCAAGCTTCAAAGGGAGCATGCAAACTCAAAGTGAATCTGATCTCAAAGAGAGTTAGTGGCTTAGGGACTTTCATTCAGAAAGTATTCCTCCTCAGATTCAGATGGGAGAGAGAGATGTCTTCCAGGACTGACCAACAGGTGCCATGATTTGAGGAGGCTAGATCGAAGCTTCAAAGGCTTCAAGGAGATATGAGACCTCCTCGGAGGATTCCCTTGTTTCAGTAGAATTTGCTACAGTGACAGAGAAGGCAGCCAGTCAGAAAGACTGGGATATGGATTTGCCTCAGTTCCAGAGAGAGCAAGAGACTCCACAAGTTTTCTAGCTATGTAGCGCTGATGAGGAGGATCATTGATTCAAAACCTTCCACTTTTGAGGAAGTTGCTAAGCAACAAGTGTGGAAGGATGCCATGATGGAAGAATACCAGTCCATCATGAAGAATGATGTGTGGGAAGTGGTCCCGAGATCAGAAGGGAAGTCAGTGGTGAATTCCAAGTGGATCTACAAGATCAAGCATGCTACAGAAGGTCGCATAGAGATGTACAAAGCCAGATTTGTGGCCAAAGGATTCTCCCAGCAAGAGGGAGAAGATTATGACGAGGCACTTGCTCCAGTAGCCAGAAGAAGTGTACATAGAGTAGCCACAAGATATATGAGAAGGAGTCTCATGTCTGCAGATTGAAGAAGGCTTTGTATGGGCTTAAGCAGGCACCCAGGGCATGGTATGCCAGAATAGATAGTTATCCGATGAGCTTGGGGTTTACCACGAGTGATGCAAATCCCAACCTTTACTACAAGGTTGAGAATGGTTGTCCGTTGATCTTGGTATTGCATGTGGACGACCTGTTTCTAACAAGAGATGAGAACCTCGTAGTTGGGTGCAAGAGGGAGCTCACCTCAGAGTTTGAGATGAAGGATCTAGGTTTGATGCACTATTTCTTGGGATTGGAGGTGTGGCAAAGACCAAATGAGATTTTTCCTTAGCCAAAGAAAACATATTGTTGAGATCCTGCAGAGATTTGGGATGATGGACTGTAAGTCCATGGCCACTCCTATGATGACGAATTTGAAGCTCTTCAGTGATTCATCTTTAGATTTGGTGGATCCAGTGATGTACAGACAGTTGATCTGATCCTTGATGTACCTGGTTAACACCAGGCTGGACATATGTTTTGCAGTGAATGCTTTGAGTCGGTACATGGTTGAGACTAGACATGTACATTTGGATATCAACAAAGCATGTGTTAAGGTGCATGGTATGGTTGGATATGGACTTAGATATGTCTCGAACGATGCGGTAAAGCTGCAGGGTTATACAGACTCTGACTAGACAAAGAGCGCAATTTACCTAAAAAGCACATCGGGATGTTGCTTCAGTTTGGGATCGAGCATGATCTCATGGTTGAGCAAGAAGCAAACATCAGTGGCACTCCGTACAGCAGAGGCTGAGTATATTGCAGCCAGTGTTGCAAGCCGTGAAGCAGTGTGGCTTCAGAAGTTGCTTACATGGTTATTTGATCTAGAGTTGGAGCCAACTTTGATACATTGTGATAATCAAAGTTGCGTGAAGCTTTCAGAGAATCTTGTCTTTCATGACAAGTCAAAGCATATAGAGATCAAATACTACTACATCCAAGACATGGTGCAGAGAGGAGCTATGGCGCTCCGGTACATATCCACTGATGAGCAGATAGCGGACATTCTTGTTAGAGTATAGCTCAGACAGATAATTCTTCCACATTAGGGGTGTCTAGTAATGTGGAAGAGGCCCACCTTATGACTAGACAGCATCATAATGGTGGGGACCACTCAAGTCAACTTGAGAGTAAGTCCCCACCCTTGGATCAAGATTTTGATGAAAAGATACTAGGGTCAAGATTACATGAGGGAAGAGCTAGGGTTACAAATAACCTAGCCAGCCCATTCTCTCATTACCTCAAGAAGAGAAGTTGTTGAACTAGGTAAGGAGGCGCTTCCAAGGGAGGTCGAGGGTCAAGACAGAAGGAGTCTGGAAAAGGGGTCGAGCTAGGGCCAACATCTAATCCAATGAAGGAGTAAAGGGCCAAGTCTGGGCCAACAGTAAATCCAGTAAGGTGAGGTCAAGAAAAGGTTGAGGCATAGACCGAGAAGGGTCTTACTATGAAGGAAAAGAAGGCAGTTGGAATCAACAAGTAAGCATAGAAAGGAGAGGCCGAGTAGGGCTGGAGTATAGACCAGGACGGGTCTATCTAATCAAAGAGGAGACTGTGAAGAGGCAACAAAGTCGAGCCAAGACCATAGTTAAGAAGAAGCAACAAACAACCTTCAGGAAGAGGAATCCGTACGGGTTGTACGTATATCGTACGAACTGTACCTACACTCAGTTGAGAAAGGAACTCTTGCCTAGGTTTGAGTATAGCCTATACACTATGTTTATCAGTATTTTGAAAGAAACCAAGCAAGAATCGGGCAGTATTGTTGCCACAGTTTTGTTGTATGTTCGCCTAAGTACTACCAGTGAGCATACGGACCCGTACAAGTGGTACGGTCCATGCAAATCCAAGCTGGGTGAAATCCTTGTATGCACAAGATTATTATAAATAAGATTACTCTGTTTTGATATCATTTTTCTAATTCCGTATTTTTAATGGTGGTTGTCACAAGTATAAAGGAGACACTGAATGTAGTTTTGATCAGAAAAACTATTTAACCTTTCTCAATTATATTTCTTCATGGTATTAGAGCCTTAATTTTGGCAGCCCCAAAAGAAGTGTCAAAGACTTGTGTTGCAGAGACAAGGAACGTAGAAGATCCAGAAGGAGGTTGTACCCTCTAACCTCAAGGAGGAAGGAAAAGGACCGTGCAGGGTCGATCTATTCAAAGAGAGAAGAAACAAGCCAGGTGGCTATAAACCTAGAACAGACTTGATGGTGCCTCCAAGTACGTACAATGGAAGTACAGAATGAAGAATGCTCTTCAAGAGAGCAAAGTATGGGGGATTGTTGAGAAGAAAGCCACAGTTCCCACAGATGCTAAAGACAAGGACTTACATCAAACTCTAGAAGTTAGAGCTCAGAGGATTCTTCTAGATGGAGTGAAGGATCATCTAGTACCAAACATTGGTGAAAAATAAACAACTCATGAAATGTGGACACATATGAAAGGGTTGTTTGAAGCCAATCATGAGAGCAGAATCATGGCTCTCAAAGAGAGACTTCAGCACACAAGGATGTCTAAAGGGGAAGGTGTTACAGTCTACCTCACCAAAGTGAAATAGCTTCTTGATGAGCTTCTTGCAGTAGGGGTGAAATTGTCACCAGCCGAGATGTTCGTTCAGCCTTGAGGGGTTTCCCAAAGGAGTGGGACTCCTTCATTGCAGGGGTAGTATCCAAAGAGAAACTACCAGACTAGGAAAGATTATGGAACAACTGTTGCCAGGAAGAAATCAGAAGAGACGGAAATATGAATGAAGAGGAAGAGGAGGAGAACCTCGCCCTCACTTCTAAGAGGGGGGTAGGGGAAGGAGAAGAACAAGTTTCAAAGGAGGATCCACCCACGAAAGGCCTCTCAGATGTCCAATGCTATATGTGTGGAGAGTTTGGACACTTTGCCAGTCAATGCACTCAAGCCAAGAAGGGCTTTGGTGCAAAAGGGAAAAGAAAGGAGATTGCGACCTCAGCAAAAGTCTAGGACAAAGAAGAGGAAGAAGAGCAGCAGTTGGCTACCACATCTCAGGAATTTTCCCAAATGTTTAAGGACAAGTACACTCTGTTTTTGGATACAGAGGACAGAACCAGGACAAGATGGTACATAGACAGCAAGGCCACAAGTCACATGACAAGTGAAAGACTTGCACTTCAGGAGTTCATAAGTCAAGATTCAAGATTTGTGAAGTGTGGTGTGCATTCTAGCATGGTGATAATTCAAGGAAAAGGAGTAGTATCACTACAAATAGAATCAGGCAGGATTCTCAGGATACCAGAGGTACTTTATGTAACAAGTATGAGAGTTAGTGTGCTCTCAATCTCAGCCTTAGAGCATCAAGGCTATGGGGTAAGCTTCTTTGGTTGTGGTGTACACATCCGATCAATTAGAAACGAAGCACCAGGACCACCCGTGATGATAGGCATAAATGACAATGGTGTATATAAGTTGTGGGGAAAACCTGTTTACAAACTCACAGAAGAAAGTAATGAGTCTCCAAACCCTTGCGTGAGAGAACAGGAAACTATTCTCAGCAGACCCACATGGTGGGAATGGACTCAATTTGAGGAATGGGGATACTTGGGTGATCCTGGTGCAGGTTGTAGCAGATACATCCAGGCAAAGCAAATAGAGTATCCAGACATTAAAAGGATGGGTCTCTCAAACTCAGAGGGAGAATGACATAGTGAGGTGGATCATGGAGGAGGCAGCTCCAATGACAGTACCTCCCTCACTAAGAGGGAGTGTTAGAGTATAGCTCAGGCAGGTAATTCTTCCACATTAGGAGTGTCTAGTAATGTGGAAGAGGCCCAACTTATGACTAAACAACATCATAATGATGGGGACCACTCAAGTCAACTTGAGATTAACTCCCCACCCTTGGATCAAGATTTTGATGAAAAGATCATAGGGTCAAGATTACATGAGGGAAGGGTTAGGGTTACAAATAACCTAGCAAGCCCATTCTCTCATTACCTCAAGAAAAGAAGTTGGTCAACTAGGTAAGGATGCACTTCCAACGGAGGTCGATGGTCAAGACAAAAGGAGTCTGGAAAAGGGGTCGAGCTAGGACCAGCATCTAATCCAATCAAGGAGTAAAGAGTAGAGTCTAGGCCAGCAGCAAATCCAGTAAGGTGAGGCTGAGAAAAGGTTGAGGCATAGACCGAGAAGGGTCTTACTATGAAGGAAAAGAAAGTAGTTGGAATCAACAAGTAAGCATAGAAAGGAGAGGCCGAGTAGGCTTGGAGTATAGACCAGGACGAGTCTATCTAATCAAAGAGGAGATTGTGAAGAGGCAACAAGGTCGAGCAAGGACCATAGTTAAGCAGAAACAACAAACAACTTTCAGGAAGAGGAATCTGTACAGGTTGTACGGATATCGTACGACCTGTACCTTCACCTAGTCGAGAAAGGAACTCTTGCCCAACTGAGCATATGAACCCATACAGGTGGTACAGGTCCATGCAAATCCAAGCTGGGTAAAATCCTTGTATGCACAGGACTATTATAAATAAGATTACTTTGTTTTGATGCCATTTTTCTGATTCTGTATTTTTAATGGTTTGGTTATCATAAGTATAAAGGAGACACTAAATGTAGTTTTGATCAGAAAAAATATTTAACCTTTCTGAGTTATATTTCTTCAATTCTCATCAAGCCTCTGTCTAGAGTGAAGTATGAGTACTTCAAAGACAAGCTTGGCGTGATGCAAAATGTCCACCCTCATTGAGAGGGAGGCTTGATGTTTCTCCTCTAGGCGGCTTTCCCCTCTAACCAAGGGTTTCCCAGATCAGTCATGTGAGGTGACTGAGGGAGTGATGTATAGTCGGGTACAGATCTTTCCTACGCCATGTGAGGTGGCTAGGTGTAAATAAAATCGGTATCAAGTCTTGCCTACGCCATGTGAGGTGACTAGGTGTGAATAAGACTTGCAGCATAGCCTTACCTACGCCATGTGAGGTGGTCTAGGTGTGAATAAGACTTGCAGCATAGCCTTGCCTACGCCATGTGAGGTGGCTAGGTGTGAATGGGGCTATGGTCGTAGTCTTGCCCACACCATGTGAGGTAGGTAGGTGTGAATAAGACTATTTGGATAGGAGAAACATCACAACCCGGTACAAGTCCTTGCCTATGCCATGCAAGGTGCCTAGGTGTGAATAAGACTTGTGACAAGTCTTGCCTATGCCATGAGAGGTGGCTAGGTGCGAATAAGACTTGGAGCATGGTCTTGCCTAAGCCATGCAAGGTGGCTAGGTGTGAATGGGGATATGGAGGGAGTCTTTCCCATACCATGCGAGGTAGATGGGTGTGAATAAGACTGCAAGAAAAGAAGAAGGAACATCATAGCACAGTCAGGAGGACTATGGCAGTAGTTGTGTACTACTGGACAGCAGCAGTAGTTGTGTACTACTAGACAGTATGGGTAGTTGTATTGGAATATTCTCTCTAAGAAAAGTTGGTTGGGTTTTTCCCCAAGTTTGGGGTTTTCCCAGGATAAATCTGTGTCTTCTTGTGCTTGTTTATCTGCTACTTATATATTTCAGTATATGATTATTGAATGTTAAAAGAAGATAAAAATGCTATGGTAAATCTAATGTTAACAAAACTAATGACAATCTAACATTCAAGTGGTCGCTCAACTATTTAAGTGTGTATGAATTCTCTATCTTGTCCTATTTGTATACTTTTAGCTGAGACCAAAACCCTAATCTCTTTTTGAGATTACCCCTAGTCTAAGCCAAGCATGCATGAAATACAGTTTTTAGACTCAACTGTTAAATATAAGACTTTTCACTTATTTACTACAATGAATTACAAAATAGAATTACTTTTCGAAAATAAAACTACTTTTTGAAAACAGAAATATCTCAAACTACTTCTAGCACAGTCACACTAAACCTATGTGGAAGTTCCTGTCCAAGCTATATTTCTCAACATATATGTGTGTATATATATAATTACATGGTTGAAAGAATGGAGGAGGAACTGGTTGATTATTTTGCACATTCCTTAGAAGCGAATTGGATTTCCATTAGTCCTGGAGAGGGGTCAGATCCTACATGGACTTCTTTGGCTCCTAGTGCTCTTTTGTCTAGGATTGACAATGTTATTGAAGACCAAGGGGGGTTGTCTAAGGTTTGTTTGCAACCAACACAAAACATTGGACAAATGGATATGCGGCGCAATGATCCGTTGAAATCACTAGCAGATTGTATGTCAAAAGGGGACAATATAGGTGACTTGTTCAAAGAGTTCTCACCTAAGTACGTCCATTCCTCATCATTGTTGATCATGCAAATGGGATCAAGTTTAGTTAAAAAAGTAGTAAAAGGCCTTGGGTCCTCAATTGGATCAAATCAATGTGAGGTTAACACTAGTATTTGAGAGACTTCAGTTCATTAACTTTAACTTTATGATTTTCCCACAGTCTTTGCTTTGGAAGTTCATGTAGATGTGGTCCAAAACCATTATGGTTATGTTTGGGATTCAGGATTCATACACAAAAGTTTGGACCGAGACCTTCTTTCAAGATCTGGCTGGATTGTGACTTCTGAGAAAGGTTGTGAGCAAAAAAAAGGTGAAGAAACAGAAGGTGGTTAAGAAACAAAGTTCTTAGATATCAATGACATTGGGTGATGATATTAGAATAGATCAAATAGTTGAGTTCATGGGGAAGTCGGGGATTGGTAGGTTTCATGCCAAATCCATTAGGTATTGTTCACTTAACGATTGGTTCCAGACTTCTTGGTTCCCAATTCTAGGTTATGGATTGGTGTTTCATTTTGTTCCAAGGGGCTAGATTGGTTTTCAATTTTAAAGTGAAGAAGACACCAAAAAAATCTTGTCAAGAGGATGGTTCTAGAGCTCCCTATTGTTCACTTAACGATTGGTTCCATACTTCTTGGTTCCCAATTCTAGGTTATGGATTGGTGTTTCATTTCCTTCCAAGGGGCTAGATTGGTTTTCAATTTTGAAGTGAAGAAGACACCAAAAAGATCTTGTCAAGAAGAAGGTTCTAGAGCTCCCTATTTGGTGCTTTTCCCTTTGGCACCTTGCTTTGATCCTAGGACTTCAAAAAAATATTCTATACCGATCTAGGTAAAATTCCTTGGGCTTCCCATACAATTTTGGAATGAGTCTCCACTTAAAGCTTTAGGAGGAGCTTTGGGCAAAGTCGCTGACATCTCGTTTTTGTCCAACCCTTTTTGGACAGTCACACGTGTTCTTGTGGGGATTGATCTTTTCGTTGGGTTGGCGGAAGATATGGAGATAATGATTGGTGACTCCCAATATTCGCAAACTTTGGAATATGATCGTATTCCATTACAATGCGTATGTTTCCACATGCATGGGCATGTGGTGGCAAAGTTTCCTCAACCTTTCGTCAAGACGGTTTGGCAAAGGAAGGGTTTCCAATTGAAGGAGCGAATTCTAGATACAAGGGTGGGGAAAGGTGTATCTTTGGGCTCTACTGAAGCTGTAATGCCCTCTTCTCCAACGGTTTGCAATGTGATAGAAAAGGGTGACTTTGAAGAGGCTCCAGTCCAAGATGTATAGGCAACGCTCAGTGGTGTAAAGGATCATGTGACCTTGCCTGAGAATCTGCATCTGTCCATCGATGTTGCTATAAAAAAGGACTTTGGGCCAATGTCAAGTAAGTGTTTGGACTCTTCCTTGGATGCTTTGAATAAGCATATTGTCCCTTGTTCTAAGTCGAAACAAAAAGAGGAATGGCCATCCGTACTAGAGTCTTTATTAACTTCGAAAAGGGTTTCTAAAATAAATTCCATTTCTCCTTCTTTAGTTTCTAGTAGTGAAGATCATACTCTTTCATCATATTCTAATAGTTCTAGTTCATTAGGGAACTACTTGTCCTTAGGTTTAGGGGGGTCTCCTTGTGAGCCAAATAATGCTTCTTCTAGTCATTCTAATTCTGGGAGAACAGGTAGATACAACTTAAAGGCTGGGAGGACAGAAAGATACAACTTAAGGCCCAAGGGTGGATCATCGAGTGTTGATGCCCTGAATAAGCTTGGTGGTATTCGATTAGAACTAGGGAAGAAAATTGTTTTTGAGGCATGCTTAGGGAAAAGTAATTAAGGAAATTCATCAAGGGAAGCAAAAAACCCTAGAGGGGGTTCTTGGAGGGGGACAAACCCCCATTAGGGTTCCAAGATTATTATTTTATCCATCGATATGCTAGGTCTAGGAAGTCCCTCTAAAAGACTTTCGCTTGTTAGGTTGATTGAAATTAATCGTCTGGATATTGTGCTTTTCCAAGAATCAATGTGGGAAGGTGCTAGATTAGCCCAAGATTTGGCCAAGGTGATGAAGGATTGGGATTTAATTTTTTAGCTGTTGAGGGGGTTATTAACTGGATGGAAATGTTCAGTTTCTCTACTAAATTCCTATGTCCTTGTTTCAGGGATCTAGACCAACTTCTTAGGAAAAGATTTGGGATAGACCATCTCCATTATAAATTGTTACGATCCATATGCGAACAGGAAGTTTTTCTGAGAGCAGTTTTTTGTTAGCAGAATGCTAGAGACAAGAGAGTGATTGTGGTTGGAGAGATAAATTTCACCATATCTAGGTCTGAGGTTTGAGGCTCAAATGCCAAGCAAGACAATCTTGTTGCTTACTTCAAACACGAGCTGGAATCTGTTGGTTTAATTGATATTGAATCTTTGGAAATGGCCCTGACTTGGTACAATAAAAGAAAGGGCAAGGCTAGTGTAGCCAAAACGTTGCACTATTTTTTTATTTTGGAGGCTATTATGGAGAGAGCATAACGTATTAGATCTTAGATCAAGTCGAGTAGTTTTTTTTATCATAACCCGATTTTTCTGCAAATAAAGAAAAGCAATACCAAGCTTGCAAGCCCATTGAAGTTCAACCCGATGTGGCTTGAGGAAGAGGAGTACAGGCAGTTGGTGGGAAGGACTTCGACTGGTTTAGATCCTAGACATTGTGAATCTACACGTTTTCAATTTATTACAGCTTTACAAAAGGTTAAAAGAGCTACAAAAGAGTGGATCGCAAATAAGTGCGACATCTTGGATTAAGACTTAACTTCTATCGAGAAAGAGATTGCAGAACTTTTTGGAAAAAACACTGGAATTTTCAGTGAGCAAGACCAGGATAAGTTAGTTGAGCTAGAAGGGGGTAGACAAAAAATTCTGGCATGATAAGATAAGATAAGATAATTTTATTAATGTCCAACTAATGACCACAAAGTAGGTCAAAGGGACTATTGAGTACAATGATGTCTATTCAAAGCGGGAGTACCAAATGGTCTCCTATAAAGAGATACGATGCATGAAGTAAAGAGTATACAATGCAAACTGGGTTGAAGTATGAGGGATCTTCAACCGCAGCCACCAAGTTCCGCAATGGGGGGGAGATGCACTGGCAGAGAAGATCAAGGAGCTAATAGGTCTGAGGATCAAAACCCATCTCTCCTAACATCTGAGGCTGAAAGAAGGAAACTCAATAAGGTTTGGTGCCTTGACGAAGAACTAGTGGAGAGCGCGGACTGCCCGCTGAATCATTGCATGGCGGGGTGCGCATGTTGTTGAGGTCTGGAGGACCTGGTCCGTCTCCTAGGAAGGGATCTAAGACAGATCTGTTGCAGAGTTCTCGTGGGGCGGGGTGAGGTCCCACAGATCCTCATTGATCTAGGGTTTGGATATGTACTGATATCTGTCAGTCTCTTCGTGCCCCTGTCGGAAGGTAATACCCTGAAAAATGTCATGATCCTCTGAGTGGGGTCTAGTCTGATGGGAGGATGAAGAATATGTGTTCGGAACCTGAGAGCCTCGTGCATATAAAGGGCCAAACATCTCTGATCAGCATACCTGAAAAAGTCTGCGAGGGTCTGACAACCCCTAAACAAGCAATGAAATCATCCTCTGATCTCATAGTAGACGAGGCATCCAAAAATAAAGGGCACTTCAGTCTCCACTTCCTATAAATGGCATACCTAGAAAGTTCTTTCTGATCTATCAATCTGGTGGTCTGTCTCTACCCGAAGTCTATGAGAACCCACTCTTAACTGGCTTAGAGGGATGTGAAGAGCATGCATCTAGTGACGAAACGTATACTGGGTTCGAACAATAAGCTCATCTCTCAACTCCAAGAAGTGCTCAACGTAAAAGGCCATCTTTGGGGGCAACCCTCCCGGAGGGTTGACCCAGGTGACCTAGACGAACTGCCTGTAAATGTCCTCCCTAATGATCTTGTTCAGCTCCTGTCTAGTAGGTAAAAGGTGACCAGGAGCATCTAAGGAATATCGGAAGGGAGGGAGACGATCCAACTGAATGCCCACGAACTCTAGGCGATTAGACAGTGGAAAGGGCAATAGTCTCAGAAGAGCAATATGCCAAATAAGGGTATCGTTCCCTTCCCTTTTTGGAGTCTACAAGGTCTCGAACACAATGCAAGAATGAAACCAATCTGGAAACCGTCTCAAGCCGGAAGGATTGAGCTCCAAACTCTACAAGAATGATGTGCTAGGGTATTGTCTGCTTGCATCTAATGATGTGGCGGAGAAGAAGAATTTGGTCTCTCTTAGCTAAAGCCCAATCTGACTCAAGTAAAGACGGTCCCCAAATCTCTGAGCCATATAGAACAGTGGGGTGTCCATGAGGCTCATCTTGGACGAGATGTCCTGGAAGTGGTGTCGAAAGCACTGTCTCTTGAGAAGGGCTAAGGATCCATATCCTTTGTTGATTCGAGGTTGAAGAGATGGGCGCAAACTAAAGCAGGGACGTAAGAATTGCAACCCCAAGTAAGTATAGGTGACAGTGATCTCAATCTCCTCCCCTCTGAAGGAGAAGTGAAGGTTCGAAGTTTTCTTCACCCCATTGAAGATCATAACCTTGGTTTTACCCAGGTTGACCGTCAACTGTCAAAGGTCATAAAACAGAGCTAAGGCATCCAGCGGTCTCTGTAATCCTTCTGTGGATGAGGAGGAGGACCACATCATCAGCAAAGAGTAGAATAGATATCAGAGCCTGGTGAAGAAGACAGCCATCAATGTCTTGGATATGATCGTGTAGAGATGCCTCCAACTCATCAATATAAATCCCAAACAAGGTAGGTGACAATGGACAACCTTGTTTAACCTCAATAGTGCTTCGGATGAAATAAAACATCCCATGAATTGTGCGAAGACGACCAAGAACGAACTCGTATAGGCACATAATAGTTGTAAATAGAATCGCAGAGATGCCAATATCTCTGAGCCGCTAGAGTAGGGCTTCCCTCGAGATAGAGTCAAAAGCTTTCTGAAAATCTACGAAACAACAGTAGACTTTTGAAGACTGAAGGGAGGGAGAACTTAGGATGAAAAGTTGTGCTATCTGGCTTGAGAAGGGCGATGAAAATTCTAAATTCTTTCATAATTATGTTAATTTTAGGAAGAGGCAGAATACAATTTGAGAGATGATGAATCAAGAAGCCATAATGGTCATCAACTTTTCTGAGATTGTGGAGGTTGGTAAATCATAGTTTCAGTCCCTTTTCAAGGAACCAGAGAGAGTGAATATAGAAGAAATTATGAAAGTCTCCTCTTTTTTTCCAATCTTTGTCACGGACGAGGATAACCAAATGATTATGGATGAGGTTTCAAAGGAGGAGTTGCACACAATTTTTAGCATCTTCTTAAAAAAATAAGAGCCTTGGTTCCAATGGATGGACGAAGGAATTCTTTTTGGGCTTCTATGAACTTCCTGAAGAGGATTTACTTCGCATGATTGAGGAAGTCAAAGACTTGGGACAGGTGTCAAGCTCATTAAATTCTACCTTTATTGCTCTAGTCCCAAAAAAATATAGGTCGGATTCTTTTGATGAATTTAGACCCATCTTGATGTGTAACTTTCTGTACAAACTTATTTCTAAGTTTTTGGCTTCCAGGATAAAAAGAATCATTTCTGAAGCTATTTCACAAGAACAGCAAAGGTTCTTGGCAGACAGGCAAATATATGAAGCCATTGGAGCTGCACAGGAAGGGCTTCACATAATAAAGTCAAAAAAAGTGCCAAGCTACAGTCTTAAAACTGGATCTTTCAAAGGTTTATGATTCTGTAAGTTGGCTTTACTTGAGACTCATGCTAATTCATATTGGATTTAGCGATCTGGTAGTGAGATAGATTATGGGATGTGTATCTTCAGTTTCTTTTGCCATCCTGATAAATGGGTCGGCATCATCTTTCTTTAGCCTGACCAGAAACCTTTGTCTCCATTATTATTCTTATTGGTGGTTGAAAGCTTAAGTAGAGTCATTAGAGAAGCAAAGAGAACAGGAGATCTTAAGGGGATCAAAATTGAAGTTTCTTTTTTTCTGGCTCATCTCCTTTGTGTGAATGATGTCTTTATGTTTATAAATGGTTCTGTTAGGGAAGCTAAAAACTGAGGGAGATTCTGGAGTTGTATAGGTTGGCAACTGGAATGGAAATTAATTTCCAAAATTCCTCTATCTGCTTCAGTGGTCTTTCTGTAGAGGAAGAACAGAGGGTTTTACTTGAATTTCCTTTCAATGTTATTGATTTTCAATGCAGATTCAAGTATCTAAGATTCAATTTCAAGCCAAATGATTATGGGAAAAATGATTGGGAATGGTTGTTGGCAAGATTGGAAGCCTGGATAATACACTGGGGCAACATATGGTTGTCAATTCAAGGCCATTTAACTTTGGTTAAATCTGTTCTGCAAGCCATTCCTGTCTTGTGGCACTCGTTAGCATAAATTCCGAAAGAAGTGTTGGACGCAATCAGAAAATTGTGTTTTAATTTCCTTTGGTCGGGGAAAAGTAAAAGTCATCATATCCCATTAGTCAAGTGGAAATAAACTGCCTTGCCAAAAGAAAAGGGGGGGTGGGAATTAAAGAATATACACTTTTTGGGGCTTTCCTTGGCCGTTAAAAATCTATGGAAGGTTATTACCAAAGGAGGTCTTTGGAGATAGCTGTTAAAGCAGAAGTATATGTATCCTGATTCCATCTTGGATTGGATAAGGAATCCTCAAAAGTCCATCAAACTTGCCTCAAACCATTGGAAAGCATTAATCTGGTCTTTGCCGGTTTTGGGGGATATACTCTCATGGAATATGGAGAAGGTGTGGATAAGAGCTGATGCAATTCATGGTTGTCCAGATATTCTTCATCTCTTTGATCATACAGTAACAACTATCCAGCAAAGGGGTTTATTTATCCTTAACCATATTTCAAATGCTCATTTTACCAGACTCTGGCATCAAGGTTGGCAGTCGGCAGATAGCCTTGGATTGGTAGCAGAACAGAAAAATGAGTGGGATTCTTATGTTTCTTGTCTCGGGAAAGGTCACTTCAGTCTTGTTATCGCACAATTTGTAGCTAGGTCAAGTGGTTATGAAGCAGAATGCCAAACTGGCGTAACAGGAACCTATCCCACCCAATGTCACCACGATGGGGAGGTTCTTTTTCTTTAGGGAGGTTAGGCCCAGGGGGGACGTTCCCGGTAACCTGGAGTTTTGAAGAGGCAAAGATTTAATAGTCAAAGTAAAGTTCCCCCTTCACAGATCACCACCAAAACAGATAGTCCGGCTAAACAGCCAATAATAAAGTGTAGGCCCAAAGAAGAACACTTGCCCGGAACAAAGCAAACCAATATATATGTGCAAGCTATGATTCAATGGGTTAGTACTTCAATAGACTATCTGATATCAATGTATACGCAATTGCGACAATAAATATTGACGAAGTCAATGTTTGTTAATATAGCAATGAAATAATGTTACTTCACCAATAAATATCAAGATGTTATAGCAATCAATGTATCCAATNAATCCCTCATTCAATAAATGCTTAAAACACCATCCAATTGCTTAATGTATAAAAAATGTTGCGTCAAGATGAAATAACCAAGTGTGACGTCAGATTTTTCAGGGTTAATAGTTAGTTAGGGTTTCAATTTATAAGAGTTTGAGAGTTGTTTTAATCACTTTCACTTCAACGTTGGAGGCTAAAGATCAGTGCCTAGGGTTATGGAGTCAAAGGTGAAGGACGCACAAGTTGAAGGGGATGAGATTCAAAGGACAAGAGGGAAAGGTTTCAAGGTGCTACAATAGCAGGGCCTTAAATGTTGAGATTTGTACCTTGGGAGGTGTTCCCCATGTGCTTTTGTCCTCCTTAGCACATGAGGGAAGGTTTAGACACTTTGTACCTAGTACTTTTGTCTATTTTCACTTTGACTTTGGTTAAAGTGAATTTTGGTCACT
>ML782211.1:78312-96864 GCA_009831015.1 Picea engelmannii
GGGGACATGAGACAACGACCTACTTGTGTGTTTGTCCCCTAGGGTTTTGATTCAGCAATATTTATAAATAAATGCAAGAAATTAAACTACAACCATTCAATCAAGAAGTTTTGCAAAAAAATACTTACAAATCACCAAGAAAATAGCATGTAAACCCTAGTTGTAAACATTCCTTCAAGAAAAACACCATAAATTGCCAAAAATCTCCTCTCCAAACAAGTGTGCCTTCCTCAAAATAGCCAATAACCCTAATAGGGCGCAAAAATCAGACCTCACTAGGAGAGTGAGTGATCTGTTATGTCAAAATGAGAGTGAAAACCCTCAATATAATGTATCAATGACCTTAATTAATTTTAGGTCATAAAAAATGGTCGACAAGACTAGAATATTGTTTTTACATTAAATTGTCAAACTAAAACCCTAACTAAGTTGTAATAAAGGTAAAAGCCCCTTTTAGGGCAGATGAGACATCTAGGAGCAAAACGTTAGCCCCCCAGGGGCCTCTCCAACATGCCACACGTGCCACTGTTGCCCAGTCTGCCTCCAAGAATGACCATGAAGCTGGATGACATCATGGTAAGGATGGGGATGCTCTGAGCCTTCCAAGGCCAACGTTCCACTGAAAAGGGGTCATTCCCCCTAGGCCGAGCTCTGCCAAAGTGCCTCTAGTGAAAAGTCCTCTTCTTCTCCGGTGCAAAACCTCGGTCAAACATTGTCCTATCTCTGCCCCTCTAACGGGGTCTCAGCAACCATCTAATGGGCTCTTCAGCCCTATGGAGGTCCAAACTAATCATCTCCCCATGTGTACCGGTACAAATGGTACCTGTCCGTCGAGCATGGCCCTGCACATCAAAAACTACGCCCTCCATGGGCTCATTAATCACAGGGATCATAGCAATGTCAATCACATTTCATCAATAATATTATCAAACATATGCATAAAAAACCCTGATATATCATTCAACAGCTCAAAGATATTACAAAAATCCACAATACAAGATCGAAGAAAGGGACAAGACATCTTATTGGGCTAGTATCCACAAGAGAAGGGAAGTTCCCGGGAAGGTTTCATCCAAGCCATGTAAACGAGGTGTTGTGGCTAGGGGATGTCTAGACAAGTGGGTAGAGTGAGAACCAGGGATGCATAATGTTATTTGTGGGTGCCTTTGTAGAAGGCGAGTTCTACCCGTTATGGATACAATTTTTTTCAAGCCCGTTCTTGCCTTTATTCTTTCTTTATTTTGCTTTTTCTTCTTCTTTTTCTTTTTATTCAAGGTCTAACCGGAGGACGCTGCCTTGGCATGGTGACCAGAGCTGACAGTGTTACCCACAAGTACTTTCACAAAGATGAGAAGGCTGGCTCGTGATGAGACCCCCTTTCCCTCGGCCATGCAACCAAAGGTCACTGCCCTGACATGGTAACCAGATAGTACCCATGAACCTAATAGGCTGACTCGTGATGAGACCCCCTATCCTCTTGGCTAGGTCTTGTTTATTATTTTTCGAGTCCCTCTTGTTTCTTGCTGAGAGGCTTTTTATTGCCTTCTCGGGGATCCCTGAGCGAGGCATCTTGAGGTTTTATTTTTTAGGCTTTTATCTTTTACCAGTTGTTTTTACCTTTTGGGCCTTTAAGGTGCAACCCTACAAACAGGTCAATCCAATGCCTGGACCAGGGGAATGGGATAAATGAGCGGGAGATAAGATGAAAAAGTGGTGGTATGATGGGAGCGGACGATGGCTCTTAAGAAATCCCCCCAGTGGCAAACCAAAACCCATGGGTACAGGCTTGCTAGGACACCCTGTCAATCTCCCCAAACATGGTCAAGTGGGTTAATGTAAGATCCGAGCAGTCGTCAGAGACAAAAGGAGTCAGACGCATATATCCAAAGGTTATAATGATCAAAAGTGACACATACCATGATACCTGGACCAATTATCTCATGGAGCAAGAACCTTCTCCGATACAAGACCAAGCCGATGGTGATGGATGTTGTTGCTGCTGACAAGACGAATCTGATGAAAGAAGAAAAGGATGGGCCCTCCAGGGCCATGCTCAGGTCAATCCTTCTCTCGGTACTCCATGTCTAGGGCCTGTGGGCCTCGAGACATGATCTCCTAGTTATCCCTAGAAATTGGGGATAACAAGTCTTACTAATGAGCCTGACTCATTGGCATGGGCAAAAAAACAAAACTGGGGGTGTTTACACAACGAAATTAGGATACAAAGAACTATTTGAATCTGATCCTGTGGAACCAAGTTGGTGGTGAAAACAGGTGTGGAAGGTACCAGCGCCAAAGGAAACTAAGATTTTTATGTGGCTTGCATTGATGTCAAAGGTTCTGAACTGGAATCAATTACAGAAGAGAAGCAAACATGGGCCTGTAGATGTATATTATGCAGAAAAAGCGACAAAACAAATGTTGATTTATTCATAGAATGTATCGATGCTAAGGAACTGTGGAAAGAAGTTGAGAAGATAACTTGTTGACAGTGAAAATGTATGGCATAGTTCATTGATTGAAGAGTGTTTTCAACATGTCTTTGAAAAACATGAACTTAAAAACTTCCAAGCCATTCTTCATCTGATTCTGTGGGGAATATGGCTGGCCGGGAGCTCTTTCCTCTTTGAGAAAAAATTTGTTCCTGTTTTTCAAACACGTGCACAGGTTCATGCATTAGCACAGAAGTTTTCTACTCAGGATACTGTGCCAATCCCTGGACAGATTTCAGAGGTTACTGTTGACAAATCCATGGCTTGGAGATATTTTGATAGTGCTTGGCAAAGGGATTTTAGCAGTGCCAGGGAAGTTATGTTTCTGTCTTGATGTACATTGCATAAAGTTTAAAGCCGGACTAGGTGCTGGTTCAAACAACTATGCTGAATGTAGGCATTGAAGCTCTTGATGAAATGTGCTTTGGAGCAAAAGTAAAGAAGTACAGATCTTTGGTGATTCTATGATGACTATTGACTGGATGAACAACAAGACAAAGCTTCATAATATTATTCTCAGACCATTATGAGCTACTTTAAAGGAGATCTTCAGACATGTCTACAGGAAGCTGAACATGACAGCAGATGCTCTTTCAAAAGCTGGTCAGGTTTTACAAGATGGTCATATAGAGCTGACAGTGCAGGGAGGGCTCCTCAGTGCACATGGCTTTTCTATTCTGATATTTTTGATCCTCAGGCCTATTCACTGCAGCATAATTATCTTTTTCTTGAAATATTTGATGTTGGTTTCACTTTCATTGCTTGTTCCTACAAGATTATATTGTAATACTTTGAAAGGTACTGTAATATTTTTCGGACAGGTAGGGCGGAGATATTTTTCTCCCATATAGTTACAGTAGAATTGATAGAGGCCATTAAGGTGACACTATAACAGCTCTCTTTTGGTTTTTTCTTCTGTTCTTGAAGATATAGTGGATGTTTTGAAGCATATGCTTAGACAGTGCATAGAGCACGTGAAGAGTGTAATTCACTTCTGGCTATGAACAGAATTACACTTTTTTCCTGTGGGAATATATAACTTACATAAATTTAATTTTAAATTATATAGTTTTTTATTATATAATATAACTTCTATAAAGTAATAAAAATATTAAATTTTAACTAGTATTATTTTATAAATGTATATATCAATTTCAAATTATTAATATATATAAGGTTATTAATATATTATTCTGTCAACTGAAAAACAATATTCCACCACCAGTGAATGTGCAGACGCAATTCAATGACACTTCAGGCAACCTGCAATCCCTCTGGAATCCATTTCAGAGAACCTATTTCTGAGAAAAATCTCAAACCCTAGGTGACTAAAGTCCTTATAATCTCAATCAAACAAGTAGATTGCCGAACTTAATTATTGCAGAAATAAATTTCGGACCATAGAATTAATCACACAATACCTAGAAATCAAATAGCGGAAGCAAAAAAATTAATTCCACACAACACAAGTAATTACTCCTTCAATAACTGTTTTTCATTCTTTTGAAAAACTTCCAAGGAAACCTCCACAAGCTTCCCAAAAAACAGCAATGCACGGATACCAAAAAACACCTCAAACTAAGCGGAACAGCCTGCTGTGAGAGTACAGCCTGCTATACGGCTACATTGCTCTGTCTGTATGAATTGAATGGATGCCAATACAGTTCTGTCCGTACAGCTGTGTGGATCTGTACAGTATTGTCCGTAGACTGTACAAATCTACTATGCGGGACTAAGTGCTGCAGAAAACATCTCTTTCCTCGCTGCCTGCTCTATCTCCCTCTCTGTTGCTCAACTTGCTCAAGTATTCTTGTGTATATGAACTGTCTATCTTGACCTGTCTTTATAGTTTTACTTAAGACCAAAACCCTCATCTATTTCTAAGATTACTCAATCTAAGTCATACATGCATGAAATACACTTTTTAGACTCAACTGTTAAAAATAAGTCTTCCACTTTTTAACTAAAGTGAATTACAAAATCGAATTTACTTTTTTGAAAATAAAATTACTTTTTGAAAATATCTCGCACTGCTGCTCGCACGTTCACATGGAACGTGTGTAGAAGTTCTTGTCCGAGCTATAATTCTCAACACTCCCTTTTAGTGAGGAAGGAATTCTGCACCAATCCAAGTTTGTCTTTGAATGCTTCAAACTTCCCTTTTGCCAAGGGCTTGGTCAAAATATCAACTATCTGCTAAATCCATGGGAATAAACTGAAGCTTCATTGCTCCCTTCTAAACCATGTTTCATATGAAGTAATATTTGATCTCTATATGCTTGGACCTGTCATGAAACACTAGATTCTCAAAGAGTGTGATACAATTCTAATTATCACAGTAAATGACCGTGGGATCCAATTCTTGATCAAACAATCATGCAAGTAACCTGCGAAGCCAAATGGCCTCACAACTAGCCATACTGGTTGCCATGTATTCTGTCTCTGCTAAGCTAAGTGCTACAAAAGTTTGCTTCCTTCTGAACCAGGATATCATCGTTGATCCCAAGCTAAAGCAACACCTTGAGGTGCTCTTCCTGTCTATTGCACTACCTGCCCAATCTGAGTCTGTATACCCCTGCAACTTCACTTCACCATCTCCAAGATATCTCAAACCATACTCCACGGTGCCCCTCAAATACGTGAGCACATCTTTTGTTGCTACCCAGTGCTCCTACCTTAGCTCCACCATGAACTGACTCAAGGTGTTCATTGCAAAACATATATTTGGCCTGGTGTTGACCAAATACATCAAAGAACCTATCAGCTTCCTATACAACATGGGATCCACCAACTCTGAATCTGAAATTGTCACCTTTTTCAGATTAGTGATCATGGATGTGGCCATAGGTTTGCAGTCCTCCATCTGAGACCTCTTCAGGATCTAAACTACATACTTATCTTGCCCAAGGAAAATCTCCCTTGGTGTCTACCAAACCTTCAAACCCAAGAAGTAATGCATTTGGTCGATGTCCTTCATCTCAAACTCAACTGCCATGTTTGTTTTTCACCCTGCAATGAGCTTCTTTGCACCTATCAGAAACAACTAATCTACATACAACACCAAAATGAGCAGATCAATCTGAACAAATATATAATATAAGTTAGGATCTACTTCGTTTTTGGTGAAGCCCATACTCTGCAAATATCCATCGATCCTGGAATACCATGCTCTAAGTGTCTGCTTGAGTCCATACAAGGCTTTCTTAAGCCTACACACATGAGACTCCTTCCCACTTACCTCAAAGCCCTGAGGCTACTCTATGTACACTATTAAGGAAAGTTGTATTCACATCCATCTAATGTATCCTCCATCCCATAAATAAAACCAAAGAAATAATTGCTCTAATGAAAGCTTCCCCGGCGATTGGAGCATTGTCTCCTCATAGTCCACTCCCTCTCTTTGGGAGAACCCTCTCGCCACAAACTTCGCTTTGAACTTCTCCATGTTGCCATCTACAACATGCTTGATCTTGTAGAACCACTTGGAACTCACAACTAACTTCCCCTTCAGTCTTGACACTATGTCCCAAACATCATTCTTCATAACGAAGGTGTACTCCATCAAGGTATCCCGCCATAGCTATTGGTTTGTTGCTTCCTGAAAACTGGAAGGCTCGAAATCTACAATGTTGTTCATAATTGCCATATAATCTGGAAACTTCTTTAGAGGTCTGCTCTCTCTAAATGTGCTTCTAGGAGTCTAAACATGCTCCTAATCATCCCTCAATGTCTAACTGAACCATCGAGGTCTCTTAAGTCTTAATAGAAGTGGAAGGGGCTCCTGTCTCCCCCTGTTCACTTGAAGACTATTGTTCTACCCTAGAAATCATTGGTGACCCTGGCTCAACCTTTGGAGCTTCTTGCTCCTCATCCTTTGCCACTAGAGTAGGCTCATGAGACTTCCTGGATGCAAAGTCTTCCTCAAACTTTACATCCCTGCTTATTATTGTCTTCCTCTGCTCTGAAATATAGACCCTATAAGCTTTTGAAGTCTCACTATAACACACAAACAAACCCTTCTTGCTGGAGTGCTCCAACTTGGTCCTCTTCTCTACCGGTACATGGATATAAAGTGGGCAACCAAAGATGCAAAAAAGACTCACCTCTAGCTTCACACCAATGAATGCCTCCTCTCGTGTCTTTTCCTCCAAGATCTTACGAGGACATCAATTGTAGATTATTGTGTTGCATGCCTCTACCGAAAGAAACATGGGCAAGTCCTGGTCATGTATCATGGCCTTAGCAGCCCCTATGATGGATTGATTCTTCCTCTTTGCAACGCCATTTTGTTGTGACTTGTATAGAACTGTCAGCTCCCTCTTAATTCTTTCCTCCTTGCAAAAACCCTTGAACTCTTTGGAGGTTTACTCTCCCCCATTATTTGATCTCAAGACTTTGATCTTCTTCCCTATCTAGTTTTCAACTAGAGCTTTGAACTCCTGAAACCTGCTAAAGACCTCATCCTTGGTCTTTAAGAAATAAACCCAAGTCTTGTGAGAGAAATCGCCAATAAGGGAAACATAATACATGCTTTTTATTATTGATGCTACTGACATCATTCCACAAACATCTGAATGTACTAGGTCTAAAATCCTCTTAGACCTATGCTCATTGCTTGGGAAATCAACCTTGGCATGCTTACCAAGCGTGGACCCTCTACATACACCATGTTGCTCAATACTAAAGTCTAGAAGACATGTGACTATCTCCCTCAGAATAGGCAACGCCTTGTGATGCAGGTGACCCATCTTCTTGTGCCACAACTCGCACAAGTTGTCATTGTTATGCACCAAGGCTCGAACAAGTTCACCTTGCAACCTGTACAAATTACCTTCTCTAACCCCTATTACTTGAGTTGTATCTAGGCTAGATTCCTTCAGTTTGATCGAGACTTGTTGGTTCTTGAACTCCACTACAAATCCCTTATTCTTCCTAAGACTTGGTACAAACAAGACACCATCAAAATCTAAAGAACTACCTAACTCGAGCTAGAAGGGAATAGTACCAACTCCTACTACTGGGTACTTGGCATCATCACCAAGCTCAACCCATACTCCTGAGTCCTACTTCAGACTAGAAAACCATTGCCGTGCTAATGTCATATGATGAGATGCCCCACTATCCACATACCACACATTCCTTGGAATCGCACCGGTAGAAAGGTAAGATACCAACAAGAAATCCTTCTTGAACTTGGCAGCAAACTCAGTCATCTGAGTTTCTGCAGAGGCTGCTACATGCTTATGTTGTTGCTTCCCTTTACCCTTTTTCTTATCTGGACACTATGATGCATAATGATCGAGCTTATGACAACTGAAGCACTTGATTTTACTCAAGTCCTTCTTTCCTAGTTGTGAGGTTGACTCCTCACTCTTTTCCTTACCCTTGTTGGGTCCTTTACCTCTACCCTTATTTAACTAACCAAATGGAGCTAGGTTCTCTTACCTATCCTTCTTGTTGACCTTTGACTCCATCTGAGTCTGCTCCTTGATATAATCATCCCAAAGCCTCTTGAAGTCAAGAAAGTTTTCCCAAGCACAGATATCTTTGACAAATGGTTCCCATGAAGCTAAGAAAACATTTAGTGCCACACTCACTAACTCTGCATCTTCAACCTTCTCCCCAACTGTTGCAAGTTGATCGCAAGTTTGTGTGATCTTCATAAGGTAACTGGTGACTATGTCTAATCTAATCATCATTACGGATCTGATTTTGTTCCACAATACCATAATCAAGTTTATGCTCCGACTCTAGTAGAGACTAACCAGGGCATCAAACATCTCCTTCGTTGTCTTCTTCTCAAATACATGAGGGATCAAATGATCCTTTATGGCATCCCAGATCATTCGCTTGGCCTCCACTTCCCTCTTGTTGTGAGCTACCAACTACTGTTGAACTGTAGGTGGAGTCACGATGTTCTTGATAATATCTCAAAGATCATTCTCTTCTAATAAGAGTGTAACCCTCACCTTCCATGATAAGAAATTCAAGGCACCATCCAATCTATCCTCAAACCTGAGGCATGCCACTGCCATTTCTGAGATCTATTGCACAAACTCCCAAATCTGAAAATTAGTTTTGAAACTGTCTCACTATTGGTCCTTTCCTGCAGTTGATTTGTCATTGCAAATCCTAGAGAATATCAATCGGAGAAATAAGCTATGATACCACGTGAAAAATCTCAAGCCCTAGGTGACTAAAGTCCTTATGATCTCAGTCAAACAAGTAGATTGCTCAATTTAATTATTGCAGAAATAAATTTCAGCCCGTACCATTAATCACACAATAGCTAGAAATCAAATAGTGGAAGCATAAAAATTAATTTCACGCAACACAAGTAATTACTCCTTCAATAACTGTTTTTCATTCCTTTGAAAAACTAACAAGAAAACCTCCACAAGCTGCCCAAAAAACAGGACTGCACGAATACCAAAAAACACGTCAAACCGAGCGGAACAACTTGTTGGGAGAGTACGGCCAGTTGTATGGCTACACAGCCTGTCCGTACGGACTATATAGACGTCGATATGGCTCTGTCCATACAATTGTACGAATCCATACGGTGGTGTCCATATGACTGTACAGAACTGTTGCACAGAACTATGTGTTGTCGAAAACATCTTTTTCCTAGTTGCATGCTCTCTCTCCCTCTCTGTCACTCAACCTGCTCAACTACTCAAGTGTTCTTCTGTATATGAACTCTCTATCTAGACCAGTCTTTATAGTTTGGGCTGAAACCAAAACCCTAATACATTTCTAAGATTACTCCTAGTCTAAGTCATCCATGCATGAAATACACCTTTTAGACTCAATTGCTAAAATTAAGACTGTCACTTTTTAAATAAAGTGAATTACAAAATAGAATTTACTTTTTCGAAAATAGAATCACTTTTCGAAAATAGAATCACTTTGCGAAAATATCTCAAACTACTCACACGTTCACATGGAACCTATTATCACGGGATTTATACTTGTGCCAAAGCCCCACACAAGTCATCAAATCTATGTAACTACAGGATAACCCACCATTGTCACCTTAGTAGGAAATCCCCATGTTTTCGGGATGGATGAGGTCCAGCCCAGGGGAGGCATCCCCAGTGACCTCAAGGGATCAGATAGGAAGGATGTAGCCAAGTTTGGAGGTCCCTCTCATCGGTTACCTATGTCAAAAGGTCTATGTCTGTGAAATTGAGGCAAAGGAAGAAATTTGGATACTTGTCTGGAACAAGAACAATTGCAGCATATATGTAGCGATTTCCAAGTACCAATATGATAATATCACCTCAACAAACATTAGATAACATAAATATATGGTGGCTGATGTAAAATTGCAGCTAGATGATGGCTTATAACAGCAATTAGTATTTTTCAACAGCCACAAGAAATATAGATCATAATTGCATGAAAAGATAGTGAAAAATCAGCATTTATCCAATAGATCAATTAGCACTTATTCCAAGCAATTTTTTAATATATTAGCTATGAGTTAGAGTGAATTATGCAGAAAAATGAAGCAAATTAGATGGCTGTAGCAGTGTTTTGCAACAGCAGCAATAAAGTTTGTAGATTAGGTTGTGGCTGTGCTACAGTTAGAAAATGTTAGTAAAAGCTTTAGAAAATAGAGTTTGAGAGTTTGTTTGATCAATTCTTTCACAAAAGAGCAATGATACTAGTGCCTTTTGGGCTATGGAGTTAATTACAACAGCAATAAGCACTTGGAGAAATAATGATAATAATGTCTAAGGATGAGGGTTTGAAATCCAAGGTGTTAGCACCTTAGGGCCTTAGATTTCAAGAAGAAATTGAGAGAGTGCAAACACCCTTGGGCTCTAGCAATTCTTAGTTCCCTTCTTAGATTCTTCAAAAAATTATGACAAGCTTCCAGAAACAAACTCCTAAAGTGCTAGCACTTTAGGCCTTTGGGAGTTTACCCTAGATGAGGTTTCTTAGCAAATCAATGGATGAAATATTCTAGAGAGAGGAAGAAACACCTTATGTTCTTGTCCTAGGGTTTACACAAGAAAGATAGCTTCAATATAAACAAGTAAAATATAACATTAACATTCAACACATGAAAGAAATTGCAGATTTTACTTACTTCACCAAGCATGAACCAAGCACAAACCCTAGTTGCAGAAATTTCAGCAAGATATGATCCAAGAAGCATCCACAAAATGTCCTCCAAGAGGTGCGCACTAGTGAAAGAGACTAATATGCCCAAAGATAGCGAAAATTTCAGATCCAGTCCTCTTGTGTGAGGAAAAGTTGTGATGAAAAATGAAAATGGCAAGACCTCTATTTATATGAAGCCTTGCAACCATATTTGTCCACTTTAAAAGTCAACTTTAAAATATAAAGAGGGTCGACCTCATAAAATTTGTCCTTTCAATTACATAAAATAACCCTAAAACAAGGGTGACATCATCACTTCTAAGGTGACGCTATGCTCAATAAAGGTGACGCTAAGCTCCATGAAGGTGACATTGAGATAGAAGTGTGCAACGCTAGGCCTCCAAAGGCCATCCATCATGCCAAATGTGCCAAAACATCACCTCCTAACCCCCCTCCATCAAACCCTAGTCTCCTCCATGACGTCATGAGCTAGGTGGTTGACGTCCAAGCCTCCAGAGGCTAACGTCCCAGTGGAAAGAGGTGGGAGCTTCTCTCTTGGCCATGCCAGAGTGACCCCAAGTGCAACGACCTCCTCCTTCAAGGTACAAGTGATCATCACAAGGTTGCCCCAGACGTGGGGTCTAGCACCCATCCTCGGGTTCCAAAGCCCTCATGAAGGGCCAAACACAGTCATCTCCTCACGAATACCTGTCCATCGGGCAAGGTCCTGCAAAGACAAAAAGATGCGCCCTCCAAGGGTCCATATGTCACAAGAATCATGCCAAGAAAGCCACATCTAATAATGGAACCACCCAAACATGTGCATCAAACCCCCCTTTTCAAACTAAACAAATGCTCAAAGACCTTATACAAATTGTCAAATTTAGGTGTGGGAGGGGTGTCAAGGCATCCTATTGGGTCAGTCAATCCCCAAGCCAAAGGTGTTTCCCAAGGGAAACCTATTTAAGTCATGTGTGAGTATAAGGTGGAGTGGGGTAAGATTGTTGGGTATGGGGTTTCATGACATACAAGGGCTCGTATTGTCTCATTTATGGGTGCCTTTGTCAAGGGCTAGCCACATATGTTTCCTCTTTTTGTTTTTAAAGCATATTTTTCTAAGCCCTTTATTAGTCATTTATTTTGCATGTGTTTCCAAGTTGAAGACAATAAGGGGCACTAAAAAGAAATACATAGCCCACATACGCTCTACCTTGGTTTGCATGCTTTTCCAAGTTGAAGAAAATAAGGTGCACTAAAAGGAAATGCATAGCCCACATATGCTCTACCTTGGTTTGCATGATTGATTAGTTAGTTATTCATTTTATGGGTCCCTCATTTTTTGAGAAGTGTTTCATTGTTCTAGGGATCCCAGAGCGAGCTTTTAATGCATGATGTTTTTGCTAGGGCACCTTCGAGCCTAATGACCCCTTCTTCCCATGAAATGAGGTACATGCCCTTCTTGGGTCAATAAGCTCAAAAACCCAAAAGATGATGAGACGAAACAGAAGAAGTATGGAAAGTGATAAGTATGATCATGAATGGTACGATGACTCTTCAAGGAACCCCCCAGTAGCACCCCATTCTCGAGGGTGACCAATTTATTAGGACGTGATAACACCCACCAAGGTTAAATAAGCTAAAGGGTATAATTTCTGAGCAAACATTCTGTAATCAAGAAAGGATTCTTTGCAACATATTCAAATGCTTCAATTATTAAAGTGACACTTACCATGAAGCCGAACTTATTACCTCATGAAGCAAGACTTGTTGTCCTTGTTGATATTATGGTAGTTGCGGGAGGTATTTACCTCCACGTGTAACCTTGACAAGAATAGAATATTTTGGGAAGCACTAAGAAACCCTAAAGCATTAAACATAACCCTAGAAGACAAGTAGGCTCAAGGAAATATTTAATATTAAGTATTTAGCCTCTAGAATGAGAAGTCAGCCTAGACAGCTCAGGAAAAACAGTATAAATACAAATAGCCAAACCTCATTTGACTAACACAGGTTGAAATTACAACAGTGAAGAAGTGCGCAATGCAGAAACTGGGGCAAGTGCACAAGTCTAAGGAGTAGTTGCAGTTGCAGCTACTGCAATCTGTATTCTCAGTTTAGGCTCGAACTTTCTATTGGTTATGGTTGGACTTTCTAATCAGTCTTGGTTATCTTTGCTTGGTGCAATAGCCTTGGTTGGCTATTGGTTTGCTTTCGGAATCATTCTCTGTTGAGGTTAAGGTGCTCGGGGATGGGTTCGGCCTATGGTTGGGTGACAATATTGGTATATTGTCTATGGTTAAACGAGCACATCCATTATTTCTAACATGTTATGGGCCCACACTATCTTTGGACAGTCTAACCAATAGAAGATAGATTCGGAGTATTTGCTCAGTTACAGTTGCAGTTGCAGTTGCAGCCAATTTTTTTTTTTTGCTGCAGCAACGAAACCCTAACCATCTTGTTGAGGCACCTTAAGTGAAGATATTGACCTAATTTTTGGATAGCCTAGCGCACCTCCTAGTACTCTCAGCAAGCTAAGACATCAAGTTTGAGTTTTTGGTCAAAGTCAAAGGTTGACCAAGTCAAAGCTGTTATGACCTACTCTATGAAGTCAGAAAACAAGTTAGAAGGGGTTTCTAACTTCAGAGCTTGGAAGACAAGGATTGACCTCATCATTGCCAAAAATAAAGTGTTGGATATCGTGAAAGAAAAGATAAGATCGTGGAACCACATGTCGAAGAAGGAAAAGAGAAGGAACCTCAGAACGTTGCAGTTATAGACAAGTTCAAAGACAATGACATCAATGCCATGAGTATCATAGTGGACTCTATAAAAGACCACTTGATGCCCTACATATCCCATCTTGACTCATCTAAGAAGATGTACGATGCCCTAACACACCTCTTCTCAATCAAAAACATTGGACAAGTAATGAGTCTGAAGAATGAGCTCCGTGACATGAAAATGAATGATGATGACAGCATAACATCATACCTTGTGAGAATCTCTCAGTTAAAAGATCAACGGCAAGCTATTGAAGAAATCATTTCAAAGAAGGAACTAGTAAATATAGTACTCAATTGTCTTCCCAAAACATGGGATGCATTTGTCGCAAGCATGAACACAAGGAAGGAGTATCCCACATTTGAAGAACTTTGGACTTGTGCAAAAGAAGAATCAAGGATTAGTGCAAAAGAGAAACCCCAAAAGAAATACGATGATCAAGCCTTCACAGAAAGGTTCAAGAATTTCAGGAATAAAAGGAAGTTTGACTCAAGGAAGAAACCAAATCAAGAGAAAGATATGTCAAAAATACAATGCTTCAACTATCGAAAATATGGTCACTACAAGAATCATTATCCCGAGTTAAAGAAAATGAAGGAAACACATGAAGCATCAATTGTCGAAGAAAGGGAACCCTCAAAGAAGGCCAAGCAGGATAAAACAAACTTCTTCTTCTAACACAAGATAACAATATTCTTCATAATTCTTGTACATACCATGTTTACATAGTTTATGTACATATCTTACATATCTATTTCTTAGAAGATAAGATGTTCAAAGAGAAACAATACCTATGGAAGAAAAACAAAATAAGGATTGTCATCACGATGAATACAAGACAAGCAATACACATGAAAAGATGAAGTACATTGACAATCCTTGGTAACAATTCCTGTGGAAGCTATTAACACAAGTAACAGTTGCAAGATAAAGCCGAAATCATAATCAAACTTGAAGAAACATGGAAGAAGTAAAAACAGAAATAAGTCAGCAATCAAAAGAAAATTAGAAAAAGACTTATGACACTTTGCAGAAGGCAATAAGGATGCAGACGAAAGCATGGGCTCTCGTAGATGGAGGGAGCCGATTATATAATTCCAAAAGAAGAGCATGCATTCATGCATGAAGCAAGGATTAAGAGGGAGCTAATCCTAAATAATATGATCCATTGAAGATTATGAAGGTATCTATCCATGTTCCCATCAATGGTAGCAGCCATGAAAAGAAGCACGTGTTCAGTTTGACTTTAGAAGAAGTCTTCTTCAAAAAGACGCCTTAAAGTATCCTTGGTTGTCCATCCACATCCATGATCCTATGATGAAAGATAGAAATTGGAATCTGCAAGGCATGGAATCTATAGAAAACTCCATGGACCCAAGAGCTAAAGAGAAACATGAGGAAGAACATGAAGATTCCAAGAGAGAGAAAAAACAGAACAACCAGTCATTATATCGAGAATCACAAGACTACCAGCTTGGTTTGAACCCACTCGAAGCAATCAAGCAAAAGAAATGGAAGTTGTGATGAAGAGCAGTGTATGAAAGACGCATTTTAAGATTTAGAACTAGAGGTTCTTCCAGATGGAGGGAGAAGACTATGATAGCTTGTTCCAGTAACCAGACATACCTCTACCTAAGCCATTATATCTTCTGCAATATCCATAAGTTGGAGTTTACATCAGATGAATGTAAGGATTGTTCTCCTCAATAGAGTAATTGAACAAAGAAGCGTATGTAGAGCAACCTCAAGGTTTTGAGGTATACTAGAAAGAGACCCTTGTATGCAGATGGAAGAAGATCATGTATGGATTCAAACAACTTGGTGCAGAGCCTCTCATGCACAACAGAAGCGTGGTGAAAACTTTCTATAAACAGAGATATTGTATCAGAATGGTTACTCAGAAGTCCAGGATGATGGATTGTTAATCCATGACAAACTCTCATGATGACAGAATAAGTGCCACTAGGATATTTTTCAATTTGAGCCTTGCCACGATATCATGAGCTAGCAAGAAACAAAAGTGTTGAATTCAACCATGATATATTGTAATGATCAAGAGTTATATGAAGCCAGTGTTCCAGACAGACCAAAGTACATTGAGATCAAACATTACATTCTCTGTGATGAAGTCCAGAAAAGAGAAGTGATTCTCCAATATATATCTCCACAGATGAGCAGATAGCAGATATTTTGGTAAAGCCTCTATCCAAGATGGAAAAAGTTTGTGTACTCAAGAAACAAGTTGGAGCTCATGGAGACGACTTCCTTATTGAAAAAGGAAGAGATTACTCCCAGGTTGGGAGGGAGCACTGATGTGTTATTGATTTATGGACAGTAATTTTTCAGTTCGAAAAATGGTCCAGGATGAGCAGTTCCTTTCCAATTCGGAAAGTGGTTTGAGATTTATGACGGACAGGCATTTTCCAGTTCAGAAAATGGTCAACATCGGACGATCATTTTCATAATGAAAGTGGTTCGATAGATTGTTGATGTACCATAGATAGTGATTCCCCTTGTGGCCAGTGTGGGGGAATGGTCTAGGACAGTCTTTCTTCTTGGCAGTCACTCTCAGTAGTGGTCAAGTAGAATGGTCCACCTTGTCGGGCAGTCATTCTTTCGAAGTTCACAGTTGTGAGCAGTTTCGAAGAATGGTCTGTTTCGGAGGTTGGTGCAGGACAGTGATTTCCTTAGGAAATGGTCCGGACAGTCATTCCCTTAGGAAATGGTTCGGACAGTCATTCCCTAGGGTGGACTCATTCTCTCCAAGTTGCACTTTGTTTAGTGCCAGAGGAATGGCCCAGTTAGGTGAATGGTCCAGGTTCAGCAATCAAGGACAGGCATTCCCTGGGGCAAACTCATTCTCTCCAAGTTGCACTTTGTTTAGTGCCAGAGGAATGGCCCAGTTAGGTGAATGGTCTAGGCTCAGAAACCAAGACAATTATTCTTCTATGCTTGAGAAGAATAGTCCAGATAACTCATGGCTGATGTTTTACTTTTCTGAGCGCAGATGCTCTTCCAGATCTCACAGACGTGAGTGGAAGAATGGCCCAGATGACTCAGTTTATATCATGATATTGTTTTCTGTCCAGGTTGATATCAAATGATATGATCGCTATGGAGACTATATGTCTCTAGACAGTAGATGTATGCTACTGTGGTGGATGTGTTCCACTGGTTCTGACTATGTGTCACTGATTGAGTAGTCGTGTACTACTTGGTGTGGTTGTGTACCACTGGATAGTAGTTATGTACTACTATGGATAGACACAGTTGTGTTCTATTGAATGACATTGTTCTGATTGCCATGTAGACTATCAGTAGTGTTGAAAATGATTATCAACTAGATGGATAGTCAATGTGCTTGAGGACAGACATTCTCCATGCAAAGAATGGTCCAGATAGAACAAATTGTTGGTGGACAAGTATTCTCTCTGTGGAGAATGGTCCAGGTTGACAGTTTGTTGACATGACATGGACTAGTATTTTCCTAAGGCACGGTTTGTGGCCCGATTAGGAAAATGGTTCAGGATCAATATTTTCTAAGGCATATAGATTGAGACGGATCTCTATGGTACATATGACTCGATTAGAAAATAGTCCTAGATTGACATTCCTATAAGAATGGTCTCTGTAGTCCATGGCGTAGTTTTTAGCATCTATTGGGATAGTCATTCTTCTAGGACGTATGTCAAGATTAGAAGAATTGTCCTTGTATCACTCTGTGGAGTGAGTGACTTATTCAACATCATGCCTGATTACTTAAATAGAGTATGGCTTCGAAAGATGATGCAATTGATGTTATCAGATGATAGTGATGATGGTGCTCGTTATCTAATCATGAGATAGTCTGTACGGCTATGATGATGCTACCGGTTGAATGGTATGTTTGTGCTCAAGACCATTGCCTTCAATACCTCCCTAGCTAGGAGGGAGTGTTGATATTATGGTAGCTGCAGGAGGTATTTACCTCCACGTGTAACCTTGACAAGAATAGAATATTTCGGAAAGCAAGAAGAAACCCTAAAGCATTTAAACATAACCCTAGAAGACAAGTCGGCTCAAGGAAATATTTAATATTAAGTATTTAGCCTCCAGAATGAGAAGTCTACACAAACAGCGCAGGAAAAACAATATAAATACAAGTAGCCAGACCTCATTTGACACACACAACTTGAAATTACAGCAATGAAGAAGTGCACACTGCAGCAACTGGACAAGTGCGCAACTCTGGGGAGTAGTTGCAGCTACAGCTTCTACAATCTGTATTCTCGGTTTAGGCTCGAACTTTCTATTGGTTATGGTTGGACTTTTTGATCAGTCTTGGTCAAGGCTGTTGTGAGCGGGGAGCAGGAAGCGCAGATTTTCAAAAATCTCCGGGAGCAGGAGCATTTCGGGAGCGTTTTTAATATAATACATAAAAAATATATATTTTGATGCATATATATATATATATATAAAAAACATGCAGAATGTTGAATCAATTGCAAAAAACATGAAAACATAGATATAAGATCATTTAACTAATTGATTAGTGACGATCTTTAAAGCATCAACCATTTAGTACATACCACACATATAACATCAATCATAAACATTTGTGGGACTCAACATTAAAGCATCATAACATCAATCATAAAAGCATCATAACATCAATCAATAAAGCATCATAACATCAACCATAAACTTCAAAGGTAAATTGTCATATGATGTTCTTAAGTTCATAACTTCATAACTTCATTGTTTACAGAACAAGCCATAATAAAGAGTCAAGAGTCAAGAGTCAAGACAAAGTACTACGTTTTAGAGACTACTTCTAAACATGAAACAAAAAAAGAGATCTAGTATATAGTAGCAACTTAGCAAGTACTAAGTACTATGCTCTAAGTTTTCCTCTTGCCATGAGAAACTTCTAGTTTCTTCTCCCGTGATCTTTGAATAAGAGCAGGAATAGGTGGAAGTGATTGTGGAACACGACCAACAGTTGAATGGCCCCCACGTGACAATGGATGGTATGCAAATAAAGGTAAAACTGATGAATCTGGAACCCTTGTAGTGGATGGGGATGGCATGTCTCCTCTAGGAATATGATCACCATCATGATCACTCAAAAGTTCCTCTTCCAAGCGCTCTAAAACAATGGTTCCATCCTGTAAATTAGTCTCCT
>ML782211.1:132943-160705 GCA_009831015.1 Picea engelmannii
CTAAGCCACCCCATCAATCACCCCAACAGTGGTCAAGTGGATTAGTGTAAGATCCAAGCAGTCATCCAAAGTGAAAGAGATCTAATGCATACATAAGAAGGTTATAATGATCAAATATGACACATACCATGATACCTCGGACCAATTTACCTCATGGAGCAAGAGCCTTTCTGATGCAAGCCCAGGCCGGTAGTGATGGAGGCCGGTACTGCTGGCAGGACAAGTCTGGCTGAGAAGAAGAAGATGGGTCCTCCAGGACCATGCTCAAGTCGCTCCTGCTCTCGGTACTCCATGTCTAGGATCATGTGGGCCTCGAGACATGATCTTCTAGTTATCCCTAGATATCGGGGATAACAGGCCCAAAAACCTTCCTGTGCTTATCAATTATCCTTTGTATGTCGCATGAATAGGAATGGTGCTTTCCTTGGGTGTTTTGAGTGACCACCAGACACTCTGTTGCATGAGCCACATCCCCATGTCTCAAAACTGCTTCTATACGCTTTGTTGAAACTAACCTGGGTGAATTTTTTGTCATTACCTTCAAGGTCACCCTCTTCCCTTCTTCAGAGCTAAAGGATATCTCCATGTTCTTGTAATTAGTAGCAATGGATCCCAAGGTGTTAAGCCACTGAACTTCAAGTATCACATTTGTGTTTGGACGATCCATCACATAGAAGTCCTGAGTTAGACTGTACCCACCCAAGGTAAGGCTCGTCTGGGGAATATACCTGTCACAAGGCATGGTGCACCCTCATGCTACCTACACCAAAAAGCCCTCAAACTCCACATTGGGTAGGTGTCTTTTGTTCACTAAGGCAGAATCAATGAAGCTATGGGAAGCCCCACCATCAATGAGCAGTGTGGCCCTTTGTCCTTAGAGGACTCCATTTATTCTAAAGGTACTGAACCTTTGCACCCCACTAATGGATGTTATAACGGCCTTCTTAATCCCTGGTTTATTGTGCATTGTATCTTCTTCCCCATCCTCCTGTGTATGCTCTTCATCTCTTTGGGCTACCTCCATATTTTGAAGATGTCCAACCTCATCTTCCTCTTCCTCACTATCTAAGAGTACCTCAATGTAGTGTATTTTTCCCTTTCCCATACATTTGTGCCCTGACTCCCAAGGTTCTTTACACATGTAACATAGTTGTTTCCTTCTCAACTCCCTTTTGGTGGCTTCAGCTAACCTTCCTTTACCCTTATCTACAAATTTTGACTCCCTTCCTTTTGGGACGAAAGGTGATCTTGGAGTGAACTTGTTTTTCTGTGTTGCTCCTACCAAATCCCTGGTCTTCCAAATCGCATCATGTAAGTTGGTAGGCTTAAAATCCATAAGCCACCCACGCAAGGGCTTTGTTAGGCCCTCAGAAAAGAGCATCATTAGCCTAGCCCCTGACACATCTGGAACCATGACTGTTATTCTCTGAAATTCCTCTATGTATGCTTCAGCTGACCCTGTCTGTCTAAGTTGGGTGAGCTCTCTAAAATGAAGTTTTGGTTCATCCTGATCAAACCTATCCATAAGTCTTTGTGTCAAATCCCTATAGGAAGTGATTTGTGCATTTCCTAAGGTGGTTATCCCATGGTACCACCATTCATGGTCTTTGACCTCCAAGTATATAGTAGCAAATTTAATGGCATCCAACTCCATCATGGAGTTAAGTTGTAAATATGCATCCAGTTTTTGTACCCATGCCTTGGCTGAAGACTTGGCTGCTCCATCAAATGTGGGTATCTCCATCTTCCCTACTTTGCACCCTAACTCAGAGTTTCCCCTATGAAACTCCCTAGGCCTTCCTCTATACTAGATTCCACAATAATCTGATACTGTATGTGGGTATCTCCATCTTCCCTACTTTGCACCCTAGCTCAGAGTTTCCCCTATGAAACTCCCTAGGCCTTCCTCTATACTAGATTCCACAATAATCTGATACTGTGACCTGCCTCCTGAAACTTGCACCCAATCCTGCATACTCTCTTGCATACTCTTCAAAGTTATCTTCTACTTCCATACGACCCTGAACATCCTGTTGTTATGGATCCAAGAAACTAGGCATATAAGGCCTAGGTGTGTCCCTGCTATACCCCGGTATCTTGTTAGTTGCGCCCCCAAAGAGGCTCTGTCTTTCAGTATGGGCTCTGTGATTAGATTCCACTTGATATCGTTCTCCTCCATGAGAACCAGTAGCTCCATTGTTCCCTCCATAGTGAGGCGCTTCCTTACCATGTACCATCTGCATGAGTAGCTGCACAATCCTGTCTTGTCCTGCTTCTAAGGAGGTATGTATGTTTGACAAGGTGGTTTTCATCTCATTTTGTCCTCTTGACAAATGCTCTTGTGACTCTTGCAAGTGATGTTGCATGTCAAACTATGTCCTTTCAATAGAACGCTTTAATTCCTTAACTATATTTGCCACATCAACTCCTTCGTCATTTCCATTCCATGTTACATGTCTCTCCTCCATCTCTGGATTTGTCTATGGTTCCCCTGCCTTTCTATCATTTTTCCTTCAGTTGTATCCTTCCATTAGCAACCCTCATAGTCTGGGAGGATTTACGCTTTGATACCATTGTAATGTTCCCAAGTAGGATTACCAAGAACCTTGAGGTTTATTGCTTGTCTGTTTGTGATATTTTTGTTTAATAGTTTGTTGTTTGTCTTCCAAAGTTGCACTGGGTTTGAGTTTAAGTGTTATGGAGCAAATAATTGATTGATATGGAGCAACAACAGACAAATAACAAGATACAAAGAGAACAACACAAGGAAATAACCACAAAACTTCAGATCTGACCTTTATTTAATATATAAGCTTACCTCAATACAAGAGATATACAGATCTGGAAAAGATATGGATAATATAGAAGTTGTGGTTGTAGAAACCTCCAAGATACAAAGCAAGAGAATGATATGGGTTCTCCTGGACCTCCAATGGCAGCATGCAAGTCTGGACAAGATCAATTTATTTCCTTCTTTAGTCTAGCACCAAAATCTGGCTGAGTTGCGCACTTTTTAGCTGTAGGAACTGTTATCCCCTAGCCTAGGGATAACTAAGGAGATTATGTCTCGAGGCCCACAGGTCCTAGACATGGAGTACCGAGAGCCATATTGACTTGAGCCTGGCCCTGGAGGGCCCATCCTTATTCTCCAGTGCCTCCATCTTCTCAGCGACAGCAGCATTCATCCCATCAGCCTGGTCCTTCAGCAGCAACGGGTCTTGCTCCATGAGGTAATGAGTCCGAGTATCATGGTATGTGTCACTCTGATTCTCAAAACATTTGAATATGTGCATTTAATTATTTTTACTTCTGACGTGTGCTTGGACCTTATGCCTTTCCACTTGTCCACGCCTAGGGGGGATGACAAGATGCCCTAGCAAGTTGGTTCCCACGGGGTTTGAGTTGCCATTGGGTGGATTCATGAAAGGTCATCGTCCATTCCCACCATACTTATCACTTTTCATCTTTTTCCCTCTCATCCATCCCCTACATCGGTTCGGGCATTGGGTTTGCCAAGCTAGCAAAGGGTTGTACCTTACCTTGTGGGAAGAAGGGGCTAAAGGTCTAGAGGGTAAAAGTAGCTGGCAAAAGATAAAAGCCAAAAGAACAAAACCTTCAAATGCTTTGCCCAGGGATCCCTGAGAAAGCAATAAAAGGCTTCTCAGCAAGAAACGGAGGGACCCGTAAAATAATAAAATCAAGACCTAGTTGGAGGATAGAGGGTCTCATCAGAAGCCAGCCTATTAGGTCCATGAGCATGTAGTGGTGTGACACTACCATTCAGCTGGTCACCACGCCAGGGTAGTGGCTCTTGGTAGCATAGCCAAGAGAAAGGGAATCTCATCACAAGCCGACCTTCTCATCTCCGTGAAATGCTTGTGGGTAACATTGCCACCACTAGTCACCACGCGAGGGCAATGTCCCCTAACTAGTCCCTTCAAAGAAAAAACAATAAGATAAAAATGTAAAAGGCATTGAATGGGCTTGGAAACATTTGCATCCATGACAAGGTGCAGCTCGCCCTCTTCAAAGTTCAGAGGCACCCACAAGTAAGCCATCATCACTACACCCATTACTCAAACATCCCTACACCACCTCATCCACTTACATGGCTTGGATTTGTCTTCACCTAGAAACATCCCACGTCCAATGAGAATTAGCCCAGTAGGACCTCCTAACACCCTCTCCAAACCTGGCTTGTAGAATAGCATAACGTCTTTGAGCGCTTGTCTGGGAAAGGGGGGTTTTATGCACATGTTTAGATAACTTGATTACTAGACGTGATTGACATTGCTATAATCCTTGTGACTTATGAGCCCATGGAGGGCATACTTGATGCAGGGCCACACCCGACGGACAGGTACACATGGGGAGATAATTAGTTCGGATCTCCATAGGGCTAAAATCCCACCAAATGGATGTTGAGACCCCAGCCAGGGGCAGACACATGTTAGAGGCTTGCATCGGAGAGAGATTCCACCATAGACAGCCTAGCAGGCCTGGACCAAGGGGGGTCTTGCAATCACACTATGATGTTGGCCTCAGAAGGCCCATGACATCACCTCTGTGACCCTTGACGTCACCCAGCGTTTGATGGACACTTTGGAGGTAGTTGTGTGCCAAGTGGCACATGTGGTTTGATCCAGAGGCCTTGGGAGGCTTAACGTTTTGATCCTAGAGGCCAACATTTCACCAGAGAAGCCTAACATCACCCTAAAAGGGCATGACGTCACCTATTCTACTAGATTTAGGGTTTAATTTGTCATTTTTATGTAAAAACTAGATATTACATGTAAACTGGCCATGTCGGCCTTTTAGACCTAATTTGTAAATTAAAGGTCATTTGTATTGTATAAATAAGGAAAATTTCTCTTATTTTTCATCATCTTTTCACTCACACTTAGTGAGGTCTGAAATTTGCACCCTAATTAGGGTTTATTGGCTGAAATTTGGTGCGCACTTCTTGAAGGAGGCTAGTTTTGGTGTATTTTAACATTTTTCTTGGTGGAAGTCTTCAACTAGGCCTATTGTAAACTGGCCATGTCGGCCTTTTAGACCTAATTTGTAAATTAAAGGTCATTTGTATTGTATAAATAAAGAAAAATTCTCTTATTTTTCATCATCTTTTCACTCACACTTAGTGAGGTCTGAAATTTGCACCCTAATTAAGGTTTATTGGCTGAAATTTGGTGCACACTTCTTGAAGGAGGCTAGTTTTGGTGTATTTTAACATTTTTCTTGGTGGAAGTCTTCAACTAGGCCTATTGCTAGATGATTCTTGGTGAATGTAAGTAAATTGTTGCAATTCTTCTTCATTTTGAATGGTTATAGTGTATTTATCTTGCATTTCTTCCAAGATTATGAAATTGCTAGCTTAAAACCCTAGGAGGTTAAAGCACATGTTATTGTTCTTGCCTTTACAACTTTTCACCTACTAGATTATGCTAGAAACCCTACTTTCTTGAAGCTTTGTGCTAAGGGCCTTGCCATTGCAACACCCTAGCATCATTTACTTCATCTAGCCGTCATCTACTTCATCCTTGAGCTAAAGGAGGAAAACCGCTAGGGCCTAGGGTTACCTACTTCCTAGTGACCATTTTCCCCCTAGGTTTAGTGATTGAAGCCTTGGGTTACCAACACTTCAATCATTGACCTTCTTGTCTCGAGCTCTCTTATTATCATTTGTTCCTTCAAGATTGTTGCTGCTAAAAGAGACTCCATTAACCCTAAAAGCACTGATCTAAGCCTTGCACTTGATTGATTGATGAACACAACTCTCAAATACTTTTACCTCAAGCTATTTACTAACTTCTCCTAACCCTAGAATAGGCTAATTTACTAACCTACTTGTTGTTGTTACAAAAGTAAGCTACAGCCATTTATTGCAGCAATAAAAGCACCTAAAAGCAATTGTAAAGTTGATTTATACACTGCCTAATTAACTTCTAACAAATGCTAGTACTTTGCTATTATAAAGTGATTATTTTTTGTCATTGTGAAGCTCTTTTAAGGCATTTATTGTGAAGCTATTATCTTATAAACATTGCTGTTATAAAATTCTGTTTGCTTCATCATACATCAACTATTGTTTTTTATTGATAAGTCCATGGTTTTATGAAGTACTAATAGCGTAGCCAATTAGCTTTTTATTTTCCTTTTTGCTCAAGTCACTTTAATAATATAACTTTTAACCCCATAGTGACCAATTTTGCGCCTCTTAGTCCCCTTTTTCCATAAGACTATAGTCTAGAGGGGACAACTAGACTACTAAGTCTCTCCAGACCCCTGTCAAGAGGAGGGGGACATTACATGTCCATTGAGATAACTATTTCAGGATATCGGGCAAGTCGGGCCTTCACATTTTCTATCACACCGTGAGTGGGAATAGCCTTGGATTCAAACCCACATACATTTATGTAAGGCCTTGTGGTGTTTAAACCCAATTGTTTCATCAACTTTAATGATATCCTATTCGCACCTACCCCCGAGTCAAGCATGCAATTATTCAAGCGTTTGTTATTCACTTTCATAGACATAAAGAATGGTGGAAGATCATCATATTGTACCCTGAAATGATCTGCTTGTATCATTATGGGGGGATCTATTGGTTTATCTTGTACCTTGAAGAATCTCTCAAACTTGTTTTTCATTGAAGGAACTTTGATGATTTCCCTTAGAGGTATTGTTACATTCATATTTGCCTAAGCACTCTCTAAGTCAAAGTTCAAGTCATTGTTGTCGTTTTTTGGCAAAGCGAGATTGGGAAAAAGCCAAATGACTGGTAGAGGTGGAAGTTTCTACTAAGGAGTCTTGAGGTCGATGGGAGGAGCTTGAGGCGCTCTCTTTTGTCTTGTATACACTTCCAACATCTTGCCTCTTCAATTTCTCCCTCGACCCTTTATCTAGATTGTTTATAACTTCTATCCTAGCCCTTTTGGATACCTCTTTCATGCCTTCTTCATGTTATTTGAGTGTGATATTGAGACATACTTGTGTTTCTTTAGTTAAGACATGATTCATAATGTTCACTTGATCAAGGTCCCCACTGTTCATCAGACATTCATGCTCCCAATGTGCATCCCTACACTGAAAACACCAAGGAGTTTCATCTACAACATTTGAGGGAGCGAGAGTGTTAGGAACCCTTTGTTCATTTCGAGGCTTGTATACTTGACCGGGCTTTTGAGGCTATCCCTTGAAAGGAGTCCTAGGAGCTTGTTGTTGTGCTCTCTCCAAATTGGTAATTATATTCATCATCGAGGTCTAATTTCTTGCCATGTCATCCACAATCTCTTCAAGCTTTGCCAAGGCAGTGTTGATATCCTAGGTGGTCTCAGCGTTGTGAACTACCTTTGGTTTAATATCAACCTTGGCTCTTGGGGCATAGAAAGGTTCCACCTTGGATGAGGAGAGATTAGCCTTGATTCTTGTAGCTATTTCATGGACCTCTTGAATTGTCTTTGGACCCTTGTCCCTAAGCATGAATCCAAATTGCCCTGAAAATGCCTTGGTATAGAGGAAGAGAAGGTAATCTCCTCCGGGGTGATGACTCTTAGGTATTTGTTGTAGCAACCTTTCAAACTTGGCATGGAACTCCCTAACAGTCTCATTCTCAAATTTCTTGATATCATTGAGTCGTGTTAACAACATGTTAGAATCTTCTTTAATACTCTACCTTTTGAAAAAAACTTGTTCAAGTTGATCCATGGTTTTGATACTAGCATCAGGGAGACTATCATACCATCTTCTAGCAACATCTTGAACAGTGGCAGAGAAAAGTTTCATCACCAAATCCTCGGCATCATCATTTACAGGATTGAGTTGAAAGAAGGCCCAAAAATTACTCATATGATCTTTTGTGCTAGTAACATCATTACCAGTGAATTTGGGCAACCATTTTCCTTACCAGTGAATCTGGGCAACCATTTTCCATACTTTGCAAGCATCTGTCAAGGGTATCCCGAGATCGCTGACATATCTAATGGTTTGAAGAGCTTAGACGCCCATTTCTTTTGACTCTCGTTTTGAGTCTGAGTCTGGGCTTGAGTTTGGGTCTGAGCTTGAGTATGAGCCATTGTATTAAAAGGAAGGTTTCCACCAAACAATGATTTTTCTACAAGAGAGTTACGGGTAAACCTTTTCTAGTAGGCCTTGGAAGGATTAGAGTACCTCCTTGAGCTTCGTGGAGTCGCCAGATAACGCCTCAAGGATTATCAAAGGGAGTGAGGGAATCACCCTCAATGGAGTCGCTATGTAAGCTTGTAAGATAAGGGCTTCAGGAGAAGCTTACCAAAAGATGTGTCATTGAGGAGAATGACTCGATCCTCCCCGGCAACGATGCCAAAATGTTATCACAGGATTTGTACTTGTGCCAAAGCCCCACACAAGTCCTCAAATCCGCATAACTACAAGATAACCCACCACTGTCACCTTAGTAGGAAATCCCCATGTCTTAGGGATGGATGAGGTCCAGCCCAGGGAAGGCGTCCCCGCTAACCTCAAGGGATCAGATAGGAAGGATGTAGCCAAGTTTGGAGGTCCCTCTCACCGGTTACCTATGTCAAAAAGTCTATGTCTGTGAAATTGAGGTAAAGGAAGAAATTTGGGTACCTGCCTGGAACAAGAACAATTGCAGCATATATGTAGTGATTTCCAAGTACTAGTATGATAATATCACCTCAACAAACAGTAGATAACATAAATATATGGTGGCTGATGTAAAATTGCAGCTAGATGACGGTTTATAACAGCAATTAGTATTTTGCAACAGCCACAATAAATATAGATCAGAATTGCATGAAAAGGCAATGAAAAATCAGCATTTATCCAATAGATCGATTAGCACTTATTCCAAGCAATTTATGAGTATGTTAGCTATGAATTAGAGTGAATTATGCAGAAAAATGAAGCAAATTAGATGGTCGTAGAAGTATTTTGCGACAGCAGAAATAAAATTAGTAGATTAAGCTATGCTAGAGTTAGAAAATGTTAGTAAAAGCTTTAGAGAATAGAGTTTGAGAGTTTGTTTGATCAATTCCTTCACAAGAGAGCAATGATACTAGTGCCTTTTGGGCTATGGAGTCAAATACAACAGCAATAAGCACTTGGAGAAATAATGATAATAATGTCTAAGGATGAGGGCTTGAAATCCAAGGTGCTAGCACCTTAGGACCTTAGATTTAAAGAAGAAATTGCAAGAGTGCAAACACCCTTGGGCTCTAGCAATTCTTACTTCCCTTCTTAGATTCTTCAAAAAATTATGACAAGCTTCTAGAAACAAACTCCTAAAGTGCTAGCACTTTAGGGATTTAGGAGTTTACCCTAGATGAGGTTTCTTAGCAAATCAATGGATGAAATATTCTAAAGAGAGGAAGAAAATCCTTATGTTCATGTCCTAGGGTTTACACAAGGAATATAGCTTCAATATGAACAAGTAAAATATACCATTAACATTCAACACATGAAAGAAATTGCAGATTTTACTTACTTCACCAAGCACAAACCCTAGTTGCAGAAATTTCACCAAGATATGAACCAAGAAGCATCCACAAAATGTTCTCCAAGAAGTGCGCACTAGTGAAAGAGACTAATATGCCCAAAGATAGCGAAAATTTCAGATCCAATCCTCTTGTGTGAGGAAGAGTTGTGATGAAAAATGAAAATGGCAAGGCCTCTATTTTATATGAGGCCTTGCAACCATATTTGTCCACTTTAAAAGGCAACTTCAAAATATAAAGAGGGTCGACCTCATAAAATTTTCCCTTTCAATTATGTAAAATCAATTTTACATAAAATAACCCTAAAACAAGGGTGACATCATCCCTTCTAAGGTGACGTTATGCTCCATAAAGGTGACATTGAGGTAGAAGTGTGCAACGCTAGGCCTCCAAAGGCCATCCACCATGCCACATGTGCCAAAACATCACCTCCTAACCCTCCTCCATCAAACCCTAGTCTCCTCCATCACGTCATATTTGCTAGGTGGTTGACGTCCAAGCCTCCAAAGGCTAATGTCCAAGTGGAAAGAGGTGGGAGCTTGTCTCTTAGCTATGCTAGAGTGCCCCCAAGTGCAACGACCTCCTCCTTCAAGGTACAAATGATCATCACAAGGTTTCCTCAGACGTGGGGTCTAGCACCCATCCTCGGGCTCCAAAGCCCTCGTTAAGGTCTAAACACAATCATCTCCTCATGAATACCTGTCCACCGGGCATGGTCCTGCAAAGACAAACAGATGCACCCTCCAAGGAACCACCCAAACATGTGCATCAAACCCCCCTTTTCAAACTAAACAAATGCTCAAAGACCTTATACAATTTGTCAAATTTAGGTATGGGAGGGGTGTCAAGGCATCCTATAGGGTCACTCAATCCCCAAGTCAAAGGTGTTTCCCAAGGGAAACCTATCTAAGTCATGTGAGTATGAGGTGGAGTGGAGTAAGACCTCTGGGTATGGGGTTTCATGACATACAAGGGCTCGTATTGTCTCATTTATGGGTGCCTTTATTGAGGGCTAGCCACATTCGTTTCCTCTTTTTGTTTTTAAAGCATATTTTTCCAAGCCCTTTAGTAGCCATTTATTTTGCATGTGTTTCCAAGTTGAAGACAATAAGGGCACTAAAAGGAAATACATAGCCCACATACACTCTACCTTGGTTTGCATGCTTTTCCAAGTTGAAGACAATAAGGGTCACTAAAAGGAAATGCATAGCCCACATACACTCTATCTTGGTTTCCATGATTGATCAGTTAGTTATACATTTTATGGGCCCCTCATTTTTTGAGAAGCGTTTCATTGTTCTCTGGATCCCAGGGTGAGCTTTTAATGCATGATGTTTTTGATAGGGCACCTCCGAGCCTAATGGCCCCTTCTTCCCGTGAAATGAGGTACATGCCCTTCTTGGGTCAATAAGCCCGAAAACCCAAAAGATGAGGTGACAAAATGGAAGAAGTGTGGAAAGTGATAAGTATGATCAGGAATGGTATGATGACTCTTCAAAGAACCCCCTAGTAGCACCCCATTCCCGAGGGTGACCAACTTACTAGGACGTGATGACACCCACCAAGGTTAAATAAGGCAAAGGGTATAATTTCCCAGCAAATGTTATGTAATCAGAAAAGGATTCTTTGCAACATATTCAAATGCTTCAATTATTAAAGTGATACTTACCATGAAGCCGGACTTATTACCTCGTGAAGCAAGACTTGTTGTCCTCTAGGGCCAGGCCGGTGTGATGTTGCTCTGCTGCTAGTGATGACCAATGGTGCAAGTCAAGATAGGAGGGGCCCTGCGAGGCCCTGCTAGTCAATTTGGCTCTTGGCACTCCATGTCTGCTACCTGTGGGCCTCGAGAAATGATCTTGTTAGTTACACTTAGGCTAGGGGGGTAACAGAACCTATGCAGAAGTTATTGATCGAGCTATAATTCTCAACAAGTTCAGCCATCATAGAGCACCTTCGTGGCAAGGCACATGAAAACGCATAGCACAGTCGAGGTTGAACAACCTTTCCCAAAAAGACAGACTCAAGAAGAAACCACAATCGAGCTTGAACGATCTTTCCAAAAAAAACAGTCGAGGCTTGGGAGAGCATATGCAAACGCAGAGGACAGTCGAGGCTTGGTTGTTTTCATAAGATTAACATGAACACTATATTTTTTCAATCTAAGAGAAACAAATTTCTAGGAAAATTTTCTTTAAAACAGATGAATTTAAAGCCGAATTTAGATGTTATTTTAATGGAAATGAAATTCATCTGATGAAGCTGAATTTGATTGAATTTGTTCGCCATGGCTTCGAAATCAACAAATTAAAAAACTTAAAGACTGAAGACAGCCAAACCCAGTGACTTAGGTTGATTCCAAAGGATTTCAATGACAGCATGACGCAGACCATGCATATCAACCAATCTACTGAATCCATGGGCTTTTGTTGGTGTGGCCCCTCCTATTTTCAAACCTGTGTGACACAAATGATTTGATCATCTCAATCACTATGTTCCAAGCAAAGATTGCCACACTATTCCCAAGAAGGTGTTTTCAAACTTTTGTTAATGCCCTTGCAATCAATCAACACAGAGATGCACTCGTATATTTTCTTCCATTTGATCAATACAGTTCACAGCAATGTTGTATATATCTCCGATATATCGGATATATCATCGAGATGAAGGGGAGGGCGATATGAATATATCGCGACATATTGAATGTGTTGCGACACATTCAATATGTCGCAACACGACACATTGCTAAAATAGCGCGAGATGATGGAAAATATTGACCTGCTGACAAAAAAAGGCAGAACTCAATTCTGCAGCAGATTTTTTTGTCTAAGGCATTCAGTTGGATCAAAGATCATGGGTGCTGGTCAAATTGAAGGATGGAGTCACTATGCCTGCAATACTTTCTTCATTATATTATGGATGAACCTGGCCTGGTCTAAAACTATGATCTCATTGCTGATTTTTTTACTTATTATATGTTGTATCATCTCGTCACTGAGTTACAAGAATGCTTGCATGCCTCTTTACATTAAAAGGAAGTTTATTTAATGAGACACAACCCATTTAATGAGACACAACCCATATGGGTTTCTCAAATGCAGTATGCATATGCAGAATGTAATTCTCTCTCTCCCAGATAGAAATTACAGATTTTTCCAAGGAAAATAAAAGAACTGAAACATCGCACGTGTATAAAAGAAAATAATTAAACAAAATATTCACACTTGAATAAAAATTTACAGAAAGTGACAATAATTGGCCTGTGTATGTGTGTCTAATAGATAGCAGACTAGCAAACACAGTGTGTTCGAAAGTATGCTAAAGAGGCCAAAATGGCATATTCCTTTGCAATGAGGATCGAAAAACAAGAGCAAGTTGCTGTGGCTAAATGGGCATTGGCAGATAGGCGGGAGGGGATGGATGTTTGAACATAGACAAGATGAGTCATCAAAGATCTGCTATGACCTATAAAGGGGCAATGAATAGTAAATACCATCTCTCTGTTAAAAAGAATACCACTAAAATCAATATTAGTCATGTGCAGAAGATCATGACCAGTGTTGTATTTTCATATTTATGTAGCAATGTGTCTATTTGATGTTGTTGTTGCTTTACATGTTTAAAAAATTGAAAAAAATGAGTGTTTTTGTATTTTTTTGAGGTCTTGTGACATTTTCCAATATTTTCCGCCGATGTCACTGATAAGTTACATTCCGGACCCTCGCCGATACTTTCCCTGAGACGAGATATACAGCATTGGTTCACAGTTCCAATTTGGAACTCTTAGTCTGGGGTTCATTGAAGAATTTTTCTTTTTTTCAATTTGGAGTTGTAAACCTTCCATCTTTTCCAAAAAAAATTGAAGGAAAAACAGAAAAAGTGACATCCTCAAGTGACTTGTAAATGAGAAATTGAAAATCAGACAACAAAACTCTAATGTTTCTCTAGGAATAGCAATGCATAGTGCAGAGTATGGGATAGATCATAGCACCCTACCCAAATGGATCTAACCCACACCCACAAATCCGCTATGATAGCACACATAAAAGGAAATACGTCCATAAACAGGAAAGAAACAACAGATGCTGATTGAAGAAAAATGCCAGCAGATGCAATACCCATTAGAATAAAAAAGGCAATAAAGCCCTGTAAAAATGAAACAACAGAAACAACCTACAAAATGCAGGCTCCACAAAAATGAAAATAGGCCCACAAAATGCAAGCCGACAAATATCCACAAAAACATAATAGCAAGGGCAATTCTAAAAGGCCAACATTTCCCTTAAACTGCAGATGGTTTACTTACAGCTGACAGTTTCAGAGCAACTACCTAAGAACCATCTCAACTCACAAAAGAGACAGAAGAAAATTTGATGACAGAAGGGGCTCAAACATAAGGATTAAGATCTTTTTCTTTTATCTTTTTCAGTTCAATAGTTCTTTGAATGATGGATATTAACAGGTCCATTCAAACTTCCTCCCTCAGAATCAAATTTAGAAACTATATTACTAAGTAAAGACCAAGTGATAATATAAAAATTTCTATTAACGAGTTTCAATGCACAGGTTTGAATGGACACTTCGTGCTGACCTGTACTCTTTTGAATTTACCTTTCAGAAATAATCAAAATGATATAAAACAAATAATTCTCATTTCCTTCAGCAACAAAAATCAGTATCTTGAATATTTTTTCCTCAAATGCATGCCTGTAGCTGTATGCCTGTAGCTGTATCCCTGTAGCTGTAAGGAGAATTATTCATGGCTATTATATCATTCAACGGAAGCAATGTCAAGGTACAAAGTGGATTCCCTGGGGCAGATTATCATTCTCTGCTTGATGTTATAAGTTGCAAAAGAGTGAACTCATACATGACAATATAGGAAAAGGAGCGACCAATAAACAGCCAATTGAAAAATATAATTAGCACAGCAATCTTGCAAAAGACAGTAGCTCAACATAATGTATACAATCTAATACGCACTTCAAAATAGAGATCAAGCATGAATATAAAACTGAGACTATTACCGCTAAAAAGTCAGTAAATATACATTATGCATTACATAAAGTTAGGCATGTTTGAATAATTGAAACACTTATTGTGCCCTGCAAATCTTATATATCCACCACTACATCGAATGCATGGAATTGATATGAAAACAAAGCGATGCCATTCATTCCTATTGTAAATAGTAATATGAGTCACAGCTTTCAAGCCGTTATAATACTTTTCTGTTCCAAAATATCCCTTTTACAACTACTTACTTACTGCTACATCAGATACATCTAATTGCCACGATGGAAACAAAGCATGTACTGAATCCAATTATACATGATAAAGCAATTTTGATCAAACCCAAGTTGATAACCCTAATGACTATCTTAAGTCCCCACGTCAGAACTTCAAAGACAATTCCTGCAGATTGCGGCAGTGAGTAGCCAGAGACTGGAGGGCTAGGGTAATATCGACAGAAGGCTCAAGCTCGAGTGAGAGCTTCAGAAGCGTCGGACAGCTCTCACCTATTTTTATCAAACCAGACGGAGTGAATCCAAAATGACCCTTTAAACCCAATTCTTGGATATTCTCACAATTTTTAAGGCTTTTTAGGGCATCATCAGACAAATTTGTGCAATCCACGAGATTGATAGCGCTTAGCCTGTTACAAACCCTGGTCATGGCCTCAATACCTGAATCCTCCAAATTGGGTATGGAAGTCAAGGCAACATCCTCGAGCATAGTACAATTATTCACAAACCCTACAAACCCTGAATTTGAAATGCATTCCTGTGGTTGGTCAGGGTTCCCTAACGATAATGTAAGTAGGTTTTGAAGGCATTCGGAGGCCATCTGGAGATCGTGATCGTACAATTGATCAATGCATTGAGAGAGATTCAACTGCTTAACATGTTTGAAGCGAGGAAGGAGAGAAGGGAGAAGTACACGCGACCTGATTGTCAGCTTCTTGGCTAACAATGTCAGCACGTCGTTCCAGTCTTTGCAGACCACGGACGCCGAGAGTTGGTCCTGGGGACCCGAAATCCGCGTTAAGATGAGGGACAACATTCCTCTGTCCCTGAGCGCGATCTCCATGCTGCTCTCCATTGCTGTTCTGTTTCGTCAGAACTGAAATTCACAGAAAGGTTGCTCCCGTGGGTGGAAACTGTTTCGTCAGAGAAAGGAATTCACAGAAAATGTAACTCCCATGGGTGGAAACTAAGGTAAGGGGAGCTATACATCAACTATTTAGTAAAGGGGTAAATGTAAAGGTTTTTGTGACATTGATGGGAAGATGGATGTATTGTGATGTATATTGAATATTAATTCAAGGGTGCGTAGGAAAGTTTGGTTTGAAAATTTCGTACAGCAGATTAGTAAGTAAACCTTGTGAGTTTTTTAAAGAATTTTTTTAAATATAATAATAATAAATAATAAATTATTTTTAAGGTTATGGTTAAGATATTAAATTGGTGGAGGTATGCATATCTACTTTTTTGGGATTTGAATTTGTGATCTCTTAAAAAGAAACAGTGTTATTAACTATTAATTATTAAGTTCACTCATATATATTGATATATATAAATATATGATATATATAAATGTTTAAAAAAAAAAAATACATATATATAGCAATAAGTGTTAATGAATTAGAAAATTTTCAATTCAAAATTCTTGTACTGAAGTCATTTATTTTATTTTTTTTAAATGTGGTTTACAATTGTGTTTTGGTTAAGGTTTGAGGAGTTTGTATATGTTGTCAAAATCATCAAATAATCACACTTGGCCTCATCCACATCAACTTAGGTGTTTTAAACCCCAAGTCTCAGCATTCAAACAAGCAAACACATCTTATAACTAGCCTCTATACCTCAAACCAATGGAGAAGTCAAAGCATCAATAACAACACGCAAAATTTCAAATGAACGTTGCACRCAAAACACTATCAAGCTCAACAATTAACTTAATTTTTAAGGCTCCATGTTCTTTGAGGTTTGAACCAAGTGTTTAGCGTAGCAATGCTCTCTCTTAATCACTAAACCACATCTCCATAAAGTTCTTTTCRTTTCTTTTTTAAGATTGTATCACCAAAATCAATAATAACATAGATACAAAGATCACATTTTTATTAATATCAAATTTCACATTTGTCGATTCATATTAAAGATCACATTTTTATTAATATCAAATTTCACATCCATTCATTCATATTAAAGAAGAAAACTAATCCAAATAAAAAAAAAAATCATTATGATTAGCATTATCAAAAAATTYGATAATATTTAATTAATATACTATTTACACTAAAATTCATAAGAAAAAGAAATAGAAAACAATTCATCAATGTGATYGATCCTAATAAAAGATGACTCTTTAATAATTATATAAAGTAATCAAGATAGTATGCAACGAAAGTTATAATTAATCATTTAAAATTAAAGGAATGATGACTTATAACTCCTTAATGAAAGATGACTCTTTAATAATTATATAAAGTAATAAATTAGTATGCAATCCTTAAGTGAAAGTCATAATTAATCATTTGAAATTAAAGGAATGATGACTTATAATTCTTTTTTTTTCAATAAAAAATGTCTTCATATATTAATATATGGTGTTACCAAAATTACAATCATATCAAAAAAGAGTCATATCCTCCTCAAACTTTTACAATAAGTTATCCGACAGTGAGATAACAGACCTAAAATGGGATATAGAAAGTCATCACAGTGAATATATCAACCACCCCCACAAAATCTAGAAAGCTAGATACAAGGGCGACCTCTCTCCATAACAAACTGTCCAAAAGTTCAATAATCTCCAAGATAGATATATATTGTCGTTACAGACAAATAGAAAGGGCCAAAAGAGGAGTAAAAGTGACAACCCTCAACAATATTCCATCAACTATAGAGACATAAAGTGAGTGGGGGGGCCTCGTGGCCATCCTACCAATTGTTGCAATAAATATTCCCTTCCATAACCTATAGGACCAGCTTTGAAAGAGTATATGCCTCTGTGTTCTCTTCCCTATAGATGTGGTCATATTTGATATTTGTGAAAGAGTGAGAAAAAACTATGATCTTCGTCATCCATCCCATAAGATTAGTAACTTTTAAGCTGCATTTGTGGTTGATCCAATCTATAATAATCTTAGAGTTCCCCAGAACAAGTAATTGATTGATGTTTAATCGAAGAGCTCAAGTTAAAGAAGCCCACAAGCCCAAGAGTCATGCCCTTGTGTTAGTACCCTGCCCACAATTTAAAGTACATCTAAAGATAAAGTTACATGTAGTTTTAATAATGCCCCCAGCTCCGCTTAGTAATCCTTGGCTTTGAGCGGCGTCATCAAACCAACAGAGATAATCAAAGGTAAGATCTGGAGTCTTCTTAATCCTGATATGATTCCTTTCACAGTTTGGTCTACTATAATTAATCACCATCCCCCTAACTTGTATGTTGACCCTCAGTAATGCAGGAGTCACATTATAAAAAAATACACTGATTCCTTTCCAACCACATATGCCAATAAATGATAATAGGTAAGGATTTATAAACATTTTTCGTCTTAATACAATTTTCTAGACAGTTACTTAAGGAACCGCCACCCCAGGCAAAAGTAATTTTATAAGAGTCGAGTAAATAACTCCACAGAGAAAGAGTGAAGGGGCAAGCAACGAACATATGTGTGATGGACTCTATGCCCCTAAAGTAGAGAGAACAAATACTCGGGCCATTCCAACCTCTTCTTTGGAGAGAGTCCCATGTAAGAATCTTACCTTCCATCACTAACCAAATGAATAGTTTTAACTTGTAAGCCAAGTCCCATGACCAAATCTGTCTACGCCAGTTTGAAATCTGATGAGGCCAAAGTTTTGAAGCAACAAAATTATATACATTTTCAGCCAACAGGGATCCCAACTGATCTCCTCCTGTCCATAGTAATATGTCCTCACCCGGTTGCAGTTGTATCCCCGATCTGATGAGCGCCCTTGTATAGTTTTCCCATTCCAGCGCTAAGTTTCTTGTGAGTCCCAGGACCACACTGGATTTCCATTGATCTAAAACATACCCCCACAATGAGTGAACCTTCACTTGATACAAATAGTGAATGTTGTGATTCCTTAACACCAATAAAAGCTCCTAGGACAGGTAAGAATTTGTTCCAATGCCAAGTATCTTATCAAGTCCAATGAGAATCACATCACCCCCTCGAGGCTTCCAGCTCAGCCAATGAGTTATGAAGGGCAGAGATTTCATCAAACCTTTCCATAAATGAGAGGCCAATGGTTGATTTACCATGGCAGATCTAAGCCAAGTGGCCACAGAGGTATATGAGAGGTATTTGTCCTTCATCAAACGATGCCATATCCCATCCTCCATTAGAACCCTCCACGGAGAATTAGTTGTGAGTGCTCGGTTAAAAAGAAAAGAATTTTTGAGGCCTCGACCTCCCAGACTTTTCAGTTTGGCAATTTGGATCCAGTTACAAAGATGTATGCCATGGTCTTTACGTCCCCCTCATCCAAAGGAAATAAAAAATCATCCGATGAATTTTTGAAAGAACTATTGTAGGAGCTGCCACAAGAGCCATCCAAAACACCACCTGAGATTCCAAAACCAACTTCACCAAGATGTAGCATCCTCCCAATGTTAGCTAACGGTTACACCAATTCTTGATCCTTTTATCAAACATTTTGAGAAGCCATCTCCAATCTTCGAAGCTAGTTTTCTAGGCTTTGATAAAATAGCCTAGATACTTGAATCCTGTAGCCAAATCCAAGAAATTGAAAGAAAATAAAACCTTAAGTCTTGCTAGATCCTTGGCTTCCAGGCCCACATGGTGAAATGTAGATTTACTATAATTGATATGTAAACCTGAAGCGCTACAGAACTGATCCAATATAATCTTTATCAACTGCCATTCTTCAGTGGAGGCCTTGGTCACAATGAGGACATCGTCAACAAAGATAAGATGTAAAATTTTAACTACTCTAGAAACCTTAACCCCTATCAAATTTCCCAACTCTTGACTCTTTTTCAACAGAATCCTAAGGCTCTCCATAACAAGTATAAATAATAAGGCCGAAAGTGGTCAACCCTGGCGGAGACCCCGTTCACTGTTAAAGAATTTTGATGTCTCGCCATTTCTCAACACTGCAAATGATGCACTAGTCACACAGCTCGTAATCCAAGAACTCGTATTCGCACTAAAGCCAGTTTGTGCCATAATTGACTGGAGGAAGTCCCAACTCACACAGTCATACGCCTTTTTCAAATCCAATTTTAAAATCAGGGCCTTTTTTTTATTTTATTTGATACTATGGATACATTCATGTGTCGTCCCCACTGCATCCAGGATTTGTCTACCCTTCAAGAATCCCAATTGTTCTATAGACAAATCCCTTGAGAGAATCGGTTTGATTCTATTGGCAATCACTTTAGATATTATTTTATAACATAGGTTGCAAAGTGTTATGGGCCTAAAATCACCAAAGTTTCGGGGGGAGTTCTCCTTTGGAATCAGAACCAGGAAAGTTGAATTTAGTGCCCTTTTTATCTTACCTCTACTCCTAGCGTCTTCGACTAGGTTAAGTAAGTCATCTCCCACCAGGTCAAAGAAAAGGGTAAAAAAGTCTACAGTCCAGCCGTTCGGGGCCGAACTTTTGTCTTTAGCAAAATGAGACAAAATGAGACAAAATCTCATGTTTTGTAACATGTGTTTCCAGAATTAAATTGTCATCCTCTGTCACAAAACGTTGATACTATCTAGCTATATTAACTTGCTCCATCGGAACGTTGGATCCATCAATTGCATACCACTGTTTAAAGTATCTTGAAGCCTCAACTTTGATTTCCTCTTGACCCCGAACGGATCGTCCATTTTCCGCCTCTATTTTCCAAATATGTTTTTGATTTCTTCTCGCACTAGCAAACTTGTGAAAGAATTTTGTATTACAATCTCCACATTTCAGCCAAGTGGCTCGGCTTTTCTGGCGCCGGTTCTCCTCTTCAATTTTTAGAAGATCGTTTCGCTCAAATTCCAAAGTTTTCATATGTGATCCAGCAACAGTGTCAAAACTAGCCTTTGACATCTTGGAAAATCGCCTACAGATTTCCTCCTCCGGAATTTCCAATTTGCGGAGTTTTTCCCACGTAATATGTCTCGCCCAGTCTTTGATTCTAGACTTTAAATTCTTCAGTTTCCAAACAAACCTTAGTTGTATGTCCACTTCCCCCAGAAAAGTAGTGTCCCCCCATACCTCTTTCACTATCCGAGCAAAATCCTGTTCCACCAACCAAGTAGGATTTAACTTAAAAGGGTAGGCCACCCTTGTCTGAGAGAAATCAAATTGCGCTATCACAGGAGTGTGATCAGATATGTATGGAAGCTCCACCCAAGAATGATACCTCCCAACTGCAGACAACAAACCTTTCACAACAAGAAAGCGATCCAATCATTTAGCAATAAACGTGCCCCCAACTCTGTCGTTTCTCCAGGTAGGAACCAAGGTATCCAGAGCTAAATCAACCAACAAATGATCCTTGATCAGATCGAGGAAGTAGTTTTCTTGTCTGTCCAGATGTGTCGTTGGCCCCCATACTTCATCCATGCCTATAGTAAAGTTCAAGTCTCCTACAAGTAACAAACTTTTAGTAGCTAACATGTCCTTTAGTCACCAAACGATCCTAGAAAGTAATTCTCTCAAAACAAGGCCCATAAACATTAAGAAAATTTATAACACGATGATTTTCTAAAGTGACACCTCAGAGAAAAATGCCTCCACCACACAAATTTGGAACCAATGTGAGTTTGTTTGGGTCCCAAGTCGCCAATAGACCACCCGAGTTGCCAACCGAACTAACTGCACACATATACCAGTTTGAAACAAATTTCTGCATGAAAAGATGGGCCTTCTCCTCCGCAACCAGAGTCTCTTGTAAAAAAATTATGCCAGGCTTAAATTTATTGATAAGTATATGCATAGAGGCAGATTTCAAGGCTCCTCCTACCCCTCTAACATTTAGGGTGAGAAGGATCATATTTTTTCCCGGGCAAGGGCTTTTAATCCTCTAAGCGCCCCGGTATCAAAACCAGTAGTTGAAGTTGTAACCTCAAGTAAAACATGTGATAGAGTGGCTTTCTTCTTCACACTCCTCGTCTTGATAGGTGAGGTATCAAAACCCAGGTCTCTGGACCACGCATAACTAGACCTAGTCCCCCCCACGTCCTTCCCCCGGGAAGGTGGTCAATTCTGAAGCTAAAAAGGGAGGGATAACAGAGTTACCATGAAAGGTTGTAAGAGGTACAAAATCCCCCACCTCGCGAAGAAGTGGGACTAAGTTATCCAGAGTTTTCGCCAGTGTATGATCATCAGGTTCTTCCTCTCTAAAACTCGACAGTATAGGAGTATCCTTCGCCCCTTTTCCCCCTCCTCGGTTGAAAAATTAACAAGCGAAACAATATCAGGAACAAGAGCAAGTGTTTCTGACCCATGAGGAAGACAAGAATCCCGAGGGGACCTCCTAGTCGCCTCCCGTAAAAGAGTGAAAGGGAGAGTAATCGGTAGGTTCTGTTCTCCCGGATAGCTATAAGTACAGACTTATAACTCCTTAATGAAATATGACTCTTTAATAATTATATAAAGTAATCAAGTTAGTATGCAACCTCAAAGTGAAAGTCATAATTAATCATTTAAAATTAAAGGAATGATGACACATAACTCCTAAATGTGAAATATAAAATAATAAATCTTAAATGTGAAATATAAAATAATAAACCTTAAGTACTATGGAAAAGATTATAAATTACTTATAATATTAATAGAATTTATTTTTAATTTAATTTAAAAATAACAATAATAATATTTTTAATGTAATTATGTTATTATTTTATAAAAATAAAATTATAACTAACCAAATTTATTACTAAACATTGAAAGTTAAATTTAATGAAAATAAATTCTTACATTATCCTTACAAGGAAGATGATGGAAAATAAGAGTATAAGTGGGAAATAAGAGTATAAGTGGCAAGGAAGATGATGGGAAATAAAAACACAAGTAGGAAGGAAGATGATGAGAAAAACAACACAAGTGGGAAAGAAAATGATGAGAAAAAAGAATAAATTCTTATCAATCTAACATTGTTGTTCAAAGGAAGATGATGGGAAATAAGAGTACAAGTGGCAAGGAAAATGATAGGAAATAAGAGTACAAGTAGCAAGAGAAAAAAAAAATCATCAATCTAACATTATTGAAGGAAAATGATAGGAAACGAGTAAAATTTGATCATGGCTGCATTAAAAGATGCCATCATTATCGTCACTAGACCAGAAAAAAGGCCAACCCAATAAAAAGTCGACGAGTATTTGCACAAAAACACCATTAACTAGAGCCGATCACAAAAGAGAATCGACAACCGTTCAAAGAGAAGGGGTTGGATAAAAACGCAGATGCAAAAGGATATTATATACAAAAATTGGGGGCTGGATAAAAATGCAGATGCAAAAGGAGATTATATACAGAAATTGGCCGATCCACTAATCGGATCCATTATTTAAACTAGATGAAGCTTATCAAGCCATAATTGAACAATATTATAAAGATGCTAGCATTTTTTTAATTAGAAGGAGAAACAGAACCAACAAAAAACACGACGGATTCTTTGTTAATACTGCATAAACCACCCTTGATAGTAGTACATCTTGATAGCACAACAAATTTTTATTTACACGAAAAGGACGACGCAAAGTAGTCCAGGTTTCTCCGTCCTAGTCCCCCCACGTCCTTCCCCCGGGAAGGTGGTCAATTCTGAAGCTAAAAAGGGAGGGATAACAGAGTTACCGTGAAAGGTTGTAAGAGGTACAAAATCCCCCACCTCGCGAAGAAGTGGAACTAAGTTATCCAGAGTTTTTGCCAGTGTATGATCATCAGGTTCTTCCTCTCTAAAACCCGACAGTATAGGAGTATCCTTCGCCCCCTCCTCGGTTGAAAAAGTAACAAGCGAAACAATATCAGGAACAAGAGCAAGTGTTTATGACCCATGAGGAAGACAATAATCCCGAGGGGACCTCCTAGTCGCCTCCCGTAAAAGAGTGGAAGGTAGAGTAATCGGTAGGGTTTGTTCTCCCGGATAGCTATAAGTACAGACTTATAACTCCTTAATGAAATATGACTCTTTAATAATTATATAAAGTAATCAAGTTAGTATGCAACCTCAAAGTGAAAGTCATAATTAATCGTTTAAAATTAAAGGAATGATGACATATAACTCCTAAATGTGAAATATAAAATAATAAATCTTCAATGTGAAATATAAAATAATAAACCTTAAGTACTATGGAAAAGATTATAAATTACTTATAATATTAATAGAATTTATTTTTAATTTAATTTAAAAATAACAATAATAATATTTTTAATGTAATTATGTTATTATTTTATAAAAATAAAATTATAACAAACCAAATTTATTACTAAACATTGAAAGTTAAATTTAATGAAAATAATTTCTTACATTATCCTTACAAGGAAGATGATGGGAAATAAGAGTATAAGTGGGAAATAAGAGTATAAGTGGCAAGGAAGATGATGGGAAATAAAAACACAAGTAGGAAGGAAGATGATGAGAAAAAACAACACAAGTGGGAAAGAAAATGATGAGAAAAAAAGAATAAATTCTTATCAATCTAACATTGTTGTTACAAGGAAGATGATGGGAAATAAGAGTACAAGTGGCAAGGAAAATGATAGGAAATAAGAGTACAAGTAGTAAGAGAAAAAAAAAATCATCAATCTAACATTATTGAAGGAAAATGATAGGAAACGAGTAAAATTTGATCATGGCTGCATTAAAAGATGCCATCATTATCGTCACTAGACCAGAAAAAGGCCAACCCAATAAAAAGGCCAACCCAATAAAAAGTCGACCAGTATTTGCACAAAAACACCATTAACTAGAGCCGATCACAAAAGAGAATCGACAACCGTTCAAAGAGAAGGGGCTGGATAAAAACGCAGATGCAAAAGGAGATTATATACAAAAATTGGGGGCTGGATAAAAATGCAGATGCAAAAAGAGATTATATACAGAAATTAGTCGATCCACTAATCGGATCCATTATTTAAACTAGATGAAGCTTATCAAGCCATAATTGAACAATATTATAAAGATGCTAGCATTTTTTTAATTAGAAGGAGAAACAGAACCTGCAAAAAACACGACGGATTCTTTGTTAATACTGCATAAACCACCCTTGATAGTAGTACATCTTGATAGCACAACAAATTTTTTATTTACACGAAAAGGACGACGCAAAGTAGTCCAGATTTCTCCGTCTTGTTCGAAAAGTAGCCAATCTTTCGATTATAGGAAAAACCAATGCAGAAATATAGTTCAGACAACCGACAATCACAGAAGTCCTATTATGAAAGAAATTCTTCAAATAAACTGCTAGAACGACAAATCTTGGCAATTTACAGCAAAAAAGAACATGAATTTCCTCTGAAATGCAACATACTACATACAGTTTCCATTTACCCCGCCCAAAAGAAAACCCTCTCATTCGTGTTCAAGTACAAAAGAAACAAATTTCCAAACATGAATCTCCTCTGAAAGGAAACATTCAACACACATTTTCCATCTACCCTGCAGAAAAAACCCCCCTCATCCATTTTCAAGTAAAAAAAAGAACATTTTTCCACATCGTAGCTCACAAAATGAGTTAATTTGCACCATAGGTGACTTCTTTCTAAATTTCTCAAAACAAACAGAATTCCAACGCTTCAAAACGTTGAAACCATGAAAGCTTCCCCGCCTAAGCCGAGAACAAAAGACAAAGCCACGAAAATATGAAAAGACAAACCTTGAACCCTGTACTGATTCTTCTTGGTCGTAGGATTGATAATGTCCATCGACTTCCCCGAAGCAGACACTCTCCACTCGCCATCGTAGTAATGTTTAAACACCTCACCCTCGAGAAGCTCAACAAAAGTGTCGTTTCCCACCATGGAATTCGGGCACAAATTACTTCAAGATCCCTGCCTCAAGATTCCACCAACGGAAGAATAGATCCAACGGAGGGTGAAGGGGTTTCCAAAATTGACTACCTGCATGAAGAACCCAACTCATGCAACACATAAGAATAGAGGTGATGAGACGTCAAACCTGAAAGCCTGTCAAGATTGTCAGTTAGGCTGGAAAAGGAATTAAATGACCCGAGCTTCCGATACAACACCGAATAGACAGCAAAGGCGGTGAACCTCTGACAGCGATGGGAAAACACGTTTAATAAAAATACGAACACTTGACAACTGTGCAGTTGTTATAATTAACCTTCAACGTCAATTAATGCACACCGCCATCCTTGCAATAAGAGAGTGAAGTTGAAATCCAATAGAAACCTAGAAAAATAAAAAATTTAAATTTATTTTAATATCAATAAAATTATTATTAAAATCTCTCAATGTTAAACTTTGGAAATGGTAAGAAAATTAAAGTAAAAGGTTAAATTAATACTCAGTCAATGCCCGACTCATTGCTATAGTCCCTATGCCTTTGGCAGGGACTAATAAAAGTACAAGTAGCAAGAGAAAAAAAAATCATCAATCTAACATTATTGTTACAAGGAAGATGATAGAAAATAAAAATAGTGATACGAAAGATGATGAAAAAAAAATAGACATTTTAATTTAGGAGATAAAGAAAATTCCCCAACCAACCAACCTCCAACATTTAAAAGCAATTTTATTGTTATTTTTTAATATTTTTCTATTATTTTTATTTTTTAAAATTAATAATAAAAAGTCAATTGTTGACTAGCCATGGAAAAAATTCTAAACCACATTTTCTTAAAATGACTTTATTCTTATTTTAGATAACTTTATCAAATGGAAAAATTTTAAATCAAGTATTTTAAATCTTTAGTTAACTTTATCACATGGAAAAATTTAAGGATTTATACTTATTTTAAAGTATAGAAATTTTGGTGAATCTTGTTAATTCTTAAAATGCCAACCATAAAATGTTTGGCAATATTTTTGTAAAAATATTGAAATTTATAAGGATTTTATATAGTTTCTAAATACATTTGGCAATTTTTAGTCCCTGTCGAAGGCGTAGAGGCACTATAGCGATCGATAATTCGTTGACTTTATATTAGTTTGTCTTTTGACTACAAATTTTTGCATACTTTCTAATGTTCGACATAGAGAACTAAAAGCATTATTTTTTATATAATAAAAAAAAACTATATGTGTTATGATTTGATTGGATGATAGATTTGAGGTCTTATTGCCAGCTTCGCTATTACCAATGAAGTAAATGTTGCCATATCCAAAGTTTTATCATGTACGGTACTTTTTTTATTTGTACTAATCATATTGAAATGTTTAGATATCCAAGGTTTATAGTGATCGATAATTCCAAAGTTTGTAACCTTGTATTGTGATTTATTTTTATTATTACTCCTTTGTATTTGTATTGAAATGTATTGACACTTTTTTTGAGGTGCTTGAATAGGCCTGACAGCTTAAATGTTTACATGATGTGAGGTCCTCAAGCAGGCCTGACAGCTTAAATTTTTGCATACCACGAGGCCCTTAGACAACCTGACAGCCTTAAATGTTTATCTAAATACACTTCTCGAAGTACATTTTTCCTCAAAATTTTCCATACAATGTTGCAGTGAATTTAGACAATATTGTTGTCCCCTACCAATTGAATAGGCATTGTATGTTTCATACTTCTTCTAGCCTTGGAATGGAATTTCGTCATCGTTGAAGCTACATACATTGTTTACTGGTTCGGTGAGTGCTTCTTCTTCGTTGGTTCGTCGATTGTTGCTTGTTGTTTTTGTTTGGTTCACAATTTGACTTGCGATTCTGCCTTTCATCGTTTCAGAGTAAGTTTCCATGCCATAGTTTCATTTTATATTCCTTCGTTGTTGTTCAGTGTTTGTAGTTTGCAAGTAAGAATGTTTGCTTATTTCTACTGGCATTCTCGTCATATGTTTCTGGTTCCTTCTGTGCTTCGAATGCAGTTTCGTAATCGTTGGAGATACAAATGTTGTTTATTGGTTCGGTGGTTGTTGCTTGTTCACTGGTTCGTTGGTTAGTCGGTTGTTGGTTGTGTTTGTTTGGCTCAAGTTTACGATTTGGGGCCTGGCGCTGTAGTTGGGCTTATTCGTGCTTTCTTGTTGGTTTGTTGCTTGTTGTCTTCTTTTGTTTACTTCGGCTTTGCAGGGTTGGGGTCCTACGTCGACAATTGG
>ML782211.1:174224-201117 GCA_009831015.1 Picea engelmannii
GATATTTAGACACTTAGGAGTTAGTTAAGATCTACTTGGTCTAATATGTCATTAGGTAAAAGTGTGTTTCTTTAGTATGCATTAGTATGCATTTGTAGTTAGGAAATCCGATGATCACGATATGTTCCCGACATAGAGTGATCTGATAGTTCATACTCTCCTCGATCTTAACGACCATTGATCTGTGGCTTAACACCCGATTGGTCCATGTTCTCTATTTAAAGAGCATGGAGGGTCATTTGCCTATGATCAATTGTGAGAAACTCTCTTGTAAAATCTCTCTGTAATCTTTTTCTTTGCATTAATAAACTGCTCCAAGTGGTCGTGTTGGCTGGAGTCGTGGATGTTTCCCTGTAGGGGTTTTACCATGTAAAAACATCAGTGTGTTGATCTTTGATTTGGTTATGTGAGTGGTTACTAAAGGTGTTCATCCTCTGTTGGAATACCTGTGTTGTTCGTGTTGTCGAACAGTTCCTAGTATGTTTACCAGACAAATATCCCCAGCTATTTATTCATCTATGGCATGGTGAATATGTTGATGTCATCTACAATAAATGGTTTGCAGTTCACAAGAAGTATCAACAAGTACAAGCGAGACACCGAACATAGCGCAGGGTCCATAGACTAAGAGGTGTGGTTGCAAAACTCTGGCTCCATAGTTCATCGAAGCTATGCGTCTACTTGTAGATTTATGCCAGTGAAAAAAGAATACACAAAAATAATGCACATTACCATTCACTTTAGTTTTCCTGTTCAAAAATTGTCTCCAGGTCTAGACTTGTAACACCCAAAGAACTATCAATAGAGGGCTTGAAAAATCGCCGAACTAGACAAGTGTTCATCGGAGACATAATGGTCATCTATAACACCTACTTGGACAAGACAAACAAAACTAGATCCATTATGCGTGCTGACATGACATACAAGGAGGCCATGGTGACAGTCACACTGACTATTCCTACACAAATTGTCGAGAAACATGCATAAAAGATATTGTCAGGTAATGGGATATCCATTACAAATTTTAATATATTACCCAAAATAGTATATGACCGTGGTGATTGTGATTGGATTATTTCACTCAACGAAACAAGTATTGTGGAAAAAATTCTCGTTGTTTGTTCAAAATATCATTTTGTCTCAGATGCAACTATCAACCAACTTGCACAGATGAATGATATTTACCCAATCAGAACCATTGGTGCAATTGTCACACTAGCGAGAAAACTTGGCTCGCAAAACATTCTTCATATAAAATATGGAGAGCCAGATAACAACAAGGCAATGGTACCGTTCTCCATATCCAGTTTTGTCCTTTACTTTCCCATGTGCATGTATCTTGGGTAAGTGACACAAATATTGCATTGTTCCATGTTGCAACTGCAATTGTTCGATACCTATTCAAATTTGTTTTCGTCAATGGAACAACAATTGCATAAAGGGCAGTTTCCACTTATGCTGTTCAAAAATATAACAAAGAAAAGGGATGTTAGAGAAAGGATCTTTCTCACAACCCAAGCAACATTTGTAACAGAGTTGTGAGCAGACATAGTACATGATCTGAAGAAACTAACTAGCTCTACAACTGTTGTGCGTATACATCCACATAATCATCCTCACTTTGCTTATACAAATAACTTTCACCAAATTTCTGCGGCTTGTTTTNGGGGGGGGGGGGGGGGGGGCAATTGTGTATTATATTGTTCAATGTATTAATTCCTATGCTCGTGTTTCCAGGTTGAAGGTGTTTTGGTTGCAGCGAATGCGTACTTGACCTCCTTTGAGCTTGTATGTGCGAAATGCAACTCTCCTACTTCTGCTTCCGCTTTGATAAGTGATGATACAATTGATTGTTTGCGATGTAGTGAAAAATGTCCATATATATATGGACATTGCCTCAATGATTTCATCTGAACCGTGGGAAACACAACCGTGCATTGTACAATTAGGCAACCTCTGTTACAAGATGTGCTTCCTTGGTTAGTAGAAATGTCGTATGAAACATACTTATAGAAAAAGGCAAGTAGTGTCTACATGCTGCGCGACTTTCAGATACACAACAAATTTACCTTAAATGAGGACAATGAAATATTGCATATCGGCTGAAGAAGAAGAAGAAGAAAAAAACATATCAAGCTTTGGAAGGAAATGAAAATATCTCATGTGTCTCTGTAATATTTCTTCAACACCCAGATGAATATTCGTCGGACTTGAGTACTTGAGAATCTAATTACAAATGCAGTCGATGTTGTTATTTTGATGTTTTCTTGCATCTCCCAGTAAGAATTTAGCAGTGTGTCTCTGCAATATTTATTCAACACCCAAATGAATGTTCATTGGACTCAAGTACTTGAGAATCTAATTACAAATGCAATCGATGTTGTTATTTTGATGTTTTCTTGTGTCTCCTAGTGAGGATTTTTCATATTTGTTTCGATGTGCAAATAAAAGAAAAAAAACATGGTGGGTGGTTGTTGCTTTGATGGAGGATCCTACACGTTTTTTTGGTGCCCAAATTCTCCAATTGTTTTTCAACTATTTAGCCATGACAGGATTTTTGCAATTTTCTTTTGGGTGTCCGAATAAAATAAAAATTTGTCTGCAACTATACATTTATGGTATGGTATCTGCATTTTCTCAATGCCCTAATTGAAAAAAAAGGAACTCGGCATGGATTGAAACATCGGCTTGAGATATTCAAATCTCACTATAGAGATTGCATGCACATAAGATTGTTTGATCCAAAAATGGAAAGCATGGTAGCAAACCCCATATATCCCATGGCCCCGGTTATTTTCTCGTGGGAACATACACTAGATGTAAGAGAAAACCAATGATGCGACGTGTTTTCTTTATATATCAAATTGTTTGATGCAAAGGTCAATGTGTGCTGCTCTATGGAACCTTGTGGGATCTTGCTTGCGACCTGTTTGGAGTTTACTTGATTCTTGGTTGTATGCTTCGTTTGTCAATTTGTATATCGCAGAACTCCGAGTCTTGTTTGGAGGCAACAAAACAATAAAATTGCAATTTTTTAGCCAGCTAGCCCGCAAGTTCGCCTGTCAATTTTTATAGCGTTGTGACGCAAATGTAGTATGTGGCTTGTTTTAACACTTTTCCTTGATCGATGAACTCGGTAAAATTAATCTCCTGGAATAATTTGAAATAAACGAATATATATTGTGCGAAGTCCAATGGTGCTATCATATCAACAAGAGGCCCTTAAAATTCAAATTGGTCGTTGTTATACTTGCGGTGATAGAATTTAAAAAAGCTTTGTTTTCGTTACTTCGTTTTTTTTTAAATAAGAGATTTAACATCCTTTAATAATTTTATGTTATTAAATTGTACAATATCAATATTTAATATTAATAATTTAGTATTTGAAAATAATGTTTTTAGATAATGTTAGATAGATGATAGGGATGACCATCCGTAAACAAACACAATCTTGAGCCAGCCAGCCTTGGAGTCTGTCTGTCAATTTGTATATCGTGGAACTCCGAGTGCTATTTGGAGGACAGGAAACAATAGAAGTGCAATGTTGAGCCAGCTAGCCCACAAGTCCCCCTGTCAATTTGTATATCGCGGAACTTTGGGTGTTATTTGTAGGACATGGAACAATAAACGACCAATTTTGTTTCCGCCAGCCCGAGAACCCGTGATCCAAAAAGTGGCTAAGTATGGAATGAGGGATCCATACATGCTCTACAAAATCTCATGTCCATACTTTAAAAAAGTACATATTTAGTATGTATTACTCGTTTCTCGAAAAATTTCTAGGCGTGAAAGTTGGCGAATACACGTGTTCATATTTCCACTTACTTTTATATCACCAGCCCGACCGACCGCTTCCCCGTTTCATATTGTACAATCTTTTTGGATCGCATGTTTCCGAATAGGCGAGTTTTTCTTTTAAATAAGATATTTAACATCCTTCAATAATTTTATGTAATTAAATTGTACAATATCAATATTTAATATTAATAATTTAGTATTGAATATTATGTTTTTAGAAGATATTAGATAGTTGATAGGGATCACCATTCGTAAACAATCACAATCTTGAGCCCGCTAGCCCTAGAGTCTGTCTGTCAATTTGTATATCGCAGAACTCCGAGTGCTATTTGGAGGACACATAACAATAGAAGTGCAATGTTGAGCCAGCCAACCAGACTGCAAGTCCCCCTGCCAATTTGTATATCGCGAAACTCTGGGTGCTATTTGTAGGACACTGAACAATGGAGGCCCAATTTTGAGCCCGCCAGCCCGAGAACCCATGATCCAAAAAGTGGCTAAGTATGGAATGAGGGATCCGTATGTGCTCTATAAAATTTCATATCCATACTTTATAAAAGTACATATTTAGTATGTATTACTCGTTTTTCAGAAAATTTCTAGGTGCCGAAGTTGGCAGATTTACGTCTTCATATTTCACTTACTTTTATATCACCAGCCCGACTGACCGCTTCCCCGTTTCATATTGTAGATTTTTTTTGGCTTGCGGGTTTCTAAATAGGCGGGTTACTAGATTGGCGGGTTCAACATTGTGTTTCCATTGTTCCGTCGCCTGTAAACAACACTCGGACTTCTGCGATCTACAAATTAGCAAACAAATTGAAATAAAAGAATATATACTATGTGAAGTCTAATGGAACAATCATATGAACGAGAGGACATTAAAATTAAAATTTGTCATTGTTATACTTGCGGTTAAGCTACCATTTCAAGAACTTTACTTAAACATCCAAAAATTGATTTTCTTGTAACTTTTCGATGCTTCTCTTATACAAACAGATCCTAGTAACTATAAACATCACTCATTGTATCTATTCCTTGATTGAAGAACTTGTTAACATGTTTAATGCACTTCATAGTTACTGTTAAGACCATCAGTGGTGCTTTCTTCAAGTATTCCCACTTCCGAAAATTTCCATCTGCTTTCTCTTTTGCCCCCTACTTTCCCTTTCTTTACTTACTCATTTTTCAGAAAATGTCTAGGTGTGGGATTTGGCGGATTCACGTCTTCAGATTTCCATTGTTACTTTTATATCACCAGCCTAACCAACTGCTTCCCTGTTTCATATTGAACAAACTTTTTGAATCGGGGGTTCTTGCATAGGCGGGTTCAACATTGCGTTTCCATTGTTTCGCCGCCTGCAAATAACACCCAGACTTCCGCGATTTACAAATTAGCAAACAAATTCCCTTTCATCTCGTATGCTTTCGCTTTCTATTTACTTGGTCCTTTTTCTAAATGTCTCATGCTTTTATATACAACATCCGAAGTTCTGCAATATTCAAATTTCCCTCTTGACATTGTGCTTCCACTGTTCCCCTACGCACAAACAACACCCAAAATTTTGCGATATACAAATTGACGACCGAAATCTGTCACTGAGATACAATTTGACCATCGACCCCTTACGTCTCCTGGGTATATCTTGTGACCCTTTTTTTTGTAACCTGCCCGATCACTTTCCATAGTTGGGCATTTCTTGGAATCTTTTTCACGGGTTGGCGGGTGGACGAAATGTACAATGCTTGGTCACTCTTCGCCATCACCGCTACCTTCGTAATTCTTTCCAGATATGCAATTATTGAGCTTTAATGCTAGTAGTTCATTGTGCAAGAACCATTAAGATTGTCATTAATGTCTGGAAGGCGGGAGAATATTTGTCGTTACTATGAATTAAACCAAGATTTGCAGAGAAGAGTGTTATCCTTTCCAAGTATTCAATTCAAACATGATGTAATCTCTTTCGTGCGTCGGTTGGTTGGCGCCTTTAAGAAATCTCTAATTATTAATCACTCTTCACCGTCACCGCCACCTTTGCACTTTTCTCTAAATATACAATTAGTGAGCTTTAATGGTAACAACTCATTATGCATGAACCCTGGAGATTGTCATTGATCAATGAAAGACTCGAGGAGATCTTCCATTGATATGCATTAAACCAGGATTTGCGGAGGGTTATATTATTCCTCCCTAATTTTGATTTCAAACATCGTTTGGAGAAAACAAAAATTCTCGTTAACTTGTGGCAATAGTTCTGTCCAGATACAATAAACACCTTCGGGTATGATGGCTAGAGGTTCCAGTATTCCAGGGCATATTCTTACTAGTCATCTCCCTCCGCCCAGAAGAAAAAAAGGAGATGGTCCCTTGGTAAACTGAGAGATATATTTCAAGCCAAAGAATTACAAGGCAACCCTACCTGCTTAGAGAACCCGCCCAGTTGCATTGCTGCCTGGTGCAGAGGTTGATGCCATGGATTCCAAGCTGGAAGAAGATGATTTGATGGACAATGATACAACAATGGATGATGGGAATGCAGAGACTATTCCCACTCCTGCGCCCAAATTGAAATCAACCATAATGGATGAAATTTTCCGGCTTAGCGATGGCGGTCCTAATAACACCAAAAGAAGGAGTTTCAGAAAATAAACCAACGGTGAACGTAATAGCCACTTTGCAGCTCAAAAGTAGGAATTCCAGAGGTCCAAATTAGTTCGTTCTAGGTGAAAGACTTTCACTGTAAGGAAATGATATGTTGATGCTCCCATAGATATATTTCAATCCAAAAAACTATTGAATTGCAGGACCACTGTCCTGTTCTCTGGATATACAATTAACATCTTAGGGAATGAGGACCAAAACTCCCACTGGTGCAAGGAATATTTCTACTAGTCCTCTCCTTCCACCCAGAAAGGACTAATTCGGGCCTCTGGAATTGCACGTGCAACCTATGTCCCTGAAGTTTTCGACTGTGGAGAGGTTGTTTCTTGGTGTATCCTAACTTTCAGTTAAGGGCTATTCCATTTTCCCTGCAACGTTTTTCGTCTTCTTCCTCACGAGAAGCTTCTGTGAACTATCAATTTTACCATAGGATGATCCATTGAGGAGAAAACCACAAGGATTTCATAAAAAAAAGGCATGGTAATAAGTTTAGTATGCATGTTGAAGAGCATCTCGATGGCTTCTGCATGTTGCGGATCCCGTGCCTGTGTTTGTGGCAGATACGCGCACTGTTTTGGCCTAAAGAACTTGGTCCAATTTCTAAGGATAGATGTACAATGCTCAGCGTTTTTTTTTTAAATGGATTTGCTATTAAATTTTTTTCCTTGGAGTCTTGGTTGCTGCTTCTTTTCTAGATTTAACGCCTCTTCTCATTGGCATGGTTCGATAGTCTTGTAGTTCTTCGATATTGTATTTGCTTAGGTAATTTGTTCTAAAATGGAGCATCTAACAATTATATGACAATGCACTATGTCGATCCATCAGATTTTTATGCAAACAAAAAATGAAATACACAGTGTCAAACCAACGTTCAATTCTTTTTGTAATGCAGATAGAACATAGCAATACCAAATCACAATGTTGCAACAAGATCGTCATTCTTGTTTGTAGAGATGCAATTATTAAGATTTAATGCAAACAACCCATAATGCAAGAAATTTAATGCTTAAGTTAATATGTTACAGTCATGGAAGAATGTATCAAGAACACACTTACATCCACAAGTTGCAATAAAATCTAATCTTCAACAAAGCATTTGCTGACAATTACTAGAAAATGATGGTTTTGCAACAGTGGGGCTTGTTTGAAACCAATTCCCGCTTACGAAAATTGCCCTCGGCCTTTCTATTTTCCCACTCTTTTATCCCCTGTAGTTTCTCTTTCTGGTTACTTAATCGTTTTTTTTTCGAAAATGCCTTGCTGTGCGGGTTGGCAGATTCACGCGTTTCGATCAAGCACTTCCCCTTTGTCTAAATTGCACTTTCCATTGTTCTGTGACCTGCAAATAACACTCCGGCTTCTACGATATGCAGATTTACTTATGGACTCCCACATCATCCCCTCCTCTGTGTTATGCATTTTGCACCAAAATGTTCCGATATATACAATTTGACACTCAGGGCCTTACGGCTCCTCAAGAATCCGTCACCCTATTTTGAAGCCCATCCAACCACTTTCCACACTTGACAATTTCTTGACATCTCTTTGGCGGATCGTTGAGTTTGCGAGTTCGGGAAATTTCATATTTCTAGATGTTGTTTCCCGTGCCCGCTACCTTCATATTTCTTTCCAAGTATATGCAATATGTATACAACTTATCCAACAACACATAGAAAATATCTTGCTAGGAAATAGAATATCTATTGTTGATTTGAATATATTGGACCTTCTTTTCCCTCTTTTATACTTATCGAAATTGTTGTTTATTTTTCCCCTCTACTCTCCCTTTCTCTTTACTTAGTCGTTTTTTTTGAAAATGCAACTCCGACCAACCAGTAGCCATTCGATGCCTAGGAACTTTTTAGATCATGAATTCCTAGACACATGGGCTCTATATTTAACTTCCATTGTTCCATTGCTTGCAAACAGATCCCGGACCTCCGCCACCAGTTTCAAAATAGGCTGACAAGGGTTCCCTCATGTGAGAATCCCTCATTCCATACTTAGCCTCTTTTTGGATCGCGGGTTCTCGGGTTGGTGGGCTCAAAATTGGGCCTCTATTGTTTCGTGTCCTACAAGTAGCACCCAAAGTTTCACAATATACAAATTGATAGGCAGACTTGCGGGTTGACTGACTCAACATTGCACTTCTATTGTTCTGTGTCCTCCAATAAACACTCGGAGTTCCACGATATACAAATTGACAGACGAACTCCAGGGATGGCTGGCTCAAAATTGTGATTGTTTACAGATGGAAAAGTGCTAAAACGAGCCACATACTACATTTGCATCACATAGGTCATATTAAAGGGAAAAGCATGTCCTCTATAATTCTGTGTCCTACAAACAACACCCTGAGTTCCGCGTTATACAAATTGACAGGCGGACTTGCGGGTTGGTTGGCTAAAAAATTTCAATTCTATTGTTCCGTGTCCTGCATGTTGGAGTTACTTCACACACACCTAGGATTTATTTTTCTTAAGGTTATTCCTTGTTTATTAGTCATAATTAGTCATTATCTAGTCTCCTATATTTTAGGGGAGAATATTCCACCTGGAGAATATTTTCTTTCAGTTGACACTTTAGTTTGACTAGTTGAGTTGAGTTTAGATGTTGCATTGGTTTTGTCACTATGCAACATTGATATCATCACCAACTCACTACTCTTTGTTCAGTCAGTTAACTGAAGACTAGTTGACTAGTTAACTCAGCTAAGTGGCAATTCACTCCCGTAACTGCCTGAGAGATTAGACTAGGTGGCAGTTTACTCTTGTAACTACTGGTGTGTGTCCAGATCAATCTAGACCACCACTATGGCTCATTATTTACTCATGTATCCTATATCTATTGTAAATTATTCACTCTTTGAGTGTGGAATACAGTTAATGAGAATTCTTCCATTCTTTCTATCTTGCTTCTTCTTTCTTAATTTCTCTCTGCAAATGTGTGTAGTATTTTCTAGCTAGATATATTCTGTGCAGGTTCAACACATTTACATGGTATCAAATCCGACAGACTGCTAAGAAAAAGCTACACCAAATTATTTTTTGCAGGTATTGGAGATTGAAGAACACATAAAGATGGAATCTATGTTTTACTCACCAACAATACTCATGCCTCATAACTATTTGGAATGGAAGCCAAAAATTCTGCTTCATTTTAGATGCAGAGGCTTGTACCAAATAACTATGGCAATGGAAGTAGAGCCCGATTCTCCCGATGAGAAAAATGACTTTCTCAATAGACAAGATATGGCCATAGAAAGTATCGACATGTCTGTTTCTCCTGAACTTTTCCATCAAGTATATGAAGAATCACAAGGATTACCTCCAAATGAATTATGGACCATATTGGAGGTTCTATTTGAGAATAAAGAATATTGTGAAGATTTCATGCAGGAGGTTGAATAGATAGAGCCAGAAGAGAAGCCATCAGAAGATCAAGCTTCTTATTATGAAGAGTCTTCTACAAAAGTTTTTGCAGAAATTTGTATTCCATTAATTGAAGATGATGTCTACTCCATTTCCGATTTATTTTCTGAAATCCATGTGGAAGATATATGACATGCATCTCAGGAGTCACATGCAGACACTTTTGCATGCACCATGCATGCATCTTAGGAGTAAAAAAGGGAGCCGCGCACATCAAATGCCATTATGATATTTTATGAGAAACATTTGCAGAAACAAATTATATATTTGAATTTCTCTCAGGAAAATATCCAATTTAAAAAAATAAATCGTCTGAAACAGAGTCCGGAAAGTGAAGTTATGATCGTTTTAAAATCAACAAAATTTCAACATTTTTCTGGAAACGGCTGCACGGTTTTCAAAATTTCATCTAAAATTTATTTGTATATTATTCATTACAAGAAGATAAAGTGGATATGTGTGGAAATATCAAGGATGCATATACTTCATCAGATCCGTGCAGACATCTACATCTTCAACAAAATTTTCAAAGAGCACAAACTTGCATAGTTGTGAGGTCTTCTTGGAGTGAAGGACATGGTTGCTTAACAACTGCCTTTTGTTCCTTATCATTTTTTATTTTATGCATTGTAATTTGAGGGTGGGTTTTTTTCCCATGAGGTTTTCCCTCTTTCCTCGTTTAGTTCAGTGCATCTTTTGTATTTGGGTACCTAACATGGCCTCGTAGTCGGGACCCATTCTTTATTTTCACCATAGTGATGTTCAGGGGGGGTGTTGGAGTTACTTCACACACACCTATGATTTATTTTTTCTAAGGTTATTCCTTGTTTATTAGTCATAATTAGTCATTATCCAGTCTCCTATATTTTAGGGGAGAATATTCCACCTGGAGAATATTCTCTTTCAGTTGACACTTCAGTTTGACTAGTTGAGTTGAGTTTAGATGTTGCATTGGTTTTGTCACTATGCAACATTGAGATCATCACCAACTCACTACTCTTTGTTCAGTCAGTTAACTAAAGACTAGTTGACTAGTTAACTTAGCTAAGTGGCAGTTCACTCCCGTAACTGCCTGAGAGACTAGACGAGGTGGCAATTACTCTTGTAACTACTGGTGTGTGTCCAGATCAATCTAGACCACCACTATGGCTCATTATTTACTCATGTATCCTATATCTATTGTAAATTATTCACTCTTTGAGTGTGGAATACAGTTAATGAGAATTCTTCCATTATTTCCATCTTGCTTCTTCTTTCTTAATTTCTCTCTGCAAATGTGTATAGTATTTTCTAGCTAGATCTATTCTGTGCAGGTTCAACACATTTACAAAACAACACTTGGAGTTCCGTGATATACAAATTGACAGACGATGCATACAACCAAGAGCCAAGTAAACTCATGGATCGTATTCCTAGTCGTTGTTTTCTGTGCCCACCACCTTCACACTTCTTTCCAAGTATATATCTTGGCAGGAAATGGGATATCTATTACAGATGTGAATATATCATCCCTTCTTTTCCGTCTTCTATGCTTAGCCAAATATCAGTTTCTCTTTTCCCTTAACTTTATCTTTCTCGTCACTTATTCATTTTTTCGAAAATGTCTAGCTGCGCGGGTAGGCAGACTTGTGGGTTCACGTTTGCACTTGTGCTCTTATATCGCGACACCGACAGACCGCTTCCCAATTCCATACCCAGTCACTTCTCCGACTGCAAATTCCTGGTAGTTAGGCTCTAGATTGGAATTCTATTGTTCCATGACTTGCGAACAGTACCGTGACTTCTGCGATATACAAATGTACAACCAGACTCAGATCATACTGTCTTCCGTATTACAGTCTACCTATCATGCCCTCTTCTGTGGTACACATTTTGCATTGAAAACTTCTAAGACATACAATTTAACCGTCGGGTCCTCATGTCTTCTGTGGAACTATTGTCACCCCATTTTGAAGTCCGTCTGTCCGATTTCCATACTACGCCATTTCTTCGAATTTCATTCATGGATCATCGCGTTGGCGGGTTCAAGAAATATCCAATTCCTAATCACTGTTTCCTGTGTCCTCTCCCTTTTGTAATTAGCAATTACTAATTATATATAAGATCTTATTTCTAAGTATGCAATTAGCAAGCGTTAATGTTAAACCAAGATTTGAGTAAATCTTCCATTAATACGCATAAAACCAAAATTTTTGGATGATTATATTATCCTTTCTGACTGTTAATTTCAAACATCATGGAATGTCATTTGTGCATCGTCGGGTTGGTCCGTTCATAAAATCTTCAATCCTCGATTCCGAAAACGAGTCTGATCGACCGTTTCCCTATTCCATACTTAGCCACTTTCCTGGAATTCCGCAAATATACAAACCATCCGCTGAACTGCCCCATCATGCTCTCTTCCGTTTTACACATTTTGAAGTAAAAAAATCCGATACATAAAATTTGACCATGGGACACTCGCCTCTCCTGATTATCCCCCGTAACCCTATTTTGAATCCCATCCGACTGCTTTTCAGACCTTGCCATTCGTTCCTTGCTCTCTCTCATCTCCATGACCTTCACACTTGTCTATAATAAAAAAATGTTTTCACATATATATATATAGTACATTTTGCACTGAAAACTTTCGAGACATACAATTTAACTGTTGGGTCCTCACATCTCCTGTGGAACTATTGTCACCCCATTTTGAAGTGCGCCCGTCCTCTTTCCATACTTCGCCATTTCTTCAAATTTCTTCTGTGGATCGTCGGGTTGGCAGGTTCAAGAAATATCCAATTCCTAATCGTTGTTTCCTATGCCCACGCCCTTTTCCAATTAACAATTACGAATTATATATAATATCTTATTTCTAAGTATGCAATTAACAAGCGTTAATGCTAAACCAGGATTTGAGGAAATGTTCCATCAATACGCATAAAACCAAAATTTCTGGATGGTTATATTATCCCTTATGAGTGTTAATTTCAAACATCATGGAATGTCAGTTGCGCATCATCGGGTTGGTCCATTCACAAAATATTCAATCTTTGATTCCGAAAACGAGTCTGACTGACCGTTTCCCTATTTCATACTTAGACACTTTCCCATAATTCCGCAAATATACAAACCAGTCGTTGAACTGCCCCATCATGCTCTCTTCTGTTTTACACATTTTGCAGTCAAAAATTCCGATACATAAAATTTGACCGTGGGACACTCGCCTCTCCTGAGTATCCCTCGTAACCCTTTTTTGAATCCTGTCCGACCGCTTTTTAGACCTTGCCATTTGTTCCTTGCTCTCCCCCATCTCCATGACATTCACACTTGTCTATAATAAAAAAAATGTTTTAATATATATATATATATATATATCTTGTTTCTAAATATGCAATTAGTGACATTTAATTCTAAAAGCTCATCGTGTAGTAACCGTATAGATTGTCATTGATGGGCGAAAGGCTCAAGGAGATCTCCTATTAATACACATTAAACCAAGATTTGTGGAGGGTTATATTATCCCTTTCGAATGTTGATTTCAAAATCATGAAATGTCGTTTGCATGTCGTCAGCTTGGCATGTTCACGAAACCTACAATCCTTAATTGCTCTTTGTCGTACCCGTGACCTTCGCAGTTCTAAATATGCAATAAGTAAGGTTTACTTCTAACAGTTCATCATGCACCACCCATACAGACTGTCATTAATTAGAGAAAGGCTCAAGGAGCTTTCCCATTCATAAGTATTTAACCAAGATTTTGCTGAGAGTTATATTATCGGCTCCAACTGTTCATTTCAACCATCGTATGGAGCAAACCAACATTCTCATAAACCTATGGCATTAGCTCAAGAGTAGTTCTGTGGAGATACAATGAACATCTTCGGGTGTGAGGACTAGAACTTCCAGTGGTCCAGGGCATATTCTTATTACTCAACCCATGTCACCCATAACAAAGTAATTTGGACCTCTGGGATTGCTCGTGCAGGCTGTGTCCCTAAAGTTTTTGACCGTAAGGAGCTGGTCTCTTGGTGCGTCGATAAATTTATTTCAGACAAAAGAATTATTCCACTGGAGGATTGCTCTTCTGTTTCTTTGTCACCTCAGGTCTTCTGCCAGATGTTAAGATTGTCGAAGCCAACATTGTCGTTCAAAGGAGAAGATTCCAAACAGTTCCTAACAAAGCATAATAATGGGTTGGACCTCTTGCCCCATTTATTGGAAGACCCGATTGTAGTTCCTAAAGATATCACAAGCTTTCAGGTTAGTTCATTTAGAAATCCATTCCGCGAAATTGCCTGTCTTTTTACAAGAATAACGGGACATGAGTCCACAACAACTATTTCTCGGATGGCTCTTTATATTTTGTATTTCACAGTCAAGGAACAAGCCATTTTTTACTGGGGCAAGTTAATTTCCCATGAAATCTGTTCCCAATTGTCAAGCTTCAAAAGTGAAAATAAATTTTATATGTCATCCTACTTAGTTTTTGTGATAACACATTGCTGCCAGTTTCCAGAACTGTCTCTGTCCAAGAATGTCAACTGAGAATTCGACCTAGTAATGTTCTGGTGCCAGGCCTTGTGGAAGCACATAGCCTCCTGTTGTTTTTATGAGGTTTTTAATGGCTTTGTGTCTATTTTCAAACTTTTGTTGTTAGGAGAAGATGCTCCCCACATATCTGAACATGCAACCGGTTTTTTGGACAGCAAGGGGACACTTGAACATTTGGATAATTGCACCGTGATAAGGATTTTTGGCTCCAGGGAAAAACCTGCTCTCCTTCCATGTCACATTACAGACATAATGTTTGTTACAGAAATAGCACGAAAATACAACTACTGGTTGCATCTATTCCAAGAGAAGAGAAAAAAATAGTTCATTACCCTACCTTGGAAATCTGGGGACTTTGTGTTGAAGAACGTCAACAAAATTGACGAATTTGCAACACATTCTAGCAACTTGAACACGAGATATGCTGAAATCCTAAGAGGGTTCAACCTCAATAAAAAAATTCTACAACATTTACAAACACTTGGCTTCAACAATTGTTTTTTCAAAAAACACCTGACCGAAAATAGAGACACTGGCATCAACGCTCTTGCTTCTGATGCCAACAACCTAGACACACTGCAAAGCAACACTAAATTGTATAGGCAATAGGGAAAAGGCCCAGGTGACAAGAGTGTTCAATCGACGAATAACACTCCCAAAAGTACGACATCCCAGAGCATTGCTCCAACGACCCACCACAACAACAAAGCAACTCAGATTTCTTCAAACGGAGGAGGAGATAACGACCCTCCTCACTCTAAAATTGATAGTTCTCACAAGCTTCCAGTAGACAAGAAGAGAAAAAAAAATGTGGGACATGTGGAAGAGACCGAAATTCAGAGTGAGAAAATGGAACTTGAGCTTGATTTGGATAGTGTACTCTGCTACCTTGATCAATCCGGAGATGCCATCCAGCATAGTCGTCCAATGGACATATCTGATACCAAAATTTTTGCTGAAGATGAATCCTTCGTGTTCTAGAGCGCTGTTTTTGACAGCTAGTCCAAAAAATTGATTATTGAAAAAAAAATGTAAAAATAAGAAAGGAAAATCCTGTTCAGGGGTTAACCTTGCGAACATGCGGCCGTCCCAAATCTGTCAACTTCACATAGAGAGTGGAGATGCACTTCATGATTCCATTGGAGGCATCGAGGCCAAGAATGCCAGACTGAAGGACCGGTTCAAGGAATTGGAAGAGGCCTTGATTCTTATGCCATTGCTTGCCAATCCTTTGGCAATAGCCATGCTTGCCACCCTTGTAGGAAAGTTAAAAGGATCCTCTAGCCTCCTCACATCTTGTAGAGAATACGTGGAGAATAATATGAAGAAAATAATGGAACTAGTTATTGAGGCGTGGGAAACATCACAAACCATGACTTCCCTTGGAACCAGGGCACATAATTTGCTCGAACATTTGCAGGCGGAGTTAAAAGATGAAGAACATTTCTATTTAAACACGGTCCTTCCTTTTGGAACCATTGTCAACAACATGACAGAAACAAGAAGAAGACAACAAGATCTTCCATCCAAAAACCAGATTGATCAATTAAATGCATGTTGGAAAGAAAAAGTGAAGAACCTGCATCTTATTGTTCAATCGCGTGAACAAGCCATATCAAAGAAAGAAAAATTATTCGCAAGGCTGTCCAGAATAAACTTAGTCGGAAGGACCAATGACTTCCAAGACCCCAACTTAATCGTCAAATCCTTGCCCTTAACTAGGCGAGACTTCGATAAGCAGGTTGATATGTTTAAGGCGTTGTCATTGGAAAAGTTTTACAACATCCTTGAATATGGTCAAGATCACATCGACGACTGGCTAGTCCTCTATTCAGTACAGAATGAGGAAATTGATCAGGCTCTGTGTAATCTTTCGATAGACTTCGGGGAGTTAGAAAATGAACTTTTCAACATAAAAATCTGGAATGAGATCAACGTCACCCCAATGAGAAGCTACAATGAAGAGTGGCTCGAAAGGGAATTGAAGCAGGCCGACAACGAAACACAACATGCATTTTCCACGATTCCAGCAGCTGTCGATGACATCAACGAAAAGTCATCCGCAAAAAATAGCAAAAGGGGTCATATGTACCATCATTGTAAGTCTATTGATCACATCTTGCTTTGTTTATCAACCCAGTTATTCCACTTTTTAAAATAGAAATGTCTATCCAAAGATTGATACCTTTCAATTTTTTTTTTCCAGGTATTGCACTATACCATTGCCCACTTCTTCTTTCCACAATCATGTTTCTTGTACATATTTCTCTTATGGTTCACGAGAGCCCCAATCCCAGTCTATATGAAAAACGCATTGAAATTTCCAGGAATATGTAACATACTTGTATTTTTTGATATATTTCAAATAAAACTGTTTTTTTATCTCCTTTTATATTTATGTCCTCATACATTTTTATCTTTCACTAGTCTATATGAAAAATGCATTTAAATTTTCAGGAACTTGTAACTTATTTAATATATTTCAAACTAAATTGCTTTTTTATCTCCTTTCATATTTGTGTCGTCATAAATTTTTATCTTCCACTATGCACAAATTGTATTTTGTTATATACTTTCAAAAAGTAAATGGGGCTCTAGAGGCCACGTGTCATTTACTGCATGGATACCACATGTGCTTCATGCTGCTTGTCACATCTCTGCTGCAGTTTCCATCTGCCTCTGCTACTTTTTCCTATCCCAATTCAACCCGGCAGGGACTACGTTGCCATGCAACCTTGTTAAAGTTAAATAATTTACGCTATACAATTTGGGCCCTAAAATGGAAATTGGTGAATCAATTTTTAGAAAAAAGGAAATAGTAAAACAATCCATGGACAAAATTTAACCTCTAAAATTTTCCATGTTTACCATATACACTTGTCTTACACATAATTTCATCAATATATATAAATATCTATATATTGACATATATATATATATATATATATATCTCCTAGATTTTAGATTTAAATATTACAAATATTTATACATGTCGTAAATTTTAAATACTTTAATTTTTCCACATATACATGTTTTATACGGGTGGTTGGGAGTTGGTTTTCAATTGGGCTAATGGACGGGTACACCTTGTTGGTAAACTATTCCAAAGATTCATTGTCAGAGGATGCAATCTTCATTAACCTGATCAATAATCCTACTAGAGATCTTTTTCCAAAGGGTGTTAGTTCACATGCTCAAGTAAGCTTTTTGGGGGTCCCTTTGTTTGATGTTTGTTCAAATCCGGTCAGGTCGGGTGGGTCGGATTTATTAGTAGCAGATATAAGCTAGCCAAGAAATAGGGTAGTGGTGAGAAGGGGGGTCACTAGATCCCTGATCAGAAGCATAGGAAAATTGTGAAGTCTTGTGGTGGTGGAGTTGCCTTGGTCATGGGGGAAGATTTGAAGGTCTCACAAATCTCAAATCTAGAGGGCAGAGCTTTAGTCAAAAAACATTGTGGAAGACATACATCCGTGGGTTCGGTAAACAGTTGGATGCTGTCATTTTGGGCATCGATCCTCGGTTATACACCGATCTTTCAGTTACTCTCACGTGGTTGGATTGGGTTTATTTTTCACACTAAGGAAGATGCAAGATCAATTGTTATGTGCCAAAACTTGGCACCCACTCTTCGAAGCGAAGGATGACCTTTTATCTAGTATGCCAACATGGATAAAACTCCCAAACCTTCCACTTAAATTATAGTCAAATTCTAGGTTAAAGGTTATAGGCGAAGTTTTGGGTCCTTTCATAACCTCTAATACTAGTTACAAATCTTGCAATTATGAATAATTTGCCCAAATTTTAGTTGCTTTGGATCTACAAAAGGATTTCTATGAATCAATAGAGTCAATTTTGGGCGATAATCCATACACCTAGTCGTTGGACTATCTCAACGTGTCATTGTGTTGTTCACGTTGTCACATTGTGGGTCATTTACAAGTTAATTGTGATCTAGCTTTTCAAAGATGTTTGTAGGGAGTATGTAATACACTTGTTTCCCCCAACTTGTAAATATAACTATAACTTGCCTATAGACTATGGGCAGACTGAATATGGGTGGACATTGGAACTGATGAACCTTTTTATTATAAAAGTTAATGTAAATATTTATATGTGTTTTCTGTTATTGAATAAAATGGATAGTGTTGCATATATGTTGAGGAGGGGGTTTGCCAAGATAGACCATGATGTTATGAGAGAGGTGGTGAGGGGGACCAGAAATGGTTGAGATGACCCCTACCAGACTAGTATCTTACTTGAATTAAATTATTCAGACCCAAAACAATCCTCTAACCCATAAATAAATTACCAGTTGGGTTGGTGGTTGGGGAAGTCCTCCTCAAGAGTTAATGTGGAGATGGGAAGAGTACCCATCTGAGAGATTCCTGACACGACCACAAACTGTGGATTCGGACCCATGCAACATTGTTGTGGAAGGAAAGAAAAGGAAAGAAACTCATGGGCATAAAGACATGCGAAGAAGATGAGTTGAGATACCATTTTCTTTTCTTATGAGAGAGAAGTGCACGTGCAACTATCTAGCTCTAAGGAGAACTGAACAACAAGCTTGCTCTAGATGCAAGAAGTTGTTGGTAGCATATTCATTCCAAGATGATAAAAAAGGCTGTAGGAAGATGAGTGACTGAGGAAGCACTCATTCCAGGCTCCCTTGCTTGGTGAAAAGGAAACCAATTGCCACAATCTTGTGGGAGGATGAGAGTAACCTCAGTCCCTGACTGGCTTTGTACAAGAAGAAGGAGTCTCTCTCTCTCTCTCTCTCTCTCTCTCTCTCTCTCTCTGAGCATCATGGATTATCTAGGGGGTGGCCAATGGTAAATCCGTTCAGAAGTGGTTGTGCCTACGATTGAGTGGAAACAAGCACCCTCCTCAGCAGTTGCTTCACGATTTCGACTTTCTTGATAAGTATTCTCTGAGCCTATGTGCTAGAGTTTAAATAATGATTAATTATATGTGTTTATGACTAATATTTGCATTGTTCAATTTATAATAGAAATGATTATTATTATTATTCTGTAAACCCCTGCTTTTTGAATGGTTTTATATTTTCCTCTACGTAGTCACAGAAGAACTATTAGATGTGGATCTGTGAATGAAATTAAGAATACGCTTACGGTTCATGTACGGGTTGAGAAACACTTTCTCAGTTTTAGAATCCCAAGTCCCATGAATGGAAGGCACTTTCTTCAAACAAGTTATCGAAGTGACCAAGGGCTCTTGCCCACGACCTAAACCAAATCACGACTAAGAATTGGACGTGCAACCTCGAGACCTATCAGAGGACCCATTTGACCCAGACTTGGGGACCCTTCACCAGGTCTGAAAGGAGAAAAGTTATTATGGCTTCAATACTCTAGAAGTTCGAAACTCTGAGATGCTATGACCCTACAACCCTCAAAATTATTGAATGTCGAAGTTACGAAGTAACTCGAATCGTTGATCTGAGGACACTCGGAAACTTCCCTGACCATCGGATCTACATCGTAGTCAGCCCAACATTGACCACTTCAGGAGAACATAGGTGTTGTAGCACTAACCCCACCTGAATGTTAGAGTTGTGAATAGATTATGAGTCGTGGATCTAAGGATCCTTTGGGACCCTTCTCAACCATCCGATCGACTAGTGTAAAGCACTCCGGCGATGTCCCACTTCGGAAGTTAATCAAAAACTACATATCCAAACCCATGAACGTTGAAGTCGCGAAGCGATGAGGGTCGTTGATCCAGATATTCTTCTGGGCCTCTCATGACTGTTCGATCTATACAATGGTTAGCCCGATGGTGACCACTTTGGGAGTAAATAGGAAAGTGCACAACCAAATCCTCGAATGCCGCAGTTGCGAAACAACAGAGGTCGTAGGTCTATAGATCTACATGGACACGTGTCGACCTTGAAGGTCTAAGGGGCGTTGGAAGGTTTTCATTCCAGAGGGATGCCACATGTTGATGTCACCCGGGGTGACGTGGAACCACGTTCGACATGCCATGTGTCACCCTAATTTGTACTTTTCACATGCCCCATGAGCCTATTAGAACGTGACACGTGTCACCCACTAATGGGGCCACGTGCCATCCTTGTCCATTGTCACGTGTAATTCCCCTAGTGCATGAGCGCTTGACCAACATCTAATGGAGTACCCGAGACTCTGGGAGTTTGGGACTTTAGGAAGTTTGGGAGACTAGAATGTTGGGGTTAACTCGATTGAAGGCTCGGGCCCACCTGTCCCTGCCTCTGTGCTTTATGCGTCGCCATGTGTAAGTGCGGACCCTTTGGGAGTCTGAGATTCGAGACTCCAGAGGAATGGAGTGGTGAGTTTGGATGAGTTGAGATAGGTCGAATGTCGGAGCCACGTGGTGAGATTTTGAGATCCTTCGGGAGTTCAAGATTTCGGGACTTTAGAGGATAGGTGCGTAGAAGGAAAAAAGGGCGTTCAACGCTGAAACACCGAATGTCGAACTTCCCTTGAGCTTAATTGTTAAATAAAGTGGAGTTTTCGTTGTTAGGATTGACAGTGGATGGTATTACACCATAGATATAGGAGCGTTGGATAATATCCAAGGCTTTCGGGAACTTGGAATAGTGTGAATGAGACGGGCCTACATAGATGCCACATGGCCCTTGACTAATAACACCCGAAGAGCTTTGGGAGGGCGTATCTCCCAATCCAGAGCTCGGTTTTGGGCGTAATGACAGTCGTTAGAAAGCTTCTAATGAGCAGGAGATGATGGTGCTGTTAAGTAGAGGGTTAGAGATGTTTGAGAGAAAGTGAAATTTTGATGCCCCATACCTTAAAAATCCATTTAAGGGGTTGGGTGTGTTACAAATTGGTATCAGATCAGGAAACAACACTTGGCCTACTTGGGCTCATGAACGAGTCACTTAAAATATTATTAGAGAACTTTTAAGGGTAACATCCTACCTTACCCCTTTCATAAGAGACCTATTTAAACCACTGTTGAAGAGAGGAATGAGATTGTATGTTGTTGTTTTATGTTTGAAAGTCTAAACTATGTGTTGTTGTTGTTCCAAATGTAGAAGTTGACTCCACCTTATCAATTTTATGTGCTATTCCTAAACTAGTAGGTAATTAACTAACAAAGAATGTTTTATTAGCACTCAAGCAGTCGGTGGACAGGAGGAAAACTACAACTTAAAGGATTGTGACACACCATGAGTTGGGGGAAAGTTCCCACAATAGAGAGGAAGAATCTAATGAGAGGAGGGTGATGGAAACCAATCCATATTTGGCTAAAACCATAAGAAGCCTCATGGCAGAATTACATAGCTGTAAGGTTGACAATGAAAAGTTGATAAAAGAAAAAGAAAAATAAACTGAAATTAATGCAGTCCTTTTGCAAAGCCTATCAGATATATACAAAGGCAACTGCAACATGGACCAACAACCAATCACGTGGACATACATCACACTAAGAAAAATCCAAGTCCACCCGAGATACAAAAGCATGGCCCTGAAAGTGGCCACACAAGGAGTAACACCTCAAAGAAGGCCCAACATGGAGCAAGGAGACACACAATGGAAGAATCATTTGGTGAGGACACTGACAACTCCAAGGAATATTCTAGTGGCAAGACTAGTTCACATTCCCAAGGGAGAAGAAAGAAGAGGAAACATTGCAAGATCCATGACCCTGAAGAGTTTAAGAAATCCAAACTACCCACAGTCGATGGAGAAATTAAAAAGGGGGAAGAAGCAAAATTTTGGCTACTTGGCTTGAAAAATTACTTCAGAGTCCATGACTACTCTAAAAACTTAAAGGCTCGAATAACCATTTTCAACCTGAATGGGAATGCCTCCATTTGGTGGGAGGACCTTAGGAATGTGAAAGGAAGCCATGAGAAGGAATTGTCATGGAAACAATTTGAGAAATATTTCAAGAAGTATATATCGGAGAAATACTTTGATGGGAAGACCAAGGAGTTCTATGAACTCAAGCTAGGACAACTCACGATAGATGAATATGCCAACAAATTTCTTGAGTTGATGAGGTATGTGACCTACATAAAGGATGAAAAGGTAAAGAAGAAACAATTCATTAGTGGACCGCCTCAGTCCTTCCAGGACAAAATTGAATTTGATGAGCCAAAAACCTTAGAAGATACTATATAGAAGGCAAGGTATTGTTATGAGCAATTCAAGAATAAGAAAGAACCTCATGAGGATTGGAAAAAGAAAAGTAATTCAGAATTCAAGAAGGGGTTTAAATCATCAAGATTTAAGAACCATGGGAAAATTTCTAAGATGATCCTTCCTAATAGAAGTGTATATCAACATAATTTTCCATCTCAGAGTGGTAATAAACCCTTTGGAGCAACCCCAAGTAAGACAGATAACACAAAGAGAGAGCCTATGAAATGTTGGGGTTGTGGAGAAGAACATCTGTTGAGGGACTGTCTAGATAGGCAAAAAAACAATAGGAGGGTCTACAACGTCCAAGAGGCTACCACAATCAATGATGTGGCTAGGAGAATGCCACAAATCTATGTAGCCTTGGATGATAGACAAGCTGACCACCAAGCTTCAGTGGTGGAGATGGAAGGTATGATTGCCAACCAACTAGTTTCCATTTTAATCGAACCTGGTTCTAATCGGAGTTATGTTGCCTCTCAAACTATTCAGAAATGTAAATTGCAATAAATAAAACATGTTAAATCATGGCTGATAACTAGCCACTGGGACCAAAAGAAAGGTAACATAGGTCATACCATCATGCCAATTCATTATGAATGGACTACCCACCCAATCCACTCTAAACAAACTGCCTTTAGGATCTTATGACCTACTGGTTGGCATGGACTGGTTGGCTGCCCATAAAACCAAGTTGGTCTGTTACAATAAAACTTTGGAGTGTGAAGATTTAGAAGGGAGAAAAACAACCCTACAAGGGATTCAAAATCATGTCTTGGTGAGACAAATATCATCTCTTCAAGTGAAGAAGTATTGCAGAAAAGGATGTCCTTTGTATGCAATACAAGTGTTGAACTATGTTGAGGCCAGTAAACCAAGCCTAGAGGACCACCCCATATTAAGAGAGTATAAATATGTGTTTCTAGAGGAGGTATCGGGCCTACCTCCAATAAGAGATATTGACTTTTCAATAGAACTTGTATCGAGAGCAGTGCTAGTGTCTAGAACGCCCTATAGAATGAGTAAAGCAGAGCTAGTTGAGCTCAAACGACAACTAAAGGAGACGTTGGACAAAGGCTACATTTGACCTAGTGTGTCCCCATGGGGAGCACCAACCTTGTTTGTGAAAAAGAAGGATGGCACCCTAAGGTTGTGCATAGACTATAGACAACTCATTAAGATAGCCATTAAGAATAAGTATCCCTTTCCAAGAATCAATGAATTGTTTGACCAATTAATTCTCCAAGATTGACTTGAGGTCTGGATACCATCAAGTTCGAATTAAGGATGAAGACATCCAACCTTTAGGAGAAGTTGTGGTCACTATGAATTTGTGGTGGTGCCATTTGGGCTTACCGATGCACCAACTACTTTTATGCGCTTAATGAATATGTACTCAATAAGTTCCTGGATATATTTGTGTTGATTTTCATTAATGATATCCTAATCTATTCTAAGAATAAGGAAGAACATGAAGAGCATCTCAAGTTAGTGCTTGAAGTGCTAAGAGAACATCAACTCTATGCTAAGTTTAGTAAGTGTAACTTTTTCCAGAAACAATTCCATTACTTAGGTCATGTCATTTGTGAAAAAGGAGTGGCAGTTGATCCTGATAAGATCAAGTCCATTATGGATTGACCTACTGCAAATGATGTATATGATATCAGATCCTTTATGGGCCTAGCAAGACACGATAGAAGGTTCATAAAGAAATTCTCCAAGATTGGTTGTCCATTCACCTCCCTTCAGAAAAAGGGGGTTAAATTCATTTGGACATCAGAATGTGAAGAGAGATTCTAAGAGCTAAAATATCTTTTAACCAATGCACCTATGTTGAAGATCGCAAACCCAAATAAGGATTTTCTTGTGTGTACAGATGTGTGCCAGGAAGGGCTTGGAGGAGTCCTTATGCAAGAAGAAAATGTGGTTTGCTACGAATCCAGAAAATTGAATGAGAATGAAATCAATTATGCGACCCACGGTTTAGAGTTGGCTGCCATAGTACATGCTCTAAAAATGTGGAGGCATTACCTCCTAGGTAGAAGATTTGTGCTTATGATAGACCATAGTGGGTTGAGATATTTGTTTGATCAACCAAAACTCAATGCTAGACAAGCTAGATGGATGGATTTCCTTAGTGAGTTTGATTTTGAAATCAAACACATCAAAGGAAAATAAAATAGGGTGGCTGATGCCCTTAGTAGAAGCATGAAAGTGATTCATCTGGAAGTTGTAAGCACCTGTGAATCATACGCCAATGAGAAAGTCAAAAGTGTACAAGAAACACATGCATTTTTCAAGGCTGTGAAATCATACTTAGAGCAAGAGCCCACAGGGATGAAGTATGATGGATATCAATTGTTGAATGATGGCATGTTAAGCTACGAGGGTAGCTTGTATATTCCAAATTGTGATGCCTTGAAGAGGTTCATAATGGACGAACTACACAAAAGACCATATATTGGTTATCATAAAATGATCACAACCACTAGGAAGTTGTTTTATTGGCCTAGACTGAAAAATGACATAGTTGATTACTTAGCTAAATGTCTAGAGTGTCAACAGGTTAGAGCAAAGCACTGACAACCAACATGGCTTTTGCAACCCCTGCCAAATTCCAGAATGGAAATGGAAGACCATCTCCATGGATTTCATCACAGGGTTACGAAAATAAACTAAACAAAATGACGCCATCATGGTAGCCGTGGACAAATTGAGCAAGGTTGCTCACTTTATTTCTATCAAATCAACTTGCAAGGCAATAGATATTGCTAGTATTTTTATGAAGGAAATATTTAGACTGCATGGCATGCCTAAAAAAATCATATTCGACTGAGATACAAAATTTACTTCGAACTTTTGGAAATCTTTGTTTGCTAGTTTTGAAATTAAATTACTATTTAGTACAACCTATCACCCTCAAAATGATGGACAACTAGAGAGGGTAAACCAAGTATTAGAGGACATATTAAGGATGCATGTAATGCATCAACCCAAGAAGTGGGAAGACTACCTACCACTGGTAGAGTTTGCCTACAACAATGGCTATCAAGAGTAATTGAAAATGAGCCCTTTTGAGGCCCTCTATGGTAGACAATGCAATATTCCAATTAACCGGAATAACCCAGTAGACAGAATTACAATCCGACCAGATATGATAAAGGAATGAAACAACAAGTAATTCAGATAAAAAAAATCTAAAATAGTTCAGGATAGATAGAAAAGTTATGCAGACAGAAAGAGGACTCCTAGAGAGTTCAAAGCAGGGGATCATGTGTATCTCCGAGTTAGACCCGGGAAAATCTCCTTGAGAATGGGAGCCTATGCCAAGATGGCACGATGATATTGTGGACCCTTTGAAATTCTAGATAGAGTGTCGCCTGTAGCATATATACTAGCGCTTCCTCCCACACTGAAGGCACATAATGTTTTCCATGTTTCGTTACTGAAGAAATATGTACATGATTCTAATCATATAATTGATTGGTTTGTGATTCAGGTGGAAGCAGAGGGAGAATTCCCGCCAATGCCACAATTCATAATAGATAGGAAGGAAATCCCACTCAGGAACAGAACCATTGCACAGGTCAAGGTGCATTGGAAACATATGAGGCTACATGGGAAATGGAGGATGCCATGAAACATGCATACCCATTTTTGTTTACTTATGTACATATAAAACACATTGGCAGGTAGAACATTGGGGACAATGTTCCTTTAAGGGGGAGGGGATTGTAATACCCCTCTTTCCCCCAGCTTGTAAATATAACTATAACTTTCCTATAGACTATGGGCAGACTGAATATGTGTGGATATTGGAACTGATGAACCTTTTTATTATAAAGGTAATGCAAATATATATATATATATATATATATATATATATATATATATTTTATGTTATTGAATAAAATGGATAGTGTTGCATATCTATCGAGGAGGGGGTTTACCAAGATAGACCATGATTCGATGAGAGAGGTGGTGAGGGGGACTAGAAATGGTTGAGATGGTCCCCACCAGACCAATACCTTACTGAATTTAAATTATTCAGACCCAGAATGATCCTCTGACCCAAAAATAAATTACCAGGCAGGCTGGGGGTTGGGGAAGTCCTCCTCAAGAGTTAATGAGGAGATGGTAAGAGTACCCATCTCAGAGACTTGTTGGGCTCCGGATTTATAACATTTTCTTGCTGGTTCTTGAAGATATTAATTACTCTCCTGAAGTCTTTTGTTAAGCAAATGGCTTTCTTTCTGTGCTATTCATGTTCTGTTACACATATATGTTCCATTGTCTACAGAAAC
>ML782211.1:207834-243176 GCA_009831015.1 Picea engelmannii
TTTCTTTTAGCAGTTCAGAGAGTAGCTTGGCATCCTTTAAACCCCCTCTTCAACCCTGCATTTCCTGTGCTGGTTCCTCTAAGTCTACCTTCCCGGGTTGACAATTAAATGTTGATTTACATGGTATATCTGCAGCTCGACAAGACTACCTGACCTGACCACGAACTAGGGATTCAGACCCATGCAGCCTTGCTGAGGAAGGCAAGAAAAGGAAATAAATTTGTGGGCAGAAAGATAGGCAAAGGACATGAGTCGAGAGACCATTTTTTTCTTCTAAGAGAGAAGCGCGCGTGCATCTCTTTGATTCTGAGGATAACTGAAAAACAAGCTTGCTCTAGATGCAAGAAGTTGTTGGTAGTGTTTTCAGTCCATGTTGATAAATGGGGTTGCAGGAAGACGAGTGACTGAGGAAGCACTCGTTGCAGGCTCCCTTGCTTGGTGAAAATAAAACCAGTTGCTAGGATCCCGTGGGAGGAGGAGAGTAACCTTCATCCCTGGTTGTCTCTGAAGAAGAAGGAGTCTCTCTCTTTCTCTCTCTCTCTCAGAGCATCATGGCCTAGATAAGGGGTGGCCAGTGGTAAATCCATTTAGGAGTGGTCGTGCCTATGGTTGAGTGGAAACATGCACCCTGCTCAACAGTTGCTTCACGATTTTGTCTTTCTTGATAAGTATTCTATGAGCTTGTGTGCTAGAGTTGAAATAATGATTAATTATCTGTGTTTATGACTAAGATTTGCAGTGTTCAGTTTATCATAGAAATGCTTATTATTATTCTTCTGTAAACCCGTCCTTTTGAATGGTTTTCTATTTGCCTCTACGTAGTTGCAGGAGAACTGTTAGACATGGGTCTATGAATAAAATTAAGAATAAGATTACCGTTCGTGTACGGGTTGATAAATACTTTCTTGGTTTTAGAATCCTAAGTCTCGTGAATGGAAGGCACTTCCTTCAAACTAGTCATCGGAGTGATCGAGGGCTCATGCCCATGACCTAAACCAACTCATGACTAAGAATTGGACGTGCAACCCCGAGACCTGTCGAAGGACCCATATGACCCAGACTTGGGGACCCTTCGCTAGGTTCGAAAGGATCAAAGTTATTCTGTCTTTGGAACTCTGGGATGTTGTGACCCTACAACCATCGAAATTGTTGAATGTTGGAGTTACGAAGTAACTCAAATCGTTGATCTGAGGACACTCGAGAACTTCCCCAATCGTCGGATCTACGTTGTGGTCAGCTCGACGTTGACCGCTTCGGGAGAACAGAGGCACTGTAGTACTAAACCCCCAAGAATGTTGGAGCTGTGAATAGATTGTGAGCCATGGATCTAAGGATCCTTCGGGACCCTTCTCAATCGTTCGATCGACTAGTGTAAATCACTCCAGCGAAGTCCCACTTTGAGAGTCAATCGAAAACTACATAGCCAAACACTCGAACGTCAAAGTTGCAAAGCAATGAGGGTTGTCGATCTAGAGATGCTTCAGGGGCTCTCGTGACTGTTCGATCCAGACAATGGTCAACCCGACATTGACCACTCCAGAAGTAAATAGGAAAGTGCACAACCAAATCCCTGAATGCCAAAGTTGCGAAACAACGAAGGCCGTATATCTATACATCTACATGGACATGTCTCGATCGTGAAGATCTAAGGGGCGTTGGAAGGTTTTCAGTTCAGAGGGACATGACACGCTGATGTCACCCAGGGTGATGTGGACCCATGTTTGACATGCCATGTGTCACTTTGATTCATACTTTTCAGAGGCCCTATGAGCCTATTAGAACATGACACGTGTCACCCACTGATAGGGCCACGTGCCACCCCTGTCCATTATCGTGTGTCATTCCTCTAGTTCATGAGCACTCAACCAACAGTTGGTGGAGTACACGAGACTCTGGTAGTTCGGGACTTCGGGAAGTTTGGGAGACTGGAACGTTGGGGTTAACTTGGTTGAAGGCCCGGGCCCCCCTATGCATGCCTCTGCACTTTATGCATCGCCATGTGTAAGTGCAGGCTCTTTAGAAGTCTAAGAATTCGGGACTCTAGAGGAATGGAGTGGTGAGTTTGGATGAGTTGAGACAGGCCGAATGTCAGAGCCACGTGGCGAGATTTTGGGACTCTGCTGGATAGGTGCGTAAAGGGAAAAAAGAGGTGTTCAACACTGAATCGTCAAACGTCGAACTTCCCTAGAGTTTAGTTGTTAAATAAGGAGGAGTTTCCGCTGTTAGGATTTACGGTGGATGGTCTTACACCATAGATGCATGAGCGTTGTATAATCTCTGGGGCTTCGGGGAACTTGGAATAGTGCGAATGAGATGGGCCGACGTGGATGCCACATGGCCCTTGAATAATAACACTCGAAGAGATTTGGGAAGGTGTATCTCCCAATCCAGAGCTCAACTTTGGGCATAACTACAGTCGTTAGAAAGCTTATGATGAGAAAAATATGATGGTTTCGTTAAGTAGAGGGTTATAGGTGTTTGAGAGAAAGCAGAATTTTGATGCACTATCCCGTAAAAATCCATTTAAGGGGTTGGGTATGTTACAAATTGGTATCAGAGTGGAAAACAACACTTGGCCTGCTTGGGCTCATGAACGAGTCTCTTAAAATCTTTCTAGAGAACGTTTAAGGGTAACACCATACCTTACCCCTTTCATAAGAGACCTATTTAAACCACTGTTGAAGAGAGGAATGAGACTTTTTGCTATTGTTTTATGTTTGAAAGTATGAACTATGTTTTGTTGGTGTTCCAAATGTAGAAGCTGACTCCACCTTATCAATTTTATGTGTTATTCATAAACTAGTAGTTATTTAACTAACATAAAATATTTTATCAGCACTCAAGTAGTCAGTGGACAAAATGAAAATTGCAACGTAAAGGATGGTGACACACCATGAGTTGGGGGAAAGTTCCCACAATAGAAAGGAAGAATCTGATGAGAGAAGGGCGGTGGAAACCCCCCCAGATTTGACTAAAACAGTAAGAAGCCTCATCACAGAATTACAGATCTGTAAGGCTGACAATGAAAGGTTGATAAAAGAACAAGAAAAGAAAACTGAAATTAATGCAGTCCTACTACAAAGCTTATCAGATATACAAAGGCAACTACAACATTGACCAATAGCCAGTCATGTGGACAGACATCACACTGAGAAAACTCGAAGTCCACTTGAGATACAAAAGCATGGCCCTAAAAGTGGCCACACAAGGAGGAGCAACTCAAAGAAGGCCCAACATGGAGCTAAGAGACACTCAACAAAATAATCATCTGGTGAGGAGACTGACAACTCAAAGGAATCTTCGAGTGGAAAGACTAATTCACATTCCCAAGGGAGAAGAAATAAGAGGAAACATTCCAAGAGCCATGAACCTGGAGAGTTTAAGAAAGCCAAACCACCCACATTCGATGGAGAAATTAAAAAGGGGGAAGAAACAAAAGTTTGGCTACTTGGCTTGAAAAAGTACTTCAGAGTCCATGACTAGTCTGAAAATTTAAAGGCTCGAATAACCATTTTCAAACTGGATGGAAAGGCCTCCATTTGGTGGGAGGACCTTAGGAATGTGAAAGGAATCCATGAGAAGGAATTGTCATGGAAACAATTTGAGAAATATTTCAAGAAGTATCCATGAGAGAAATACTTTGATGGGAAGACCAAGGAGTTCTATGATCTCAAGTTGGGACAACTCATGATAGTTGGATATGTCAACATATTTCTTAAGTTGATGGGATATGTGCCCTACATAAATGATGAAAAGGTAAAGATGCAACAATTCATTAGTGGACTAACTCAGTCCTTCCGAGACACAATTGAATTTGATATGCCAAAAACCTTAGAAGATACTATCTGGAAGGCAATGTATTACTATGAGCAATTCAAGAATAGGACATAACCTCATGAGGATTGGAAGAAGAAAAGTAATTCGGGATTCAAGAAGAAGGGGTTTAAATCCTCAAGATTTAGGAAACATGGGAAAAGTTCTAAAATGAGCCTTCCTACTAGAAGTGTATATCAACAAGATTTTCCATCTCAAAGTGGTAGTAAACCCTTTGGAGCAGCCCCAAGTAAGACTGATAGCACAAAGAGAGAGCCTTTGAAATGTTGGGTTGTGGATAAGAACATTTGTTGAGGGATTGTCCACATAGGCAACAAAACAATAGGAGGGTATACAATGTCCAAGAGGCTACCACAATCAATAATGTGGCTAGGAGCATGCCACAAATCTATGGAGCCTTGTATGATAGACAAGCTAACCACCAAGCTTTAGTGGTGGAGATGGAAGGTATGATTTCTAACCAACTAATTTCCATTTTAATTGACCCTGGTTCTAATCTGAGTTATGTTGCCCCTCAAACTATTGAGAAATGTAAATTGCAACAAGTAAAACATACTAAATCATGGCTGGTACAACTAGCTCTTGGGACCAGAAGAAAGGTAACATAGGTCATACCAGCATGCCAATTCATTATGAATGGACTACCCACCCAAGACACTCTAAACATACCGCCTTTATTATCTTATGACCTACTGATTGACATGGAATGGTTGGTTTCCCATAAAAACAAGTTGGATTGTTACAATAAAACTTTGGAGTGTGAAGATGGAGAAGGAAAAAAAAACAATCCTACAAGGGATTCAAAAGTCTGTCTCAGTGAGACAAATATCAACCCTTCAAGTGAAGAAGTATTGTAGAAAAGGATGTCCTTTGTATGCAATACAAGTGTTGAACTCTGTTGAGGCCAATAAACCAAGCCTAGAGGACCACCCCATATTAAGAGAGTATAAATATGTATTTMTAGAAGAGGTACTAGGCCTACCTCCAAGAAGAGATATTGAATTTTCCATAGAACTTGTACCGGGAGCGATGCTAGTGTCTAGAACGCCCTATAGAATGAGTACACCGTAGCTAGTTGAGCTCAAATTTCAACTAARGGAGATGTTGGAAAAAGGATACATTCGACCTAGTGTGTCCCCATGGGGAGCACCAACCTTGTTTGTGAAAAAGAAGGATGGCACCCTCAGGTTGTGCATAGACTATAGAAAACTCAATAAGATAACCATTAAGAATAAGTATCCCTTACCAAGGATAGATGACTTGTTTGACCAATTAAGGGGTGCTACAATTTTCTCCAAGATTAACTTGAGGTCTGGATACCATCAAGTTCGAATTAAGGATAAAGACATCCACAAAACAACCTTTAAGATAAGATAAGGTCACTATGAATTTGTGGTGGTGCCATTTGGGCTTACCAATGCGCCAACTACTTTTATGTGCTTAATGAATAATGTACTCAGTAAGTTCCTGGATAGATTTGTGTTGGTTTTAATTGATGATATCCTAATCTATTCTAAGAGTAAGGAAGAACATGAAGAACATCTCAAGTTAGTACTTCAAGTGATAAGAGAACATCAACTCTATGTTAAGTTTAGTAAGTTTGACGTTTTCTAGAAATAAATCCATTACTTAGGCCACGGGGCCATGTGCCTCCCCTGTCCATTGTGGTGTGTCATTCCCCTGGTGCATGAGTGCCCGACCAACAACTGGTGGAGTATCCAAGACTTTGGGAGTTCGGGAAGTTTAGGAGACTGGAACGTTGTGGTTAACTCAACCAACGACCCGGGCCCACCTGTCCCTACCTCTGTGCTTTATGCCTAGTCATGTGTAAGTGCGGACCCTTTGGGAGTTTGGGAATTTGAGACTCCGGAGGAATGGAGTGGTGAGTTTGGATGAGTTGATATGGGTTGAATGCCAGAGCCATGTGGCAAGATTTCGGGATCCTTCGGGAGTTCGAGATTTCGGGACTTCGAAGGATAGGTGTGTAGAAGGAAAAAAGGGGCATTCAGCATCAAAGCACTAAACGCCGAACTTCCCTCGAGTTTAGTTGTTAAATAAGGAGGAGTTTCCATCATTAGGATTGACGGTGGATGGTCTTACACAATAGATGCAAGAGCGTTGGATAATCTCCTGGGCTTTAGGAACTTGGAATAGTGTGAATGAGACGGGCCTACATGGATGCCATGTGGCCCTTGACTAATAACGCCCGAAGATATTTGGGAGGACGTATCTATCAATCCAGAGATCAACTTCAGGCACAACGACAATGGTTAGAAAGCTTATGATGAGCAGAAGATGATGGTGATTCTAAGTAGAGGGTTAGAGATGTTTGAGAGAAAACGTAATTTTGACGTCCCATTCCTTAAAAAGCCTTTTAAGGGGTTGGGTGTGTTACAGAGTTGGACGAAAACATTGCTATGCCTTCTTCCCCACTAGTGGTTGGGTCCTCAGAGAAAGTCTTCCCCCAACATGATGGTGGTATGTCAAGATAACACTCGGGATCAATGAAGGCACATGCACATATGGAAGATTTTATTGGAGAAGCACCTTCACAAATGTTAGATGTTATACCTCATAAAAGGGAGGGGAATGCTCAGAAGGAATTATTTGGTGATTTTGAACTTTCTCCCTCTCAGTGGACCAAGTAGGAAGCATTGTGGACCACTAGTGCAACAATCACATTAGACTATAGTAAGAATGACTCTCCCTTTAATTTGATTTCTATTGTTTCTCTCATTCTGTCAAGCAACATTCTCCTTGAGCGAGGGGGAGAGTTGTGTGTTTATTTATCAGAAGGGATAGCCCCTCCCATAACCTTTCCCGAGGGTCGAGAATTAGATTCATTTTCTATCAAGTTGAAGCAATATTCTAATAGTTTACCATTGCAACCTTCCAAATCACAAAAAGATACCTCGTGAGGTTCCCCGTCTATCTCTTTCAATTGGGATCCATATTTTCTAAGGCTTCGTGGTTATGTTCGTAACCAGGTGCTCTCCGGGGGTCTAGGTTTTGATGTTCTTAAGGAGGTGAGTCACTTTATAGCAGGGTGAAAGTTTTCCTTTAAACATGCATAGGAGAGTGTATCCTATGAAGTGTCTCAAGGGAGACAAAGACTTATTTATGGGGTCCTTAGAGCCGAATTTTCCCTGAAGATGGGTCACCCGTTATAATTATGTCTGCAAACATGTGTGGCCTGGGGGGGAGGGCCAAAAAAATCTACCTAAGAACACTTGTAGATGTGGATTGGTCGGATATAGTCTAAATATAGGAGTCCACGGGTTGTAGTGAACCATTAATCTATGGCTGAAAAAACTCTTCCTGGGATGGGGTTTCTATGGAGTGGATTTTGTTGGTCATTCTAGAGGACTACTCACTGTATTTCGACAAATTGAGTTCTAATTAATTTTTTTTCTATCTCCTCAATTTTGTTCACTAAAATTTGTTGTAAAGAGATGGATAGAACTGTCTCCCTCCTCAACCTATATGGCCCTTATCAAGGGAAGTAAGAATTTGGGGAGAGGTTATTTGCAATCAATTGTATCATGTCTGACAGTTTAATTATAGATGGAGATCTCAACATTACAATCAACAAGAATGAAATATGGGGACATTTGGCTTGGGAGGACAAGTTGGATATCTATTTTATGGACAAATTGTAGTTGAAAGGTCTGGTTGATGTGGAACATGTTCAAATGTGGTCGATGTGGTGTAATAATCGTAGTGGAGATGAAGGGGTGATCCGAAAGGATCTAGAGAGGCATAGGAATGACTCAGAGTTCTCATAAGTACCTTAGGAAGCTCAAAATGACCTCAACAGATAATGAAAAGGCAAAAGATTCAAAGTCCTCAAAACTCAACAAAACTGGCATCATCGCGAAGAGTGCGTCGCAAGCTTTCCAACGATGTAAAATGTTCGTCAAACGGAGTTAGGGACTAAAAGATATTCACGGTAAAAGTTTTGGTCAACCTAGCCCAGTCAGTAGGGATGAGTCATCATTCCTACTATTGGCGTCAGCATCAGTACGAATGACATCATCATTCGTAAAGGGTACGTGGATCAATCAGAGAGCAACATGTGTCATGATGATGTCAGCATGATGTCAACATGTTGGCGTGGTAGCACCAGAGGCTGCCACATGTCACTCATTTTCGACATTTTTAGGTCGACATATTGACCAATGAGAAAGTGCCATGTAGTAGTCTGTACAACCACATGGAAATCTATATAGTACGTGGTAAGCTGACATGGCACGATGACTGTGCAAATGGATTACATGGACCAATGAATGATCGCCACGTGGCAACATGAAAATTCCCAATGAGGGCTAGAAACCAAATATTCAAATTTTAAAAGGGGTTCGTTGGCGGCCAATCCCCAGTCCACCAAATCCGACAGTGTTCCACCATATCCGCCCAGGCCACCAATTGTAGCAACAATTTCGAAAGTTCCGCCAAACACAAACGTCGATCTGCCAAATCTGAACCGATCCGCCAAGTTTAGTGCCAACATTTAAACGGTTGTAACATTATAACCAAAAGGTGGAGGCCCACGGGTCTGACCCCAAGACCTCCCCAACCACAAGCTTTTAATACACATCCGCCAACCACTAGGACAATGGCCTTGTTGGTAAACTCCGCCCGACTTATTTTTTAACAGGAGATTTTTTCCAATGCACGAAGGGGGGAAGAGGCAGAGCGCATGCCGATATGGCTAGGGCATGGATCCCAATGCAACATTAATGAATTAATTTCAAGTTGCAGGCACAGAAACCAAGACAAAATTTCTCATGGGCCTGAGAGTGCCAGAGTCAAATTGAAGCATGGAGACATTCATTTTTGGGTAATTCGACGCCATGAATTCAATGGTGATGTCTGTTTTCTGATCTGAGCAAATATTCTGCAGCTTAATTCCAGAATGAGGTATACTTATGTATTTTGACAAATTATTTTGCTGAGTTAATAAAAAGGCCTACCCATTTGAGAGCAGGACCCGAAGACGTAGTCCACCAGGGACGAACTTTGTTATCAAGTTTTTTGTGTTCAGATTGATTCTTATGCCTCTTCCTTATTGAGCTTTCCTTCTTTATGGTGCACTTTAATTTATGGAGCTTTCCTTCTTTATGGTGCACTTTAATTTATGCTCATTTAATGCAATTATTTAATAAGTCATATCGATCAAAATATCCCGGATCATGTTCATATCAGAACAACATCTTTGACTTGAATTGTTGAGTGTGAATGCTTACTAGGGCCAAGCATAAACAAGGTGAAGGAACACTTGAGACTTTCAACCCAGATGTTGGCTGTGCATCTTGAAGGAAGAAAATGGATGAAGAGGACAATCATTATCAACATGAGAAAAAATTCCATATGGTCTTCTATCTCATGTCATATATGGTCGAGCGAATGTATGGAGATTACAAAAAGAGGATGGAAAAGAGAGGGAAGAAAAAGGAAGCACCAACAGATTAAAATGCTTCAGTGAACCAAGGGGCTAGAGGAGACCCTCCTGAGCCTCCATCTTCACCATTGAGTTCTAGCTCTTCTTCCTTTGATCATTCTCATCATTCTCATCATTCAAATGCTAATCATAAGGCCTTTTGTAAGAAACCATTATTAAAGCTTGATGTGAAATTGTCTTTACCTATGTTTGATGGAGATGTTAATCCTGAAAAGCTAGATAATTGGATTTGATAGGTTGAAGTATATTTCCATGTACAACAGATTGATGAAGAGGAAGTGAACGTGCAATTAGCCTCTCTTCAGTTGGAAGACACTACTCTCGTATGGTGGGAGAGAAAGCTTCAGGACAATGGTAATCTTCTTTCCTCATGGTCGAAATTTAAATTAGCAATAAGGAAGCAATTTTATACATTGGGTTATTTACATAAAGTAATGATGGAATGGAAAACTTTAAGACAAAGTAAAGGTCAAACAATACAAAGTTTCATGGAGGAATTTAGAAATAAAGCACTTGCACTAAACATTCCTTTAGATTCCTATTAAACTTTAATGAAGTATATTGACGCACTTCATAGTTATCTTCGTCACACTTTATTTTTATTTAACCCCACAAGTTTTGACGAAGTTTGTGTGCAAGCTATGCACCTTGAAAGTGGAGGAAAGAATGTTCAAGAAGATCCCACAAAGAAGCCTTCCAAGTTCACATATAATCAGTTTAAAGGAAAGTTTAAAAGAAAGGACAAAACAAACGTCACTACAAAGAAGGGAGAAGGAAAGCCATCTTGCACTCACTACAAGAGGGATGGTCATGACAATGAGCACTGTTGGAAATTGCATCCGAAGAAAAGACCAAAGCAGTTCGGTGGAAAGGGGAAGACAAAGACCGTTTCTACAGTACAACAAGATCTTGGTTCCGATTTAGGAGATGAGGAAAATATCACCGCGGTTGGAGTACAAGGTATAGGTTCCCTTCATGCTAGTTCAAGTTCCACTAATGAATCTCATGATGATGATAGAAAGAGGAATGAATTATTTCACATAAGGGTTGTATCTAAGCATACTAAGATTGATACTTTGTTTGATTCAGGTTCCCAAGTTAACTTAATATCTGAGACACTTGTCAAAAAATGGGCCTTGAAACAAAACCATATACAAAGCCTTATCCTCTTGGTTGGGTATGCGACAAAGCAAAAATTAATGTCACCAAACAGTGTAGAGTTAGATTTGTTATTGCTTCAAAGTTGGTTGATGAAGTTGATTTGGATGTTGTTTCACTTGATATATGTGGCATAGTGTTAGGAGTCCATATATTTATGATAGAAAAACAGTCTTCTTTTGTCATGAGAACAAATATCGCCTTACTAAAGGAGGAGTGGAATACATTGTTAGAGCCCACAGTATGAAGGTAAACACAACACTTGTTAGTGCAGGACAAATGAAAAGACTCATAAACACCAATAAGAGATATGTACTCATGGTTGTAAGATAAAAGGATGTTGGAACATCCGACGCCTTCCAAGGATGTGATCCTTCCCATAAGACATAATTAATTGATATTGTTTCTAATTATGATGAGATCTTTCAAGAACCAGATGGATTACCTCCTAAGAGGGAAATGCAACATGAAACACATCTTCAACAAGATTCTCCCCTTCCTAATGTGGGCATGTACAGGATGTCGGTTATAGAGATGACAGAGATCAAGAAATAGGCACAAGACTTGTTGGATCGAGGGGTCATCAGGCCCAGCTCATCTCCTTGCGGTTCTTCGATTGTGATGGTGCCAAAGAAGGATGGCACATGGAAAATGTGCGTCGATTATCAAGCCTTAAACAAAATCACGATGAAAAATCGATACCCTCTTCCTCGTATAGATGATTTACTTGATCATTAAATAATGATGTTTATTTCACTAAGTTGGATTTGCGCAGTGGTTACCATCAGATCAGGGTTGTAGAACAAGATGCATGGAAAACTACCTTTAAAACCAAACATGGTCTATTTGAGTGGTTAGTTATGTCATTTGGGATTTGTAATCCCTTGAAAACCTTCATGCGTGTAATGAATGATGTATTCAAACCATTCTTAGATGACTTTGTAATTGTGTATTTAGAGGACATTCTTGTATTTAGTGGGACTTGGGATGAACATGTAAGGCATGTAAAGAAAGTATTGGATACTTTGCGAAGGGAAAAGTTGTATGTAAAATTTTCCAAATGTGAGTTTGGCAAGACTGCACTGGGATACTTAGGTCATATTGTAGGAGGAGGACAATTGAAAATTGATCCTTCCAAAATTGATGTAATTGTAAATTGGCCCGAGCCCACAATTGTAACTGAAGTACGAAGCTTCTTGGGTGCAGTTTAGTTTTGGAGGAGATTCATCGCAAACTTCTCATTTATTGCAGCTCCTTTGCATGCCTTTACTAGTGTGAAGAAAACTTTTCAGTGGGGAGGAAAGCAACAAAATTCCTTCAACATCTTGAAGGAAAATATCAGCACAACACTAGTAATAACATTTCTGAATCTTCAACATCCATTTGAGATTGAGATTGATGCCAACAGTTACGCCATGGGTGTAGTATTGATGCAACATCATAGGCCTATCTGTTAACACTCTGAAAGTTTTAACCAATTTGTTGTTAACTATCCTACATATGATAAAGAGTTGTATGCATTAGTTCAAAGTGTGAAAAAATGGAAGCACTACTTGTTAGGGAGGGAAACAATCATACATACAGATCACCAGCCCTTACAATATCTCCAAGCACAAACCAAGCTGCAAGAATCTCGACATTACAGGTGGATGGGTTTTCTTCAACAGTTCCATTTGGTAATCAAGTATAAAAAGGGTACAAGTAACAAAGTAGATGATATGCTTTCTAGACCTCCTATTGTTGCTTCTGTTGTTTTGAAGAATGCTTATTTATCTCACGATAGCTATGTTGAACAATATGTTGTTGATGAAGATTTTAAAGATGTATTTGAGAAGCTATTCCATTGTGCACAGGTGGAAAACTATTGTCTTTAGGGGAACTTACTCTACCATCTTGGAAAGCTATTTATTCCTAAAAGTGAACAAGTCCATGTAATATGAGAAGCTTACACTTCTCTTGTGTCTGGGAATTTTGGGGTAGGAAAAAACATGGCTCATCTGCAAAGGTTTTGTTACTGGCCTCTGATGAAAGCAATTGTAACCAAGTATGTAAATGGGTGTCTGATGTGCTCTACTTGTAAGCCCACTAATAGAAAATTGGGGTTGTACTCACCACTTCCCGTTCCGTGTCATCCGTGGGAAAGTATTTCCATGGAATTTGTATGGGGTTTACCAATGTCGAAAATGGATCATGACTACTTGTATGTAGTAGTGGATAGGTTTAGTAAGATGTGTATCTTGATTCCATGTAAAAAGTAGGTCACTGCTGAGTAGAATTCTAATCTCTTCTTTCAGTATGTCTGGGTCTACTTCAGGTTGCCCACATCCATTATCTTGGATCGAAATACTCGATTCCTTGGAGAGTTTTGGACAAGTTTGTGGAGAATGATGGACACCACGTTAAAGAGGAGTATGACTTTCCATCCACATACCAACGGTCAGATAGAGGTTGTTAATCAAATAATGGTACATCTTCTTTGAGGCTACTTCAACAAGCATCCCAAGTTGTGGGATGACCATATACCCTATATTCAACATGCTTACAATCGAGCCTTACATTCCTCCACTCAATGTTCGTCGTTTGAGACATGTTTTGGATACTTGCCTAAGGTCCCTTTGGACTTGATGTATGGGAAATATGTCGATTCAAAAGAAGAAATAAATGAAGACAGGGCCCGCAAGTTCATTCAAAGGATCCAGCAAGTGCACCAAGCAGTCACGGAGCAGTTGGAGAAACGTTAAGCATAGTATAAGGCTCGACATGACAAGCACATGGTTGATCATCAGTTCCAGGTCGAAGACCAAGTATGGCTTCACATCAGCAAGGAGCGGTTGAAGGGTGAAGGAAAGAAACTCAAGCCTATCCGATATGGACCCTTCACCATCTGGGAGAAAAGTGGCACCAATGTTTTTTGTTTAGATCTTCCACCATATATGCAGATTTACTCAGTTGTAAACATGGAAAACTTGAAACTTTTTTAGCCTCCCATGGTCATGGATTAGGGTGAGGAAGTTTCAATACCTTTAGTTGATGAGTTTTCTCCTGAGTACTTGGACGAGTTGAAGGAAGATATCATCCTAGACAGGAGGACGAGGACTTCATGCAAGAGTGATGTTGATTATCTTCGAGTGGGCTTAAAGGGCACACATCCAAACAAGGCAAAGTGGATTAAGAAAGACAAAGTGAGGGAACTCTTCCCTCACCTGTTGATTGATAAATAATTTTGGTGGTCCAAAAGCTCTCAGTGGGAAGGCGTGATCTGAAAGGATATAGACAGGCCTAGGATTGACTTAGAGTTCTCAGAAGTACCTCAGAAAGCTCAAAATGACCTCAACAGATAAAGAAAAGGAAAAATATTCAAAGTCCTCAAAACTCAAAAAAATTGGCATCATCGCGAAGAGCATGTCGTAAGATTTCCAATGGCGTAAATGGTTCGTCAAACAGAGTTACAAATCGAAAGATATTCATGGTCAAAGTTTTGGTCAACATAGCCCAATCAATAGGTATGAGTCAACATCCATACTGCTAACATCAACATTAGTACGAATGACATCAACATTCATATAGGGTATGTGGATCAATTAGAGAGCGACATGTTTCATGATGACATCAACATGATGATGTAGCAGCACCAGAGGTTTTCAGGTGTCACTCATTTTTGACATTTTCAGGTTGACATATGGACCAATGAGAAAGTGCCAGATGGCTGTCCGTACAACCATGTGGCAGTCTGTACAGTACATGGAAAGATGGCATGATAGGCAAGTGATGTGGCAGGATGACCGTGCAAATGGATTACGTGGACCAATGAATGGCTGCCACGTGGCACAGTCATGGGATATCACATGGAAACATGCAAATTCCTAATGAGGGCAAGAAACCAAACATTCAAATTTTAAAAGGGGTTGGTCGACAACGAACCCCTAGTCCACCAAATCCAACAGTGTTCCACCATATCCAGCTAGGCCGCCAATTGTAGTAACAGTTCTAACAGTTCCGTTGAACACAAACGCCAATCCACCAAATTTGAAACGATATGCGAAGTTTAGTGCCAACATTTAAATGGTTGTAACATTATAGATAAAAGTGGGGGGCCCGTGGGTTTGACCCCGAGACCTCCCCAACCACAAGCTTTTAATACACATCCGCCAACCACTAGGCCAACGACTTTGTTGGTAAACTCTGCCCGACTTATTTTTTAAAAGGAGAATTTTTCCAATGCACGAAGGGGGGGAAGAGGCAGGGCGCATGATGGTACGGCTAGGGCACAGATCCCAATGCAACATTAATGAATTAATTGTAGGTTGCAGGCACAAAATTCGAGATGAAATTTCTCATGGGCTTGGGAGTTCCAGAGTCAGATTGAAGCGTGGGGATAGTCATTTTTGGGTAATTCGACGCCACGAATTCAATGGTGCTGTCTATTTTCTGATCTGAGCAAAGATTCTGCAACTTAATTCTAGAATGAGGTATACTTATGTATTTTGCCAAATTCTTTTGCTGAGTTAATAAAAAGGACTACCCATTTGAGAGCAGGACGTGGAGATGTAGTCCACCAAGGACGAACTCCATTATCAAGTTTTTTGTGTTCAGATTGATGCTTATGTCTCTTTCTTATTGAGTTTTCCTTATTTATGCTGTACTTTAATTTATGCTCATTTAATACAATTATTTAATAAGTCATATCGATGAAAATATCCCGGATCAAGGGGTTTCTAAAAGAATTGATCACTTCCTTGCACATCATATTATCCTACAACATGTTGTTTCTTATCGCTCTTGGGTGGGGACTATTCATTGTTCAAATCATTGTCATGTTTTCTTTTAGCTAGGTCACTCAAATGGAAATCAAGGTGCACCCTTCAAATATAATCCAGGTTGGGTAGAAGTGGAGGAGTTCATGACTCTCATTATAGAAAATTGGACTCCATGTCAAGAAGGTGCTAATGTGTCTGCCATTTCAGAGTTTGTTACAGGCTTGTGTAAGCTTAAAGAAAAATTCTCCTTCTGGGCTAGGGAACGCAAGAAAGCGAATGAGCTTTCTATTAGGACGCTGGAAAGAAAAGTTGAATCTCTATATGATTAGATGCAAGGGGGATGTGGGTCCCCTAATGATTCAAATATTTTTTGATCATTGGAAGACAAGAGATATAATATACTAATAAAACAAGAAAAGGCTCGGAGACTTAAGAGTCAAGCTCTTTGGATAGAGGTTGGAAAACAAAACAAAAATTTATTTAAAAAATTTGCTAACCATGGGAATTTTTTAAAAACTATTTGGGAGCTAAAGGATCCACAAGGTAATAGAAAAAGGGGGTTCCCTGATTTGGTCACTTTGGGGGTCAATCACTTTTAGGACTTAGTCTTGGAATCAAAGAAAGAAAAGGTGGGGGAAATGTTAAAGTTAATTTTCTTGTTTTCGAGATTTATTGAAGACGATGAGAATCAAGAATAATATAGAGAAATGTATAAGGAGGAGCTTCAAGTGGTCATCTCCAGCTTCAGAAAAGACAAAAGTCGAGGACAAGATGGTTTGACTGTAAAGTGCTTTGAAGACTTATTCTATATTTTCGGGGCTATTCTTCTTAGAGTGTGGAAGAAATTCATCTTTCTGGTAAGATGCTTCATATCATCAACTCTACATTCATTGCAATTATTCCTAAATTGGACCACCCTAATTCCTTTGATGAATTTCAACCTATTTCTCTTTGTAATTTTCTTTACAAGAATGTTGCAAAATCATTGTGATTAGGACCAAACTGGTTTTGTCCAATATCATCTCCTCAGAACAATTTGGGTTCCTCAAGGGCGGGCTTATCCACAAAACCATTGGATCGGCTCATGAAGGTATTCACTCAATTAAAATTCAAAAACTTCATGTCTCCATCTTCAAAATCAACCTCTCAAAGGCCTATGATAGGGTCTCTTGGCTTTATCTTCGACTTTTCCTTTCACATATTGGGTTCAATCTTTGATTGTTTAAATGGATCATGTATTGTGTCACAAATATATCCTTTGTTGTTTTAATCGATGGAGCAAGATCATCTTTCTTTAAGTCGGGTCGTGGACTTAGACAAGGATGTTCATTGTCATCGTATCTCTTCCTTTTAATAGTTGACAGTCTTAGGTGTGCAATTGCAAAGGAAAAATGTGTGAATACATCCTAAGAGATTAAGTTGGGGCAACATGAAGAACTTACTCATTTGTTGTTTGTAGATGATGTGCTAATATTTTTCTTTTGTGCAGTAGTTGAAGGAAAGACATTGAAGGATATCCTGATCATGTTCTATGATGCAATTGGAATGCTCATCAATTGATTAATTATGTGATTTTCCTACTTGATGTAGAGGAGGAGAACATAAATATTTTTACAAATCTGTTCAATTTTCCCATGCAAGTTTTGGGACAAGGGATTAAATATATCAGCTTTTATTCATAAGCCCAACAATTATGGTATTGCAGATTGGTCATGGCTACTCTCTAGGATTTAGCGGAAAATTATTCATTGGTGCAACCAATGGATTTCATGAGGTGGAAGGTTAGTTCTTATAAAGTCGATTATCGAGGCAGTTCCAGTCTACTGGCACTAGTTGGATCTCATCCCGAAAGGAATACTTTGTTGCATCAAGAAGCTATGTTTTAATTTCCTAAGGAAGGGAAGCTCTCAATATCAAGGTTCACACTTGACCAATTGGAAAAGCCTCTCCAAGCCAAAACATCTGGGATGTTGGGGATTAAGAGATTTAAATTTTTTCGGTCGTGATTTGGCTGCCAAATCTCTATGGGTATTCTTGTCACGAGACAACCTCTATAGGCATATTTTGTTTGATAAGTATGTTAGTCCTACTTCCGTTTCATATTGAATTCGACAATGATGGAAATATACCTTAAATGTTTCTAATCAATGGTAGGATTTGGTGCATGCTTTTCCTGTTGTAGGAAGATTCATGGCTTGGAAAGTTGGCAATGACACTCAGATGAGAGTTGGAACATATGCCAATGTGGGCTGTGGGGTGAGTATTTTTCTTCTTGAGGAACTAGTTGATTCTCTTTAGGAGCTGGGTATATGTACTTTGAATAAAATTGGTGATGATACGACTATAACTATTTGACATCAAGGTTGGCTCATGACGATGGGCTTAGGGTTGGATTCCATTTGGTATCAAGTTTGGTCTCCATTTACATCAGATTTTAAAAAGGCCCATATACATTTGTAAGGAAATGAGGACGAATCAATTTGGTACACCAATCACTTAGGTGTTCAATACTCTGCAAAACTTGGATATCAAGCCATGATAGATTTAGGTGAGGAAAATGTTTTTTGGTGGTATAAAAAGCTCTAGAAAATCAAAGAGCCTCCAAAGGGTATACTCTTTTTCTAGCTTGTTCACAAGGAGAGGGTGTTAATGTGGGATCATTTACAACAATGGGGAAAACAAATTTGCTCCCACTTTTAAAAGTTACAAAGTTACTCCCACCTTTAAAGTTTCTCAACGAGCTCTTGCATTTTTGCTTCACTACAAGGGTACTTCTTCCTAGAAGAATTGGTGGGAGATCAATAATGTCGACATCAACAAGTAGTGGAAATGGAGATAATTTGATGGGACATGTCAAGGTCTGAACAATACTTATGGGTTGGGCTTCATCTTACACTTTTCTGCTTCACATTATCTTACTAGTAAGGTGAATTTAGGGTCGATGACTAATATTGTTGAACTCAATGCCCTATTTTCCTTTCTAAAGTCAATTGTATAAAGGAATGCGACATCTATTTAGGTCCTTGGTGACTCTAAGTTATGTATCAATTGAATGTTGGGGAGATTACAAATCGATCATTTGGATTTTTTGCAAATTAGACAACAACTAAAATTCATATCTTCTCATTTTAGACATATCCAATTTAAGCACATATATAGAGAATAATTTTTTTCTACAGATACTCTATCCAAAGAAGCTTTATATTTAAACGAAAATGTGTTGCTGGTGGAGGAATTCCCTGAAGGGAAACTGATCTCCAAAAGGGAAGGAAATTTTATAGTGATGTAAAATTGACTTATCCTTTTTTTGTTTTTTTTTGGTTTTTGATATATGTAATGGATCACAATATTCAAGGCTATTGGTTCTTGAACTCTTATCAATGGTTGCCTTTAGTGACAAACTATAGATGCTTTTGAGGAAGAACTGGCTAGACCCATGTACTAACAACTTGTTATTTTTTGTAAGCGCGTTTGTGTTGAACTTATGCTTATACTGAGAGGGGGGGTTGGATCTGTATAACATACTTTTCACTTTAAATGAGTATTCATTAATTATTCATTAACTTTAAAATAATAAATGCATGTAAATTCAAATAACAATACATAGAGTTTAATTTGGAAACCCTTGTGGGAGAAAATGACAAAAAATTATCTTTATAAATGTCTGTAGGCACCAACCTACTGTTACAAAGCTTGTAGGTACCAACCTATTAGAGACACCAATCTCTTTAGTTGAGCACCAACTCAATAAGATATTATGTAGGTACCAACGTACTGGAGACACCAATCCCCTCAGCTGAGCACCAACTCAATAAGACCTGTATAGGTACCAATCTAAGATATTCATACATAGAGTACTTTTGACTTCATCTACATGCTTCATACCTCATGCATTTCATAGCATCATCATATCCTTAAATTCCATGCTCCAATGCCTCTCCTTGCTTCATACCCCAAACATAGCTTCAAACCCTAGTCAAATTTAGTCTTCATGCCCTAACAAATCTCATAGCATCATTCCCATAATATAATTCCATACTACAACATCACAACTTCAAAACAATGCACTTTGCAACATCATAGACCTTAGTCCTTCATAGTGCACCCTTAAAACTCCAAGAAAACTCCTCTTGCGCACCTTTAGACCCCAAGAATATTCCCCAACCCCTCTTGCACACCTTTGATCTCTTTTGCGCACTTGTAATTTCTCTTCTTGCTTGGATACTCCTCAAATATGCACATCTATCCTGTATTTATAGTGTTTCTACGTTCACTTATGGGGCCGACTTGTACAACTGGCTAGGTCAACCTGTACTTTCTAGTCGGGCAGACCTAATAGATTCTTTCATATCTCCTCATTCCTATGGAGTTAGAGGGAGTGTCATATAACATTGGAAAGTTCTCGTAATAAGATTTCCAACTGTATATCCTATGCTCCCATTTGAGCTAGGTATTCAGGGAAAAAAGGCCTTTAGATTACACCTTATTTTTTTTCTGGAATTTGAACCAAAAGACATGCATTACCATATCCTGAGGAAGAATGATGGAAGACTAGAAGAAACCTAAAGAACAAGACATAAATTGGACACGGGCCGCCAACAGAGAACAAAAACAACTTCTCACAGGGCAACAACTTCACATAAAAATCCAAGGAGACACAAAGCATAATGAATGCCTGCTTGAATACCATAAATATTCAAGTGTGCAAGGGGGATGACACATCTATCGATGGGATGCACCATAAACTAACCACACAAAGAATGGGGGGGCTCAGCTATGGGATATGCATAGCCCCTCCATCTCCATTTATAATGATCCAACCACCCTCAAGCCTTGTTCCAATTTTATCCATTTGATCGAATAGGGAATTAAGGTCCCTCTTGATATGATATATCCTAAATTTGTCAAAGCCATTGATGAGAGACAAGGATTGTGAGACAATATTATTAAACAAGTTGCTTTCAGACTACCTTTTTCTATTATCGCTTAGACAACCATCATGGAGTCCCCAGACACTGTAATATTAGTAATATTCATTCTCTTGGAATACATAATCCTTCGAAGAAAGCGTAGGCTTTAGCAACATTATTGGATTCCCTCCCAAGACCCCACACTTAAGAAAGTAAAGTATTTCTTCTAGGATCGAGAAGACTCCCACCTGCACTTGCCACCCCAATATATATATATAAAGGTTTTACACATGCATTCCTTATTATTATCAATGTCTATAATTTGGTAAGTGTACATATATTTCATAATTTTAAGTACTACTAATATTTTAAATACACATGCCATGATATATTTTTTTTTGGTTTTGTTTTTAGTGACCATTTTCTTGTCAGTGATTTTGGTTCAATATGTTAACCATGAATTCTTTTTATTTGATAACGGTTAGGTATAATACAATTTTTTATTTATTTAATTCATTTGATCATTTTTCTTACGTTATTAGTCCATGCTTGCTTTGAGTAGGAATTATAGTAATTGATTTGAATAGATGTACATCTTTTTTAAGATTAATGTCTTTATGTTTACAATTGTATTTTGGTTAAGGTGTGAGGAGCATGTACATGTCATCAAAATCATTTAATAATCATATTTGGCCTCATCCACATCAACTTCGATGTTTTAAACCCAAGTTTTAGTATCCAAACAAGTAAATCATCTCATAACTTGCCTCTATAAATCACACTAATGGAGAAGTCAAAGCACTGATAAGAACATGTATGCTAATGTCTTCTTCTTTTCTTTTTATTCCCTTTTTAATGAGAATTGCATGCAAAGTAGTGTCAAGTAGTGTCAAGATCAAAAAATAACTTAATTTTTAGGGCTCCATGTTCTTTGAGGTTTTAACGGGGTGTTTAACATAGCAATGTATTGTCTTAACCACTAAACCACATCTCGACAAAGTTCTTTTCATTTCTTTTTTAAGATTGTATCACCAAAATCAATAATAACATAGGTACGGATATCACATGTTTTATTAGTATCAAATTTGACATCCATCAATTCATATTTAGGAAGGAAACTAATCCTTTCAACTGAGTTAAAAAAAATGCAGTCTGATTACCATTATCAAAAAATTCTACAATGTCTAATTAGTCCAGTATTTGGACTAAACTTCATAAGAAAAAAAAGGGACAACAACCCATCAATGCACTTGATCTTCGATAAAGGGAGTTAGTAGAAGGTGACTCTTTAGTAATTACACCGAATGTGTTATTTAAGGGGAGGTTTCTCCCAAGGTATTCGTTGTCTGTCCAAACCCTATAAGGAGTTGCCATCTGTCCATCAATAATCAACCAATCTTCTATGTCGACCTGTCTTCTCTTTCATCGACTCCACACTGCAACTGTTAAAGGTGGTTTCTTCCACATTTCTTCATCACCTCGATCTGTCCTTTTCTTAGACTTTTAGGCGATTCAGTGCACCTAGACGGATGCTCGAGCTGTACACACCCATCAAATCTCAACCTGATTTTCTTCGTTCTCTAGGTTGTATCCCATCCTTCTTCGTCCGGATCTTGAAAGGCACCAATAGTGCCCTGTCACATAAGCCCTGTGTATGTTTATCAAGACTATTGATGTAATTGTTCCCATATCGTTCTTGATTAAATGCTGGAAATTGGGCACTTGCTTTGTTTCTTCTATTTGTAAATTTGAATGTCACGCTAGATATGATAAATGTTGATAGAAATGGATTTTGGAGTCTACACTTCGGGCTTCAGTGCCAATAACTCTTATCAAATTGGAATGCGAGAATATTCCAGGGGACGAGACCTCTACCTTTGTTGTCTTTGCGGTATGTTCTACTCATTGTCTTGCGACAATTTATTAGAAATTTTTGGTTTATTTTGTTTTGTTTAGCTTGTGGTTTAGATTCCTTGGTTGTCGGTTTTTATTAATTGCTTCCCAATGAAATCCAAGGGGTTTCTTTGTGTGAAAAGAAGGAATTGAACTTGTGCCTCGTGTTTAGGTCTCTCTTCTCCAGAATTTCATTGGTTGTTGATTTGTTAGGATGAAGAGAGAAAATGATTCTGCAAATGCATTTAGGTGCATATTTGACCCAATGGTTAAACTATTAGTATTACCAGTAGTAGAGTTGACAACCTAGTCTTTACTTGCTTCACTGCTCGAAACTCAGTTTGTCACGTTTTGTTATGGGCAAGATTTTTGAGTTCCCAATATGACTAGGGTGGTCATGTGGGTTGGTTGAACGTAGCAACCAACTCTAACCTGAAGAAAGATAACCTTTGATTCCCCTCAAAGCCCAAGCATAATGTAAGTGGCTGATTTCTTCCCCTCAAATAGGTAAGTGATCACCCTCCATTAGTAGAGCTAGTGAAGAATAAAACCAGGACCAACTCATAGATAGAAGTAGGAGGATTAAGCAACTCTCTTTATTCCTATTTACTCATAAGGTTATAAGTGCTTCGACTTATTAGGAAGGATATTTGATTCAACCAACCACTCACTTCGGTATGGGATGGTCTCCGTCTCCAGAGACATTAATTCATGATCATAGAAATTGTGAAAACACAAAGCTCCAAATAAATATATAAATGAAAGAAAGTGCCTAAAATGAGAAAATGTAACTTAAGAGGAGAGAAAGGAATTTAAGATGATAGCTATCACTCCTCACCACCGTGTTGAATGCACACTATCGGTCCCTCTTGTAGGGATTGGTGCTTTTTTTTAATTGGTGTGTTTTTATACATGAGGAAAAATGTGTCTAGAATTTTTTACAAAAAATACTTTAATTTAGTTGTTTTCTTAAATTCCAATCAGTTGATAAATGTGGATTTATTACCAAATTTAAATAATAGAAAAAATATGTTAGGCGTGAACAATATAAATACAAAATTTAATTGGTGTTGGATTGACAACGTTATGCATTTTGAGAAGTTCTTCTAAAAGGTTTTGTGACAGATATCCAATCTGTTTGGAAAAATGGTGACATTTTAAGCTATATCAAATCTGTCTGGAAAAACAATGACATATTCTGGTATATTAAATATGTTTGGAAAAACGGTGACATATTCTGGTATATCAAATTTGTTTGGAAAAACGGTGACATATTCTCTGTCAAGAATACAAACTTTGTACTTGATTTCCAAACTTCTTGACGATTTAGTCTAAACGTATAATATTTTCGTGAGGATAAATTTAAATAAAAAGTTTATCAGAATTTGATTATGTAATTGTTGATGAAATACAAATTTCATATTATTTAAATTGCATTTTTGAATGTATAAATGGATTGATTCAACACAATGAAAAATCACTAGAGGATCCAAATTTTGCAATCTCAAAAAGAAAATAAATCGATTCCATATACTAAAAGACCTCTAAAGCACCCAAATTTTACAATATCAACAATTTTAATGATGCTTTTAAACTTATGAGTAAATTTTAGCAAAACTAATTAAAAAATATGAGAAAAATTAAAAACATAGAACGATTAGACTACGTGTTTCCCTAAAATGGATAAGGCTCACTAAAACCATACTTTCATATAGTCTTATCATCCATTGTATCACATCCTTTCCATACTTTGTATGTTAGTCTAAATAGTCATTTGTGGTGGTGAGCTTACATAACATGCAGTAGCTAGGCACCGTTTTTTCTTGGATATACAAGCTTAGAAACATATCCATATGTGTGGTCTTCACAACTCGATGAGATATTATGGGAGGTTCAATCACTTGGTGAATCTATAACAATCCTATTTAGGCCCCTTAGAAAGCCATTTGTGTTTGTGTTAAAGCCAAGTAATAGTCAATATTACATTAATTATAGTGTTCAACAATATAATATAAGCACATACAAAGTTACTACAATTATAATTGATACCAACTATCATACAACAATATGGAATTCCATAACATAATTCACATGAAGAATAAGAACGATTTACATCGCAAACTCATCCAACCCTTGTTGAATCACAAGGTAGTATAAATCATATTAGCTATTTATTCAATATCACATTACCTATTTGTTCAATGACAATTTCATCGATTCCACAATTATTACAATAATTAAAAAAAATTATACTTATAATCCAACTAACAATTGATGAAATTTTGTCAACAATATCAATAGTAAAATTTATTCTATTTATTCAATGACAATTTCATCGATTCCACAATTATTACAATAATTAAGAAAAGTATACTTATAATCCAATTAACAATTAATGAAATTTTATCAACAATATCCATAATAAAATTTATTGCCAAACCCATTGATTCTAATATCTACTTCCAACATTTAACATTGAATTAAAAAAAAAACTTTATCATTTCAAGGAAACTCATAAATCTCTTAACTCATAACTCTATTAATTATAATTATTAATTAAATGTATATATAATCTATACATATAATTATTAATTAAGTTTATACATATGGATATAAAATATATGTATATGTAATCTAAATAAATAAATATGCGTGTGGGGAAAATCTATATATATATATATATATATATAAGGGAAGGTTCGACGTTTTAAAAGTAAAGAAATGAGAGTATATTAAATTACTCGTAAGGTTCTAACTTAAGGATATTTCGCTTTAAGTGGTGATGATCCACCATAGGAGCTTTATGCACTGGAATCTACAGGCGAGTAAAAAATTGAAACCCTTGTCATGATGACCTCATATGAAGGCTAGCGCCTTCTCACAAATTTTAGGGATGAGCATTAAAATATGATCGTGCGTCGTGCTTTGTTAGGTTTTACTACTTACACCCTATACGACCTAGAATTTCAACGCCGGACTACTTTTGTAATCTAAGAACACAAGACAACCATCTATCTTATGAAGACCAAGTGGTCGACTGCTCAAATGCTCAAATATTCAAAATACGTCAGTGGATCTTCATGGTAATTTCCTTGTAATAACAGAGAAATTACAGGTGGAAACGTCTTCCAATCTGACCGTACCTATTGCAAGTTGCTTCAAAACCACAATCTCTTCTCAGTTAGAATTTATAGAGAAGCACTGTATTAAATTCAACATACGATTCACAACCTTTCAACCTCTTGTCTCTGAGATTGACTCTATTCACAACATACGATTGACTCTATTATATATATAAATAAAAAATTGTTATACCAATAACCAAAGCATTCTTCCCATACATCCTTAGTATACATAATTCAAATTCTATTACACAAAAAATTAACTAAACAATGAAAGATCGTAACCGAAAGATTCGATGTTGTATGAGGATGATCCTCAACTCGGGAAACTTGCATAATGTCCTTCTCCAAATGTTAATCAAGACGACTTCACTAGTACCTCCCAACCAACGCTAGGGGTACTCTTCTTTCCCCTTATCCCCCCGAGCCGCAAAGGAGTCACACACAGTATGGAGCTGGAGTAGCATCATCACAGTATGGAGTTGGAGTAGCATCATCATCATCATCTGCATCAACATTAATTAGTATAACACTAATACAACATCATCATCAACAACACGAGACTGATACAACATCATCAACAACACGAGGCTGATACATCATAATCAACAACATCATCAACATGAGGCTGAGATAACAACATCATCAACATGAGGCTGAGATAACAACATCATCATCATATGAGAACAAAATGAGGCAGGTGCAACAACAACATTTTGTGGTACTCTGACAGAGCATCCTTACCAGACGTTCGAAATTTGCCCAAGAATCATAAGATTCCTTAGGATACAAATCCTAACAGAGCTACCACGTGGTATTTTGACAGACCGTCCTTACCAGACCTTTGGGATCTGCCCAGGAATCATAAGATTCCCTAGGATATAAAATCCTAACGGAGCTACCATTACTGACCATAACTAGCATATACATGTACATGTACTATGACAGACCGTCCTTACCGGACCTTCGGGATCTGCCTAGAGATGATCAATCCCCTAGGATATAAAATCCTAACGGAGCTACCCGCTGTTGGTCAGGATACTATAGTATCATCAACATCACTCCCCCTTTCGAGGGAGGTCCTTTCAAACAACACCAAGCTTGTCTCAGAAGTGCTCAAACTTCACATGACACAGAGGCTTGGTCAACACATTTTCAACCTGCTCATCCATGCCAACATATTGGGGCTTTACAACTCCCCTTTGCACCATATCACAAATGTAGTGATACTAGATTTCTATGTGCTTCGACTTATCATGGAACACTGAGTTCTCCGTCATATTTATGCAACTCTGGTTATCACATAGAATCACGGTGGCTTCCATCTCCAGATCGAATAGACCTGTTAACAACTTCCGAAGCCATATGGCTTCACAATTAGCGGAACATGATGCAATGTATTCCGCTTCTGCCGTGCTAAGATCAATACTGGATTGTTTCCTGCTCTGCCATGAAGTCATGGTTGATCCCAGACTGAAACAACATCCTGAAGTGCTCTTTCTATCAGAAATACTTCGAGCCCAATCTGAATCACTATATCCAAACAATTTGAAGTCATGATCTCCAGTATAACAGAGACCATATTCCAAAGTACCCTTAAGGTATCTCATCTCATGTTTTGCAGCGACAAGGTGAACACGTCCGGGCTCTACCAGATACTGACTCAAGGTGTTCACAACAAAACATATATCTGGCATGGTATTCGTCAGATACATCAACGAACCAATAATCTTTTTGTACAGAGTAGTATCAACCAATTCCGACGAAGTATCAACCAAGAGCTTCAATTTTGTTTCTATGGGTGTGTTCATGGCTTTACATTCCAACATGTCAAACCTCTTCAGTTTTTCAACTGCATATTTCCCTTGGTTGAGGAATATCTTCTTTGGGCTCTGCCAAACTTCAAGACCTCAGAAATAATGCATCAGGCCTAGGTCTTTCATCTCAAACTCTGCAACGAGCTTCTTCTTACAATCAATGATGAGCTTTTCTTCTCCAGTTAAGAATAAGTCATCTACATACAACAACAATATAACTGGCTCATCATTCATAACCTTGAAGTAAATGTTAGAATCAACTTTACTCTTGGTAAAGCCCAAGCTCGTCATGAAACTGTCAATTCTTCCATACCAAGGTCTAGGAGCTTGCTTTAACCCGTACAAAGCTTTCTTCAACCTGCATACATGAGTCTTTTTGTCTTCAACTTCAAACCCTTGTGGTTGTTCTATATACACTTCTTCTTCAATAACACCATTCAAGAAGGTTGTTTTCACATCCATATAGTGTAACTGCCACTTCATCTTGGCTACAAGAGCTATGATTGCTCTAATAGAAGTGTATTTGGCCACAGGAGAAAACGTCTCTTCATAATCAATGCTTTCCTTTTGAGAAAAGCTACGAGCTACAAATCTTGCTTTATGTTTTTAAATACTTTCGTCTGCAACATGTTTTATCTTGTATATCCATTTGGAAGATACCACATCTTTATTCTTTGGTCTGGGAACTATTTCCCATACATCATTCTTTATAATGGACTGATATTCTTTTGTCATGGCATCCACCCATTTTTTCTTATGAATGGCTTCTTCAAAGCAAGTAGGTTCTTTTTCTATGAGATCACACATTAAGGCCATATAACTGGAGAATGACTTAGGTTTCTTGCTTTGTCTCATGGTTCCTTCTGGGGCATCGTACTTCTCTCCATCTTGAATAAGCTCCCTTGCCCAAGTTGGCTTTCTCTTGTGAGAGATCGTCATCTTGGGAGGTTCTTGAGATTCTATCATATCATGATTTTTTGGAATCTCATCATCAGGGATAATTGTAACTTCCTTCACATATTTTGCAACTCTGGGAGCTACATGTTCTTCTTCATATACTTCTTCACGCTGACATTTCCTTGATCTTTTGAGTGTTGCATCTTCATCAAAGGTACATCTTTGTTGATCTCAATATGATGGTAACCTAATATGTAAATTCTAAAGGCCTTAGAGACCTCACAATAACCAACAAATATTCCCTTCTTTTCTGAAGGATCGAGCTTGGTTCTCCTTTCTTTCGGAATGTGTACAAATATTTTGATATGGACAACCAAATATTTTGATATGGCTTACTTTTGGCTTCTTTCCGAAGAACATTTCTTCGGGGGTTTAAAATCCAAGTGCACTATGGGATAATCTGTTTTGGACATAAACTGTTGTTCTTGTTGCTTCAACCCATAAGTGCATTGGAAGATCTTGATCGTGAATCATAGTCTTCACTGCTTCCATTATTGTTCTATTATTTCTTTCTGCTACACCATTTTGTTGAGGATTATAGGGAGTGGTGAGCTCCCTCTTAATCCCGACATCTTGTTGAGGATTATAGGAAGTGGTGAGCTCCCTCTTAATCTCTGCAAAAGCTTCCAAATTCATTTGATGTGTATTCTCCTCCATTATCTCACTTGCGTATCTTGATTTTTTCTTTCGAAGAGGTTTTCTATCAAGGTTTTGAATTCCTTGAACTTTCCGAGTACTTCATCTTTTGATTTCAAGAAATAAACCCAAGTCTTGCGAGAGTAATCATCAATAAATGACACATAATATACATACCCACTTAGAGAGGTTGATGACATTAGACCACATACATCTGAGTGGATGAGCTCCAAGATTCCTTTTGCTTTATTGTCGCTCTTTGGGAAATGATTATTTATGTTCTTTCCTTGTGCACATCCCTTGCTTACACCTTCATGGTCAACCTTGAATTCTAGTAAACCTGTAACTACCTTGCTTACATATGGTAAAGCTTTGTAGTTGATGTGAGCTAGTCTTCTATGCCAAAGTCCACATGGACTCTCAATGGAGTGAGTCAAGGCTGCATCTAAGTGACCTTTTAACTTATACATGCTGCCTTCTTATGTTCCAATAACAATTGCATCTTCTATGGTTTTTCCTTTAGGCCACATAAGAACTTCAACATCTATGAATGCAACCCTGAAACATTTCTTATCTAGAGTTGAGATAGAAAGTAAGTTCTTTGTCAAACCTGGTACATAAAGTACATCCTTCATCTTCAATGGAGTCCCTGAATCAAGTTTGTAAGTGGATTCTCCCATTCCTTTGATAGGGTACTGATAGTTATCTCCAAGTGAGACTTTCTGGGGAAATTCCTTTTCTTTAAGGCTAGAGAGAATGTCTCTCTGAACTGTCATATGTTTAGAAGCACCACTATCTATGAGCCAAGTATCCTCACCAGGTATCTTAGATCCCGAGAGGGCGGAAAATAAAACATAATCTTCAATCTTTTCTTTAGTCATCTTTGTAGGTGGCTCATCATCATCAACTGCATGGGCATGTGTCTTTTGTTATTTCTCTTCTTGTATTCTACCCTTCGCAGGACAATTCTTAGCAATGTGTCCCATCTTATCACAATGATAACAATGATAAGAGGATAAATCTTTTTCTTTTCTTTGCCCTTTCTGATATTTTTGGAATCTTCTTGGAGGGTGAAATTCTTTATGGGTGAATCTCTTTGGGGAGTGAGATTCCTTATGAAGGTGGGTCTCCTTATGGAAATGCGACCTTTTCTTTCCTCCTTTAGCATGAGAAGCTAGGGCTTGGTCTTCATCCCTTAATAGTACCGCTTCTCGGATGGCTACTCTTGCTTCTTCTTGAACACATTCTTCCCATAGACTATCAAATTGGAGTTTTTCTTTTCTTGCACAAATAGTTTGGATGAAGGCATCCCAAGGTCTTCTGAGACCATTAAGAGCTGTCATTATGAGTTCATCTTCATCTAGGTTGTCTCCAATTGCTTCTAATTGTTCCTTGAATTGAGAAACCCTAGAGAAATAGTCATGGACTGTTTCTCCTTTCTGCATCTTTGTATTCTTGAGTTGGGTTCTCAAGTTCATCTTCCAGTTGATCTTCTTTCCTTCATACATTCTGGTTAGGGCATCAAACATTTCTTTTGGAGTATTCTGAAAAGATACTTAAGGAATCAAGTGATCTTTAATGGAATCTGCAGTGATCCTTTTGGCCCTAACCATATCCTTTTTGCACCTTGTTTTGGCTACTTCTTCTTCGGGTTCTGATACATTTTATTTGATGAATTTTGCTAGGTCATTCTCTTCAACAATGAGTCTAATTATGTACTTCTAGGCATGGAAGTTTTTAACACCTTTTAACTTGTCAACAAGCTTAGTGTTTCCAAACATCTTGACCTTGAGCTGAGAAAATGACCAAAAAATGAAAGTGCTCAGAAAGTGATTATGAACTTACCAGGAGATGCGCTGGGCTGAGGTGAGTAGGCTGGAGCTTTCTGACTTAAAAAATTTCAAGTTTTACCCCTTGAAACTTGACCTGCAAAAATCTGGACTGGTACTTCGGTCACTGGTTCTGGTTTCCTGGTTTTCTGGTACCAGTCAAAACTAGGGTTTGACTTTCCAGAGGCTCTAGCCACTGAAAAGGTGCACTCAAGCTGCCAATGAGTTCGCTAGGCTAGGGTGCACTTCCCTAGATGGTTTTTAGTCAGAAATTCCCTTCCAATGAAAATCCATAATTTTCTTGTATGACAACAATGACGTTTTTGGTTACCCAGTGAAAGGTGCTCTCTTTAGTTTAGCTCTGAAACCATGTTACGTTTTAATGCTTTTAAAAAATAATAGCACAAATATGATCATTGAGAGAAACACAATCACAAGGTACACAACATTTTATCCTGGGAAACCGTCATGGGGGAGAAAACCCAATAAAAACTTCCTTAATATAGATTGACAATACAATGCCAAGATAAAGACCAAAACGCTAGAGATAAACCAACACTGAGCATGCACCTCACTCTCCTCCTCCTTGCAACTGCAACTACCTCCAAAAGATGCGCACTAGATGAGTGAGTGAGTGAATGAGACGCCATATCCTCTTATTTATACTAGTTGAGGGGCGCTAGGGTTGTGTCTTTTCACCAAGTAGGGCCGACTTCTTCAACTAGTGGTTAAAACCACTTTAATTAGACCTAAGGGTCGAGTTCTCAATTACCACCATATAAACATGGTTTGACCAATCCACAAAAGAGGATTTGGTCATATACAAGACTTGACATGATCAATTCACAAAAAGGGATTTGATCTATATAAAAAGAATATTCTTCGCACTTACAATATTTCAACAGTGGTATCTGATCTCAATATGCTTTGACTTGTCATGAAACACTAGATTCTCAGAGAGTTTGATACAACTCTTATTATCATAGTGAATGACTGTCGGAGACAACTCTTGACCAAATAAACCAACTAGCAACTTACAAAGCCAAATGGCCTCGCAACTGGCCTGACTTGCTGCCATGTACTCTGCCTCGATCGAACTCAAAGCAACTGAATTTTGCATCCGGCTAAACCAGGAAACAACTCCTAATCCCAAACCAAAGTAACACCTTGAGGTGCTCTTCCTGTCAGTAGCACATCCTACCCAATCTGGGTCTGTGTAGCCAACCAAACTGACTCCATTCGCTCTGACGTAGTCCAAACCAAAATCCACTGAACCTGCTATGTACCTCAAAACATGTTTTTCCCCAATCCAATGACCACTCCTAGGCTCCACCATAAACTGACTGAAAGTTTTCATGACAAAACAAATATCTGTTCTGGTGTTGACCAAATACATCAACGAACCTATCAGCTGCCTGTATCTCGTAGAATCCACCAACTGGGAATCTGAAGCACTAAGCTTCTTCTAATTGGTGATCATAGGCATAGACATGGACCTGTAGTCCTCCATATGAAACCTGCTCAAGATGTGTGCAACATAATTCCCTTGCCCCAGAGAGATATGACCCTCCTCCTGTTAAACCTCCATGCTCAAGAAATAGTGCATCAAACCAATGTCTGTCATCTTAAACTCTAATGCAAGTCCCAACTTGTAACCAACTATGAGAATCTCCACTCTTGTGATGAACAAATCATCAACATACAATATGAGAATGAGTGTATCCTCACCTCAAATAATGTAGTAGAGGTTATGATCTACCTCACTCTTCTCAAACCCTATCTGAAGCAAATAAGATTCGATACGTCAATACCAAACTCTTGGAGCTTGCTTTAGACCATACAATGCCTTTCTTAGAAGGAACAAATGAGAATCTCTCTCCATCACCACAAACCCTTGTGGTTGCTCAATGTACACCTCCACTTCAATAAAACCATTCAAAAATGCGATCTTTACATCCACCTGATGTATCCTCCAACCCATCTTTGTCGATATGGAAATAATGCTCTGAATGGACGTGTATCTCGCAACTGGTGTGAATGTCTCATCATAGTCAACTCCCTCTAGCTAAGAGAATCCTCGCGCAAAAAATCAGGCCTTGTGTTTCTATATGTTGCCATCTGCAACATACTTGGTCTTGTACAACCGTCTGGAAATCACAACCAACTTCTCCATTGGCCTTGGCACCACCTCCCATACATCATTGCGCATAATGGAGTCATACTCGATCATGGCATCTTGCCAAACTTGCTGGTCAATTGCCTGCGCAAATGTCTCGGGCTCTGTATCTGTGATGCTCGTCACCATCACCAAGTAGGACCCAAGCATATCTGGTGCTCTGCTCTCTTTGAACAACCCCTTGGGCTCTCCAACATTTTCCTTGGCTTCCTTCAGGGTCTTCTGAAACCATCTTGGTTTCCTCTTCCCTGGAGTAACCAAAGGAGAAGTAAGATCTCTATGCCCACGAGTCTCTATCTCAAATCTCATGCCAACACTCTAAGATCCTGAAGTCTCTACACCCTCTGCCTGAACCTCTGCAACTGTGAACTTGAAGCTGTGTAAGGTGACCCCGTCACCCCTTAAATTGGTGTACTCGACACCTGAGGCTGTGCTCCATCTGAAACATCAATCTGTGTCTCTGGAATCTCCTCTATATTGTCTCTCGACACGAGAGACCTCCTAGAAGCTCTACCCTTCTCAAATCTACCATATCTGCTCACCACCACTCTTCGCTATGATGGAATGTAGATCTGGTAGGCCTTCGAGACCTCTGAGTAACCAACTAGAATCCCCTGTTGGGCTGTGGTGTCTAGCTTTGTCCTCTTCTCTGAGGGGACATGAGAGTATGTCAAGCATAAAAAAATCATGATATGATCAACATCGGGCCTCCTACCAATGAAGGCCTCCTCATGAGTCTTCTTCCTCAAAATCCTATGGGTACTCTTGTTCTACAGATAGACTGTAGTATCACTCACCCCATCCCAAAGGTATAAAGGCAAAGTCTGATCATGCAACATAGATCTCACTGCACCTATAATGACCATGTTCATCCTCTCAAGTTGTTATACATGTCCTCACTAGTTGCTCAATCTCACTCTAGTCTTGCGTTGTTGCTCCTTAATGCTTTGTAAAAGAAACTCTTGCACACGAATCTTCTCTTGTGTGATACCTCTCCAACAAAACAAACCAAACAACAAACTGCCAAGTATAACTCATGCCCACTAGGTGTGCACCCTCCTCCTATAGTGCGCCCTCCTCCAAGCAAGTGTGAGCACCACTAATAAATGGGAGCCAAAGCCTCCTAGAGCCCTCCATGGAAAGAGGCGCCCTTGTCGCCCTCATCCTTTACTTCCATTCCCATCTCCATTGCTCTCCTCTAGCTCTCCAAGACAACAAAAGAGTGAATGAGCCTCCTTTTTCCCTATGCACCCCTCTTAAGGAATCACAAGGAAACCTAAAAGATCAACGACTATGATCACTCCAAGCCATATCTAATCCAAGGTTGAGATCTCTAAAAAAGAATCTCAACTCAAAACCCACTTTGAGTTAAGTTTACATAGTTCACTTTATGTCCCCAATTCACCCACAAAGTGAATTAATAGTCACTTTTCACTCAAGTGACAAATTTAACCCTTTTGACTTAGGAAAATGTCAAAGTGAAATTAGACATAAAGTAGAAGGCACAATGGGTCAAATATTTCCCTCTTGTGGTTAGAGACCCACAACCACAAGGGGACCACTTCCCTTGGTATATCAGAACTCAACATTCCCTCTTACCGAGGAAAGTGTTTCTCACCAAGCCCATCTTGTCTCTGAAGTTGACATGTTTTCCCCTTGGCAAGGCCTTGGTGAGAGTATCTGCCACCTGCTAATCAATAGGAATATATCGGAGCTTAACTGCTCCACGCTGAACCCAATCTCTATTGAAGTGGTATCTGATCTCAATATGCTTCGACCTGTCATGAACCAATGGATTCTCAGAGAGTTTGATACAACTCTTATTATCGCAGTGAATGACCATCGGAGACAACTCCTGACCAAATAAATCATCCAACAACTTACGAAGTCAAATGGCCTCGTAACTGGCCTAACTAGCTGCCATGTACTCTGCCTCAGCCGAACTCAAAGAAATTGACTTTTGCATCCAGCTAAAACAAAAAAAAAACTCATGATCCCAAGCCAAAGCAACACCTTGAGGTGCTCTTCTTGTCAGTAGCACATCCTGCCCAATCTGAGTCTGTGTAGCCAACCAAACTGACTCCATCCCCTCTGACATAGTCTAAACCAAAATTCATTGAACTTGCTATGTACCTCAAAACATGTTTTTCCCCAATCCAGTGAACACTCCTAGACTCCACCATAAATTAGCTGAGAGTGTTCACGACAAAACAAATATCTAGTCTGGTGTTGACCAAATACATCTAAGAACCTATCCGCTGTTTGTATCTCGTAGCATCCACCAATTGAGAATTTGAAGCGCTAAGCTTCTTCGAGTTGGTGATCATAAGTGTAGACATGGGCCTGCAGTCCTCCATCTGAAACCTGCTCAATAAGTCTGCATCATACTTCCCTTGCCCCAGAAATATATGACCCTCCTCTTACCAAACCTCCATGCCCAAGAAATAGTGCAACAAACCGATGTCTGTCATCTCAAACTCTGAGGCAAGTCATTGCTTGCGATCAGTTATTAGAAGCTCTGCTCCTGTGATGGACAAATCATCAACATATAGTATGAGAACGAGTGTATCCTCACCTCAAATGATGTAGTAGAGGTTAGGATCTACCTCACTCTTCTCAAACCCCATCTGAAGCATGTAATGTCCCCATTTTGGGACAGTATAACATTACAACATTTCAGAGTGTTATGCTTGCCCGAGTAGACAGATAGGGGTGACAGAGAGTTCGAGAGATATTGAGGGGTTTATTTGGGCCCGACTTGTATCGTTCATCATCAGGATCCATTCCGCACA
>ML782211.1:244622-259754 GCA_009831015.1 Picea engelmannii
CTGACATGCAAACACTATAAACAAAGATCGTCTACATCAAACCCTAAAACGCATCCAGAAACCCCCAGTGTATCAGATCTGCATGTTAGAGCAGTAAGATCGTAGCAAATATCTTGATCAGCCGGATCAGGGATATTTCAAAGCAAATAAGCATCAATTCATGAATACCAAGCTCTTGGAGCTTGCTTCAGACCATACAATGCCTTTCTCAGAAGGAACACATGAGAATCGCTTTCCATCACCTCAAACCCCTGTGGCTGCTCAATGTACACCACCTCCTCAACAAAGCCATTAAAAAATGAGGTCTTTACATGAATCTGATGTATCCTCCAACCCATTTCTGTCGTTATGGCAATAATGCTCCGAATGGACTTGTATCTTGCAACTGGAGCAAATGTCTCATCATAATCAACTCCTTCTACCTGACAGAATCCTCACGCCACAAATTGGACCTTGTGTTTCTCTATGCTACCATCTGCAACATACTTGGTCTTGTACAACCATTTGGAAGTCACAACTGACTTCCCCACTGGCCTCGACACCACCTCCCATACATCATTGCGCATAATGGAGTCATACTCCTCTAGCATGGCATCTCGCCAAACCTGTTAGTCAACTGCCTGCGCAAATGTCTCGGGCTCTTTATCTGTGATGCTTGTCACCATTGCCAAGTAGGACCCAAGCCTATCTGGTGCTCTGCTCTCTTTGAACAACCCCCTGGGCTGTCCAACAGTCTCCTTGGCTTCCTTCAGGGTCTTCTGAAACCATCTCGGTTTCCTCTTCCCTGGAGTAACCGAAGGAGAAGTAAGATCATCGTGCCCAAGAGTCTCTATCTCAGATCTCATGCCAACACTTTGAGATCCTGAAGTCTCTGCACCCTTTGCCTGAACCCTCTGCAACTGTGAACTTGAAGTTGTGTAAGGTGACCCTGTCACCCCTGAAATTGGTGTAATCAACACCTGAGGCTGTGCTCCCTCTAAAACATCAATATGTGTCTCCAGAACATCCTCGATACTATCTCTCAACTCGAGAGACCCCTTGAAAGCTCTACCCAAATATATCATCTCTGCTCACCACCACTCTCCACTGTGATGAAATGTAGATTCGATTGGCCTTTGAGACCTTTGAGTAACCAACTAGAATCCCATGTTGGGTTGTGGAGTCTAGATTTGTCCTCTTCTCTGAGGGGACATGAGATTATGTCAAGTGTCAAAAAATCCTGATATGCTCAACATCGGGCCTCCTACCAATGAAAGTCTCCTCAGGAGTCTTCTTCCTCAAAATCCTGTGGGTACTCCTGTTCTGCAGATAAACTGCAACAACACTTGCCTTAGCCCAAAGGTATAAAGGGAAATTTTGATCATGCAACATAGATCTCGCTGCACCTATAATGGCCATGTTCTTCCTCTCGGCAACCCGAGACATGGGCCCACACACATCTATGTGTACTAAATCCAGTGTCCCAGCTGATCTGCTGGGGACCTTGGTAAACTTACCAAGTGCATACCCTCTGCACACATCCTGATGCTCTAAGTTGAATTGTGGCACTCCTGTCACAACCTCGCTCAGGCCTCCAAGATCCCCATGATGAAGGTGGGCCATCCTCCGATGCCATAACTCACATAACTCACTGTTGTCGCTACTCGTTGCCAAAGCATGCAGGGACTAAAAAATCAATCTATATAGTTTACCATCCCTCACTCCAATCACCTGCCTTGAGGTGAAATAAGACCCCTTAGGGTGTATGAGGACCTCTGTCCCTAAGAAGGACACCTCAAGACCCCCATCCTGGAGAGTGGAAAACGATATTAGATTCTTCTTCAACCCAGAGACATACAACACATCCATGAACGAAATGGGTGGCATACTCTCCCTTTGAAAAGTAACTATGCCACGCCCAACAACCTTGACTATGGTGTCATCACCAAGTGCAATCTCCATCTCGACCTCGATATTTCTGAGATCAGTGAAGTGCTCTCTCACACTTGTCATGTGGCTCGAAGCTCTATTGTCTATGTACCAGATGTTGGGTGTCGTCTCAACTGAAGTGCAACAAATAAGGAATGCACACTCCCTCTCGAACTGTGCCTGAAAATCCTTGTCATCAGTTGTAGATGTTGTACCACCCGATTTCTTCTTCCTGTTGGGACATTGTCCAACATAGTGCCCCATCTTCTTACAAGCAAAACACTTCACTTTGCTCATATCTCTCTTCTTCCCAGTGCCACTCTCTCCCTATGGCTTGGCCCCCATCTTGGGACCATGTCAAGCACCCTTGCCGACCTTCTTCTTGCCCTTTGACCAAAGAGCAAGATACTCATCACCCTCAGATATCCGCTACTGTCTTGAAGACCCAGAGCCGCATCTCAACTCCTCCTGTACGAAGTCATGCCAAAGTCTCTCCCAAGTAGGCATGACCTCCCGGGCTACAATGCCTCGTACAAATGAACTCCAAGGTTTGGAAAAGCTGTTTAAAGTTGTCCTCGCCATAAAGTATGGATCCACTATCTCTTTAACCATTGCTAACTCATCTCTGATCTGAGTGAATCTACCGAGGTATGAAGTGACCGACTCTGATTTGAGCATCTGAATACCCCTGAGCTTCTACTGGAAAACCATCTTCCGGTTCTGATTTGGACTCTGGTAAAGCTTTCATAGTGAGGCCCACATCTCAAAGGCATAGTCTTCACAGTCAAATGGGGTATGACATGGTCTCTCACCGCATCACAAAGAGTCCTCTTTGCCTTGTTGCTCCTCTTCCTAAAATCTTTCACCAACACGAGAGCAGTGAGAGGAGCAACACCAACGAAATCTTGAACTATATCCCATAGTTTGAGATTCTCCAAGACAAAGATAAGCCTTATCTTCCAAGGGGACCAGTTGCTAGCTCCGACTAACCTATCCTCTGCCCTCATCTGAGACACCGACATGGCTGTCCACTGAAACTCAAATTGATGCTAAACTGCAAAAGAAATCATCCTCAACACTTGACACACAAGCGTGAAATAAGGCTATCCAAAACTGTCCAAAAATCTGCCAATTGTATGCTAGAAAATCAACCAACTCTTAACCACCAAAGCTCCGATATCATGAAGATTTTCTGAGGTCCTAACAGTCTGCCAACAAGGTCTGTCTTTGACTTGAGATTGGCTCTAAGTTTCAACTGTCCAATTGTTCTTTGTTGTTGTTTTATAACAACAAACATTTCAAGAACTTTTTTGTTGTTTTGTTATGGTTACATATGCATTTAAGGTGCCCTTGCATGTAGTTTTAGTTGCCCATAGGTTAGCACATGCATACCTCAAAATATATAACACACCTCTAGATATTTGCAACTATTAAAATGTTGTTCTAAACTCTATCATGCATGAAATCACGACACAAGTATTTTTGGTCAACACGATCTTGGATAAACCCCCCTGGGAAAAACTAGTTTGGAATGTAAGTCTATATAAGTGATGTAAGAAGTGCGGGATACAAGAAGTACAATAAAACAAATGAACCTGTTACAATGGCAACTCCACTCAAGTTGCTATACAGGTCCAAGAAGGTGAATGCGCCCAAGCATGGTGCACCCTCCTCACTAGTTGCTCAATCCCACTCTAGCCTTGCGCCCTTGCTCCTTAATGCTTTGTAAAATAAACTCTTGCACACAAATCTACTCTTGTGTGCTACCTCTCCAGCAAAACAAACCAAACAACAAACTGCCAAGCATAACTCATGCTCACTAGGTGTGCACCCTCCTCCTATAGTGTACCCTCCTCCAAGCAAGTATGAACACCACAAATAAATGGGAGCCAAAGCCTTCTAGAGCCCTCCATGGAAGGAGGTGCCCTTGCTTCCCTCATCCTTTGCTTCCATTCCCATCTTCATTTCTCTCCTCTAGCTCTCGAAAACAACAAAAGAGTGAATGAGTCTCCTTTTGCCCTATGCGCCCCTCTTAGGAATCATAAGGAAACCTAAAAGATCAATAGCTAGGATTAGTCCAAGCTATATCTAATTCAAGGTTGAGATCTTTCAAAAAGAATCTCAACTCAAAACCCACTTTCGGTTAAGTTTCCATAGTTCACTTTATGTCCTCCAATTCACCCACAAAGTGAATTAATAGTCACTTTTCACTCAAGTAAAAAATTTCACCCTTTTGACATAGGAAAATGTCAAAGTGAAATTAGACATAAAGTATAAGGCACAATGGGTAAAAAATTTCCCTCTTGTGGTTAGAGACCCACAACCACAAGGGGACCACTTCCCTTGGTACACCAGAACTCAACACTCCCTCCTACCGAGGAACGCGTTTCTCACCAAGCCCATCTTGTCTTTGAAGTAAACATGCTTGCCCCTTGGCAAGGCCTTGGTGAAAATATCTACCACTTGCTGATCAATAAGAATATACTGGAGCTTCATTGCCCTACGCTGAACCCAATCTCTGATGAAGTGGTATCTGATCTCAATATGCTTCAACCTGTCATGAAACATTGGATTCTTAGAGAGTTTGATACAACTCTTATTATTGCAGTGAACGACCCTCGGAGACAACTCCCGACCAAATAAATCAACCAACAACTTACGAAGCCAAATGGCCTCGCAACTGTCCTGATTAACTGCCATGTACTCTACCTCGACCGAACTCAAAGCAACAGACTTTTGCTTTCGGCTAAACCAGGAAACAACTCTTGATCCCAAGCCAAAGCAACACCCTGAGGTGCTCTTCCTGTCAGTAGCACATCCTGCCCAATCTGAGTCTATGTAACCAACCAAACTGACTCCATCCCCTTTGACGTAGTTCAAACCAAAATCCACCAAACCTGCTATGTACCTCAAAACATGTTTTTCCCCAATCTGATGAACACTCCTAGGCTCCACCATAGATTGGGTGAGAGTGTTCACAACAAAACAAATATCTGGTCTGGTGTTGACCAGATACATCAAAGAATCTATCAACTGCATGTATCTCATAGCATCCACCAACTAGGAATCTGAAGCACTAAGCTTCTTACAATTGGTGATCATAAGTGTATACATGGGCCTACAGTCCTCCATCTGAAACCTGCTCAAGATGTCTACAAGATACTTCCCCTGCCCCATAAAGATATGACTCTCCTCCTGCCAAACCTCCATGCCCAAGAAATAGTGCATCAAATCGATGTCTGTCATCTCAAACTTTGATGCAAGTCCCAGCTTGCAATCAGCTATGAGAAGCTTCGCTCTTGTGATGAACAAATCATCAACATACAATATGAGAATGAGTGTATCCTCACCTCGAATGATGTATTAGAGGTTAGGATCTGCCTCACTCTTCTCAAACCCCATCTGAAGCAAATAAGCGTCAATACGTGAATACCAATCTCTTGGAGCTTGCTTTAGACCATCCAATACCTTTCTTAGAAGGCACACATGATAATCTCTCTCCATCACCTCAAACCCTTGTGGCAGCTCAATGTACACCTCCTCCTCAATAAAGCCATTCAGAAATGCGGTCTTTACATCCATTTGATGTATCCTCCAACTCATCTCTGTCGCTATGGAAATAATGCTCCGAATGGACGTGTATCTTGCAACTGGTGCGAATGTCTCATCATAGTCAACTCCCTCTACCTTAAAGAATCCTCGTGCCACAAATCGAGCCTTGTGTTTCTCTATGTTGCCATTTGCAACATACTTGGTCTTATACAACCATCTAGAAGTCACAACTGACTTCCCCACTGGCCTCGACACCACCTCCCATACATCATTGCGCATAATGGAGTCATACTCCTCCAACATGGCATCTCGCCAAACCTGCTTGTCAACTGCTTGCGCAAATGTCTCGGGCTCTGTATCTGTGATGCTCGTCACCATCGCCAAGTAGGACCCAAGCCTATCTGGTGCTTTTCTCTTTCTGAACAACCCTATGGGCTCTCCAACATTCTCCTTGGCTTCCTTCAGGGTCTCATGAAACCGTCTCGGTTTCCTCTTCCCTGGAGTAACCAAAGGAGAAGTAAGATCTTCGTGCCCACGAGTCTTTGTCTCAGATATCATGCCAACAGTCTGAGATCCTGAAGTCTTTGCACCCTCTACTTGAACCCTTTGCAACTGTGAACCTGAAGTTGTGTAAGGTGATTCTGTCACCCCTGAAACTAGTGTACTTGATACCTGAGGCTGTGCTCCCTCTAAAACATCAATCTGTGTCTTTGAAACCTCCTCGATACTGTTTCTCGACTCGAGAGACCTCCTGAAAGCTCTACCCTCCTCAAATCTAACATTTCTGCTCACCACCACTCTCCATTGTGATGGAATGTATATCTGATAAGCCTTAGAGACCTCTGAGTAACTAACTAGAATCCCCTGTTGAGCTATGGGGTCTAGCTTTGTCCTCTTCTATGAGGGGATATGAGAGTATGTCAAGCATAAAAAATCCCTGATATGATCAACATCGAGCCTCCTACCAGTGAAGGCCTCCTCAAGAGTCTTCTTCCCTAAAATCCTGTGGGGACTCATGTTCTACAGAGAAACTGCAGCAACACTCGCCTCAACCCAAAGGTATGAAGGAAAAGTCTGATCATGCAGCATAGATCTCGCTACACCTGTAATGGCCCTGTTTTTCCTCTCGGCAACCCCATTTTGCTGGGGGTTGTAAGGTACGATCATCTATCTTTTGATCCCTGCATGGGAACATAAGTCTACAAACTCTGTGGAGGCATACTCACCTCCATTGTTTGACCGTAAGACCTTGATCTTCTTTCCAGTCTGGTTCTCCATAAGAGCTTTGAACTCTTGGAACCTCCTGAAGACCTCACTCTTAGCCTTCAGGAAATATATCCAAGGCTTCCTAGAGTGGTCATCTATGAATGTGAGATAGTACTCACAACCTCTCAAGGACGCCTGAGACATGGGCCCGCACACATCTATTTGTACCAAATCCAGTATCCCAACTAACCTGCTGTCAATGTAGGGGAAAACAACCTTGATAAACTTACCAAGCACACACCCTATGCACACATCCTGATGCTCGAAGTTGAACTGTGACACTCCTGTCACAACCTCTCTCAGCCCTCCAAGAGCCCCATGATGAAGGTGAGCCATCCTCCGATGCCATAACTCACATAACTGATTGTTGTCGCTACTCACTGCCAAAGCATGCAGGGGCTGAAAAATCGATCTCTAAAGTTTACCATCCCTCACTCCAATCACCTGCCCTGAGGTGAAACATGACCGCTTAGGGTGTATGAGGACCTTTGTCCCTCTGAAGGACACCTCAAGACCCCTACCCTGGAGGGTGGAAATTGATATCAGATTCTTCTTCAACCCAGGGACATACAACACATTCCTGAACGAAATGGGTGGCATACTCTCCCTCTGAAAAAGTAACTGTGCCACGCCCAACAACCCTGACTACAATGTCATCACCAAGCACAATCTCCATCCCGACCTCAATATCTCTGAGATCAACGAAGTGCTCTCTCACACCTGTCATGTGGCTCGAAGCTCCACTGTCTATATACCAGATGTTGGGTGTCGTCTCAACTGAAGTGCAACAAATAAGGAAGGCACACTCCCTCTCAAACTGTGGCTGAAATTCCTTCTCATCTATTGTAGTTGTTGTACCACCTGACTTCTTTTTCCTATTGGGACATTGTCCATCATAGTGCCCCATCTTCTTACAAGCAAAACACTTCACTTTGCTCATATATCTCTTCTGCCCACTGCCACTCTCTCCTCGTGGCTTGGCCCCCATCTTGGGACCCTGTCGAGCACCCTTGTCGACCTTCTTCTTGCCCTTTGACCAAAGAGCAAGATCCTCATCACCCTCGGATATCTGTTGTTGTCTTGAAGACCCAGAGCTGCATCTCAACTCCTTCTGTACGAAGTCGTACCAAAGTCTCTCCCAAGAAGGCATGACCTCCCAGGCTACAATGCCTCGTACAAATGAACCCCAAGGTTTGGAAAAGCTGTTTAAAGTTGTCCTCACCATAAAGTCCGGATCCACTATCTCTCAGACCGCTGTTAACTCATCTCTGATCTGAGCGAATCTACCAAGGTATGAAGTGATCGACTTTGAGTTGAGCATCTGAATGCCCCTGAGCTTCTCCTACAAAACCATCTTTCGATTCTGATTTGGACTCTGGTAAAGCTTGCACAATGAGGCCCACATCTCAAAGCCATAGTCTTTCCCAGTCAAATGGGGTATGACGTGGTCTCTCACCGCATCACAGATAGTCCTCTTTGCCTTTTTGTTCCTCTTCTTGAACTCTTCCACCAACACGGGAGCAGTGACAAGAGGAACAACAATGGAAGCCTGAACTATATGTTGATGATTACAACTATGTGAGACATTATCCAGGACACAAACTTGAGAGAGAGCCCCTGAGAGGGGTGTGTGGTTCCTATCTGAGATAGAGATGGAACGTAGAGATGGCCTCCTCCTTACAAAGAGTTGAGAAGAACTCCAGATGATTCTCCTGTGTAACGCAATGAGAAAGGAGATCGATAGAGTTGGATGTCCCTGTGGTTGAGCACAAGGTGAACGTGTGAAATCCCAAAGTGTTGGGTGCATCGTCATGAGACATAGATGAAGATGATGTATTAGCCTCCTCTGATCAGAGAGTTGATGAGAAACTCCAGATGACTCTCCTGTGTAATGTAGTGGGAAAGAAGATCTATTGAGTGGACGTGCCTATGGACGAGCACATGTGAATGTGATCCTAGTGGTTGAGCACTAGTGAAGAAGTGGTTCTTCTGTGTAATGCAGTGAGCTAGAGATATGGACATCCCTATGGATGTGCCCCTAGTGGCTGAGTACTAGTGGGTGTATGAGATCCCTTGCTATATTGTTCAAGAGTCAGACCTGCCTATAACCCTAATTGTAATGTAAAGGGTACGAGTCGACCCCACCTTAATATAAAAGATAAATAATGTAAAAGATAATTAATATAAAAGATAATAATTAATATGGTAATTATTAATTATATTTTGAGTTATTGAGGTAGACCCTATTGTGCCAAAATATATATCATTTGATGTGACAAGTCTTATATAAATAAAGGTAAACGCTCATTGAGGAAACACACTTAACATTGTGTCATCTCATGATTTCAGAAGTTGTGGTATGAAATTATGAGAATTGTAGCACCCTTTTGTGTGTCAGGTTTGGTGATGGTGTGGGAGGTCTTTCTCTTGAGGAATATAGCAAAGGATTGGCTGGGTTTTCTTTCTTGTTGAGAAGGGTTTCCCATGATACTTCATGTGTTCTTGTGCATGGTTATTCTTCTTGTGATCTTGGTTTACTGCAATTGTTCAAGTTATAGTTTAAACATAAAATTTAAAGAAGAAAAATGAGCCATAACTCATTGAAAATCTAACACTATATCCCATAGTTCAAGATCCTCCAAGACAAAGATAAGCCTGGTCTTCCAAGGGACCAATTGCTAGCTCTGGCTAGTCTATCCTCTTCCCTCATCTGAGACACCAACATGGCTGTCCACTGAAACTCAAACTGATGCTAAATTGCAAACAAAATCAGCCTCAACACTTGACATGCAAGTGTGAAATAAGGCTGTCCAAAACTGTCCAAAAATCTACCAACTATATGCTAGAAAATCATCCAATTGTTAGCCACCAAAGCTCCGAATCTACCATGAAGATTTTATGAGGTCATAACAAGATGACAACTAGGTATGTCTTTGACATGAGATTGGCTCTAAGTTTCAATTGTCCAACTGTTATTTGTTGTTGTTTTATAACAACAAATAGTTCATGAACTTTTTCTGTTGTTTCATTATGGTTACACATGCATTTAAGGTGCCCTTGCATGTAGTTTTAGTTGCCCATAGGTTGCTAACATGCATACCTCAAAATATATAACACACCTCTAGATCATCATTGTTGATATTATGGTAGCTTCAGGAGGTATGAACCTCTATTGTGACCTATGATGAGATTAGAATATTCTGAAAGGAAGCAAAGAAGTAAAGGAAACCCTAGACAAGATGTCGGCTGCAAAAATATAATTAATGTGAATTAATTAGTACCCAGAAGGAGAAGTCGGCCCCAGTAAGTCTGCCAGACCACTATAAATACAGGGCAACAACTCTCATTATTCACACTTCTCAGAATTGCAGAGAGCAGTTTCTGCACACTGTAGTTGGCAGTTTTGTGCGCAAGTTTCTAGGGAAGGTGTTGCACCAGTTTCTGGGTGGGACTATCTGATCAACTTGGTTTCTATTCTTGCTTGGTGCATTAGCCTTGCTTGGCTATTGATTGCCACTAGTATTCTTCTCTGTCAAGGTCAAGGTGCTCGGAGGGTGGCTTCGGCCTATGGTTGGGTGACAAGGGTATTGTCAATAGTAAAACGAGCACAATCTTTCATATTCTAACAGGTTATGAGCCCACACCTCCTTTATTCAGTCTAAACGCTGGAAGGAAGCATAACCGCTAGGCTATTGAGCTCGCTGAGGAACTGCCGCTAGGGTTACTAGTAGGAGCAGCTTCCAAAGACACTGCCGCTAGGGTTACTAGCAGAAGCAGTTGCAAAAACCCTAACCTCAGATCCAACACCTTGCGATGGAGCATCTCGCTCAAAAAGAAGATATTCAGATGCACCCCAACTCAACGCACCTTTTGGCTCTCTCAAAAGACAAAAATGATGAAGTTGAAGTTTTGGATCAAGGCATGACCAGTTACCAGTCAACCGAAGACATGTGTGAAACAATCAGTCTTTTACACTACTCAACACTTACTAGAACGATTAAACATGACATGTGGATAATCGATAGCGGAGCTTCTAGGCACATGACAGGTGATCAAGCCAGACTCTCAAATCTAAATGAGAAGAAGACCTCGTACAAGGTAGAGCTTGGAGACAAAACCACTTACACCGTGGAAGGATTTGGACAAACCACCATCAAAATGAAAACATGTAATTATGTTCACTTAAGCAATGTTTTATATGTACCTGGTTTAGAAAAGAATCTTGTATCAATGTCTTGCCTAGAAGACAAGGGAAACATAATAGCTTTCGTGGATGGAAAAGTGTTATCATGGCATAAAGACTCCAACATAAAGAATGCTAGGGTTATCGGAAGTCGTGAAAGAAATTTGTACAGACTACTAGAACAAAATGAAGAAGCTCTTGTACATGACGAAGTCAACCCTAATGAACTTTGGCACATAAGGTACGCTCATATTAATTATCAAGCATTACCGTTTCTCAAAAGAATGGTTAAAGGAATACCAGAGTTGGAGTCTACACACGAAGGAATTTGCAAAGGATGTGCCCTTCGGAGGAATATCAAGAAACCATTCCCAAGCAGCAATAACAAATCTAAGGAGATTCTAGATCTAATACACTCAGATGTTTGCGGTCCGATGCCAGTGATCTCTAGGAGGATCTTCTTACTACGTAATTTTCATAGATGACTATTCAAGAAAGACTTGGCTATACCTATTGAAGGCAAAAGACGAAGTATTCAACAAGTTTCAAGAATTCAAAGCAGAGATAGAAAACCTCACGAACAAGAAGATAAAGACATTAAGAACAAATAATGGAGGAGAATACACCTCGAAGGAATTCGTTGCATTCTGCAAATCAACAGGGATTAGGAGGGAGCTAATTGTTCCTCATAATCCTCAACAAAATGGTGTAGCAGAAAGAAAGAACAGATCTATTGAAGAAACCGTAAAAACCTTACTGAATGATCAAGGTCTGTCCATGTTCTTATGGGGAGAAGCAGCAATGAAAACAATATATGTGCAGAATAGAAGTCTTCATTGTATATTGAAGAACATGACACCATAAGAAGCTTTCTCAGGTAAGAAACCTAATGTGGAAAATCTAAGAATATTTGGATGTACTGTTTACTCCCACATTCGCAAGGACAAGAGGAATAAACTAGAACCTTCAGGAAAGAAAGGGATATTCGTGGGATATAATGATTCATCCAAGGCTTACATAATATATATTCCAGAACAACACAAGATTGAGGTCAGCAAAGACGCAACGTTCAATGAAAGGATGGCCTTCAAGAAATCCATCGAAGAAAATATAGAAGAAGAAGAGATTGAAGAACTTAACGAAGAAAGCACAGAAAACGTAAAGGACGAAAAGGAACTATCTGATCATCCTATGGAGCCATGTGAAAACATTGATTTAGATATCGTACCTAAGACCAAGAAAAGACCATCTTGGTTTGAAGCCACTTTACAAGATGCAGAAAGACTCAAGGTTCCAGAAGGAACATTCATAAATAGTAAAAGACCTAAAAGATTCTCAAGTTATGCAACATACATGACAAAGCTTCTAGATGAAGAACCTACCACATTTGAAGAAACAGTTCAAAAGGAACAATGGAAAGAAGCTATGACGGAAGAGCATCAATCCATTATGAAAAATGAGGTATGAGAAATCGTACCAAGACCTAAAGAAAAATCAATGGTAACTTCAAAATGGGTGTACAAGATCAAACATGCAGCAGACGGAAGCGTGGATAAATACAAGGCAAGATTCGTAGCTAGAGGGTTCTCCCAGAAGGAGGGAGAAGATTATGACGAAACATTTGCTCCGGTGGCTAGATATACTTCCATCAGAGCTATCATATCTCTTGCCGCTTCCATGGGATGGAACTTACACCAGATGGATGTAAAGACAACTTTCCTCAATGGAGCTATTGAAGAAGAAGTATATATTGAACAACCTCAAGGGTTTGAGGTACATTCCAGAGACACTCAGGTTTGTAGATTGAAGAAAGCTCTATATGGACTCAAGCAAGCTCCAAGGGCTTGGTACGCCAGAATGGACAACTATCTAACGAGACTTGGTTTCTCCAAGAGTCATGCAGATCCAAACCTTTATTACAAAGTCGTGGACAATGCACCTGTGATTCTACTATTATATGTTAATGATCTATTCATAACAGGTGAAGAATCTCTCATTATCCAGTGCAAGAAGAAATTAGCCTCTGAATTTGATATGAAAGATCTAGGTCTCATGCACTATTACTTGTGACTAGGAGTATGGCATAAGAGTATTCCTTGGACAAGGAAAGTACGCAATAAAGATTCTTCAAAAATTTGGAATGATGGATTGTAAGTCCATGGACACTCCTATGAATGCGAATATAAGAAAAGTGAAAGTTCCAAATTCTGATCCAGTAGATCCATCTCTATATTGACAACTAATTGGGTCATTGATGTATTTGGTAAATACTCGACCAGACATTTGCTTTTCCATGAATACACTAAGCCAGTTCCAGGTGGAACTAAGATAGGAACATTGGATAGCTGCAAAGCATGTATTAAGATATATTCGTGGAACAATAAACTATGGTTTGAGATATACCGCATCCAACAATATACAACTTCATGGATTCACATGCTCAGATTGGGCAGGAAGTGCAGAAGACAGAAAGAGCACTTCAGGTATGTTTTTCAGCTTGGGCTTCGCTATGATATCTTGGGGCAGCAGGAAACAAAAGTCTATCGCACTCAGCATAGCAGAAGCAGAGTATATGGCAGCATGTGAAGCATGCACTAAAGCAATATGGTTAAGGAAGTTAATCTCCGATTTATTTGATCAGATTCCATAATCGACCATAATAAATTGTGATAATCAGAGTTGTATAAGATTATCAGAACAACCCGTGTTTCATGAAAGGTCGAAACACATTGAGATCAAATACTACTTTATTTGAGATAAAGTCCAAGAAGGAGAGGTTAAGCTCGAGTATATCCCCACCGATGAGCAGACAACAAACATTCTGACAAAACCTCTATCCAGAATAAAGTTTGCATATTTCCGAGAAAAGATGGGGATCGTGGAAATAAATCCCTTAACTGAAAGGAAAGACTCTCCAGGTTAGGAGGGAGCACTAACATATTATTGAAACATTTATCTTTGTGATTGAAAAATAGTCCAGATTGGACAGATTCTTTCCTGTTCGGAAAGTGGATTGAGATTTCTAACGGACAACAATTTCCCATTGTGGTTAACATGGGAAATGGTCAAGATTGTTGATGTATCATAGACAACGACTTCCTATTGTGGTTAACATAGGGAGTGGTCTAGGGCAGTCTCTCTTCTTGAGGGTTACACAAGAAGACTGTCCCACCTCGTCGGACAACGATTTCTCATTGTGGTTAACATGATGAATGGTTCGTTTTGGAGGTTGATGCAGGACAATCTTTTCCTCTTATGGTTAATAGAGGAAATGGTCCGGACAGTCATTCCTTAGGGTTTATACATTCTCTCCAGGGTGCACTTTGATTAGTGTAAGAGTAATGGCCCAGGGTGGGGAATGGTCCAGGCTTAGCAATCAGGGACAAACATTACTTAGGGTTTATACATTCTCTCCAGGGTGCACTTTGATTAGTGTAGGAAGAATGGCCCAGGGTGGGGAATGGTCCAGGTTCAGAAGACATGACATTTATTCTTCCTTGTTTGAGAAGAATAGTCCAGATATCTCATTGTTCTACTCTGAGGGCATATATTCTTTCATATCTCACAGACGTGAGTGAAAGATTGGCCCAGATGATTCAGTTTATTTTAACAATATTTTTCTGTGCAGGTTGGCATCAGATGATTGTTATGGAGACTGCTTGTCTCCAGACAGTAGAGATATACTACTGTGGTGGATTTGTTCCACTGTTTGTGACTATGTGTCACGGTTTGAGTAGTTGYGTACTACCATGGATAAACACGTGTTCTATCAATTGATATTGTACCAGTTGTCATAGGAGATTATCTAGTTGGATAATAATGACGGTGCTCGTGATACTACCAGTTGAATGGTCTATTTGTGCTCAAGACCATACCTCCCTAGCTAGGAGAGAGTGTTGATATTATGGTAGCTTCGGGAGGTATGAACATCTATTGTGACCTATGACGAGATTAGAATATTCCGGAAGGAAGCAAATAAGTAAAGGAAACCCTAGATGAGATGTCGGCTGCAGAAATATAATTAATGTGAATTAATTAGTACCTAGAAGGAGAAGTCGGCCCCAGTAAGTCTGCCAGACCACTATAAATACAGGGCGCTAGTTCTCATTATTCACACTTCTCAGAATTGCAGAGAGCAGTTTCTGCGCACTGCAGTTGGCAGTTTTGTGTGCAAGTTTCTGGGGAAGGTGTTGTGCCAGTTTCTGGGAGGGACTATCTGATCA
>ML782211.1:283049-296423 GCA_009831015.1 Picea engelmannii
AAATATAAATGAGACCCATTAATGGTGAATAATAGGGAAAATGAAGTGACATGGTAGTGAATAATGAGTGATGTAATGGAAGCATAGGTGAAAAATGTATGGTAATGAGTGATATTTGTATGACATTTTTGGAGCCCAACACTGTGTGTCCACAATTTGATCATTGGATGCCTGTTGTATGTAGTCGGGGTTGAGATCTGTTGGTGTCAGCTGCTCTGCTACGTCTGAGGTGTCCAATAATGGTGGGAAATAAGGGTGAAGGAGATCCACATTGAACACTGGGTGCAGGCCAAGGAAAGGAGGAATGTTGAGCTCAAAAGAATTATCCTCCATGGCCTTGGTGATGGTGTATGACCCATAATGGAGTGGGCAGAGCTTCCAATGGGGTCTTGTAAGGCGTTCTTTCTGCAAGTGCAACCAAACTTTGTTGCCCACCTGAAACTTATGTGGCACCCTATGTTGATCATGGCACTGCTTTTACTTGTCATTGGACTTCTGTAGGATATCCTAAACCTGTTGGCAGGTGTGATGGATCCGCTCAATGAACTGGGTGGCTTTGTCAGCTTCAGTTGGAGCAGAAGATGAGTCGGTCGAGGTGACCGCAAGGGGAAGTGCAACATCTATGGGACCCAATGGTTGGAATCCCAACCCCACCTGAAAGGGGTTGTGCCCTATTGAGCTATGTAGGGATTGGTTGTAGCTATGTTGGACATAAGGAAGGCTCTCATCCCATGTGTGAGGGTTCTTTAAATTATACATGCGAAGGATATGCACAATCATTCGATTGACGACCTCGATTTGGCCATCTATTTGGGGGTGGAAGGCTGTGTATTTGGTGAGATTGGTGTCCAGCAGTGACCAGAGGCTCGACCAGAATGTGCTAAGAAATCACCTGTCCTGATCTGAGACAATGGTTTGTGGGATTCCAAAATGTACCTAGACTCGTTCAAAGAAGAGCTTGGCAGTGGCCTCTGCTGTGATGTTCTTCTTCCAAGAAACCATAATCACCATCTTAGAAAAGTGATCAACAACCACAAAAACACAGTCATTTCCCCGCTTGGTGGACAGGAGGCCCGACATGTAGTCCATTGAGATGGATTCCCACAGCCTGTCAGGAGTAGGAAGAGGGGTGTAGAGGCCCTGTTTCTCAGTGGTCGGTTTGGAAATAACACAGGCAGTGCAGGACCTGATATACTTGTTGACCTCCTGCCGAAGTTTCGGCCAATAGAAATGTTTCTGCAACATCACCACTATCTTTTCGATGCCGAAGTGTTCTGCCACCCGATGGCAGTGGGCTTCCTAGACCACCTTCGCTCACTCGCTTGATGGAACACAGATATGTCCTAGATGACACAACAACCCATACTGAAGATGGAAATTATTGACAATTGCGTTTGCACCCAACATTTGGTAGGTGGTGGCGAAGTCCGAGTATGTCTCATAGAGTTGGGGCCATCTAGAGGTCTCATGGCCGTAGGAGTCTAGCACCGTGGTGAGTGCCACGACTGGCAGTTTGTTAAGGCAATTAGCAACGTGATTGGTGCTTCTTGTTTTATACTTGATGTTGAGGTGGAATTGCTGCAAGTATGTGGACCACTTTTGATGGTGATCATTATACAATTTTTCTTGTGTCTGCATGAACTACAGTGGATTATGATTAGTGTGGATGATTGTCTCTTTCCCAAGAATGTAATGTATCCACTGGTGGCAGGCTTACACAATGGAGTACATTTCTTTGTCGTAAGTAGGGTACTTACAAACAACATATGATAGTGTCTCACTATGATAAGCCACGGGGTGGTTGTGCTGAGTGAGAACGACGCCCACTGCATAGTCCGAAGCATCTGTCTCGATCTCAAAGGGCTGTTGTAGGTCTGGTAGTGAAAGTATTGGGGCTGAGCACAAGTGTTACTTCAAATCGTCAAACGCTTGTTGTTGGGAACGACCCCACGCAAATTTCTCCTTACCACCACCCCTAGTTATCTGGCTAAGGGCCCATGCAATATGGGAGAATCCCAACACGAACCTGCGGTAGAAATTGGCAAGGCCCAAGAAGCTCTGAAGCTCAGTGAGTGTGGTTGGGGATGACCAGTCACAGATGACTTGGATCTTGGCTGGATCCACATGTACGCCATGTTGATCAATTATGTAGCCCAGGTAATGGACCTTGTCCATGCCGAAGGAGCATTTTTCCAAGTTGGCATATAGCTTGTGCTGTCGCAGGGTGTGTAGAACCTGTTGAATATGCTGCAAGTGTTCGACCTAAGTCTTGCTGTAAATGAGAATGTCATCTAGATACACCACTACAAAAGTATTGGTGAATGGTCACAGGATATCGTCCATCATCTTCATAAAAGTGGTTGGAGCATTTGTCAAACCAAAGGGCATGACCAACCATTCAAAAAGGCCGTCCTTTGACTTGAAGGTGGTTTTCCATACATCTGTTTGTTCTATCGGGACCTGGTGGTAGCTAGACTTCAGATAAATCTTACTAAAGTATTTGGCCCTCGTGAGTTGATCAAGGAGGTTGTTGATTTGGGGAATCGGGTACCGGTTTCTGATTGTGATTTTATTCAGAGCCCGGTAATCAATGCAGAGTCGCCAAGTTCCATCTTTTTTCTGTACCAGCACGATTGGGCTCCTGCAAGGTGATGAAATGGGACGGATGTGCCCCTTATGGAGCAGTTCTTGGATCTGTTGCTTGATCTCCTCATTCTTTAACAGAGAGCGGCGATAGATTATCCCATTGGGCAGCGGTGCACCCGGGGTCAGATCGATGGGGTGCTTGACCTGGTAGTGTAGAGGTACCCCGGTAGGTGAGGAGAATATATCTGAGTATTCTTCCACGACATTATCTACTTGCTTCTTCTGTGTGGAGAGTTCGACCGCAGAGACCCTGAATGTGGCTATGATCTTTCGCTTATTCTTAGAGCGAAACACTAAGAAGAAAAACTTCCCCATTTGAGAGATGACCTTCCTACATTTCTTAGCAGAGATCAAGGAAATATCACTAGGTGGGACTGCCTCAGTTATCCTACACAATTTCCCGTTCAAAGTAATAATAACACTATGAGGTCTAGACTCATATACAACATGATGTTTCCATAAATAAGGTTGGACCAAAAGAACATCACAAACTTTGAGAGGAGAAACATCACACACTACCTCATCTTTGAAGGGCTTGATGCCGTACGACAATCAACACTGTTGGCTGACGTGGAGATCGCTTCCTTGTCGGAGCCATACAATGGTGTAGGGTTGTGGGTGTAGTGTTGTCGGTAGGGCCAACCACTTGATGACCTCTACTGAGATGAGGTTCTTCTGGCTACCACTATCCAATATGAAGTGCAACGGGGTGACTTTTATCCACATATGTGAATGGAAGAGGCATTCTCCTTCTTCTGGCTCGTCTGGTTCACCAGGCTGGAGCTTGGTGGTAGCAACGATGGCACTGGGTTTCGCATCAATGATTCATCTTCCCCTTTCTGGTTCTAGCTCAGAGTCTGAATCCACATCTGATTCAGAGACTTTCACTTCAGCCACCAACGACTTCTTTGAGTAGTAGTCAATAGTGTTATGCCAAGGGATCTTATGGAAGTCGCATCACTTCCTGGTATCTTTCTTTGTCTTTCCGGTGTCCTTTTTTGCTTGCGGCTTGGACTGGTTGTCCTGATGTTGTCCATCTTTGCTCTATTCTTTTCTTTGTGGGTTGGGGCCGCCCTTTCTTGGCTTTTGTTGTGAGGGGTTCCCAGGCCCAAATTTTCGCGTCTTTTGTTTGAGCTTCTACTTGATTTTGACGACATATCGGTAGGCCGCGCCCAAGGATGAGATGTCCAAAAAATCCATTTCAGTATGGATGTATCTATGCAGAGCGTCGCGATACTTGAGCACCATATGTTGCTCCGAATCTTTGATACCCATCTTGGTGCACAAGGTATGAAAGATATTCATGAAATCTGGCACTGCTTGGTCTCTTTCTTGCCGCAGTGTGGTCCATTTGGTATACAAGTCGTCATAACTTCCGACATGGTAGTATTGTTCCTTAATAGCATCCCTGAAGGAATCCCAGGTGGCCATGACTGTAAATAATGAGGGTTCCTCTGTTTCCTTTTGCTCACAGAAAGTTTCCCACCAATCTTTGACACGGAGAACGACTTTGAGGAGCACAAAAGTATTCTTTTCTCTATTCGAAAAGTTATGGACAGAAAAATACCCTTCTAGTAGATTCAACCACTTGTCTATAGGATATGCATCCATATGACCTTAAAATATAGGAATATTAAAGTTTATTTGTACCTTGAATGGGGTGGCGCCTCCACTCGAAGAAGATGCGTCCCTTGTTGGTAGCCGTCGAAGGATTTGCGTGAAACTATCCATCATCTCGTTCCTTTGTTGCATGAGGGCTTCCTCAATCAACATTTTGAAAGGATCTCCTGTCCCATCATATTTCTTTTATCCTTCCATGAGAGGTCACTTGGGTGTGCGATATCTTTTGTCCTCAGGAGAAACAAGCTCGAGACCCAACTCTTTGTACTCCGACCTCGTTGGGGACATGCATTGAGACGACAAGGAGTAGACCGCTCTGATACCACTGATCCAGATTTTATGAACATAATGAAATGACTACAGATTATTAGTAGGTTCTTAACATAAAATAACAGAGATACAGTAAAACTGGTTTTCTATTCAATAAGGAAATAAGTTGAAATTGTAAAATGCAGCGAAAATGAGCTTGCTGGAATGGTGGCGGCTTATCTCTGAGAAGAGATGTGATGGCTGCGCTTATTCACAAGAAGATGATTAAAATGAGGCTCTGAAGACATTTTTACAATAAATAGGAATGCCAAAATCCCTAGACATCAAAAAACCTAACCCTAGGAGATGAAGCGCCAAAAGTCATGTGGGCCCCATTTGGGTAAGTTAGTACATCAACTTCCCGGGGTCATAACTTTTGCATACGATCTCCGTTTTAGGCGTATGATAGCCCATTGGAAAGGTATCTTCGAGGAGATTCATTTTGTGGGATCAATTATTCATTTGGCTATCATTGAGAATATCTATCCTGAAAAACCTTCATTTAGGCCCTCAAAATGGCCCCAAAAATTAAAACTGCTAAAAATAGTAAATTGCCAAAATTGTCAAAAAACTGTTTTGAGCCAGTTGGAAGAGGTGGGTGGCCACCAATATCCACCTAGATCAATTGTATATGGTTAAATGAGAACATCCAATATTCTAACACTCCATTCGTCAATTAGCACTATCCAGATGGTGGGGTTTTGGTCGGATTTCTTAGTAGCAGATCTAAGCCAACCAAGAAATAGGGTAGTGGTGAGAAGGGGAGTCACAAGAGCCCTTATCAGAAGCATAAGAAAACTGTGAAGTCTTGTGGTGGTGGATTTTTCTTGGTCGTGGGGGCAGATTCAAAGGTCTCGCAAATCTCGTATCTAGAGGGCAGAGCTTTAGTAAAAAAAAATCGTGGAAGACATACATCTGTGAGTTCGGTAAACATTTGGATGTAGTCGTTTTGGGCATCGATCCTCGGTTATACACCAATCTTTCATTTACTCTCTCATGGTTGGATTGGGTTTATTTTTCACACGAAGGAAGATGCAAGATCTATTATGGTTAGTTGTTGGTATTGGGATTGTCAATTGTTATGTGCCAAAACTTGGCACCCGCTCTTCGAAGCGAAGGAGAAAGTTTTATCTAGTATGCCAACATGGATAAAACTCCCAAAATTGCCACTTAAATTCTAGTCAAATTCTAGGTTAAAGGTTATAGGTGAAGTTTTGGGTTTTTTCATAACCTCTAATACTAGTTACAAATCTTGCAATTATCAATCAATTACCCAAATTTTAGTTTCTTTGGATCTACGTAAAGGTTTATATGAATCAATAGAGTCAGTATTGGGTGATAATTCACACACCCAGCCGTTGGACTATCTCAACGTGCCATTACATTGTTCACGTTTCAAAATGTGGGTCATTTACTAGTTAATTGTGATCTAGATTTTCAAAGACGTTTGCAGAGAGTAGCATGACCAGGGCTGAACGAAAACATGGCTATGCCTTCTTCCCCACTAGTGGTTGGGTTCTCAGAGAAATTCAGCCCCAAGCATGATGGTGGTATCCCAAGATAGTGCTCGGGCTCAATGAAGGCACATGCACATATGGAAGATTTCATTGGAGAGGCACCTTCATAAATGCTAGATGTTATACCTCATAAAAGGGAGGGGAATGCTCAGGAGGAATTATTTGGTGATTTTGAACTTTCTCCCTCTCAGTGGAGCAAGTAGGAAGCACTGTGGACCACTAGTGCAACAGTCACATGAGACTCTGGTAATAATGTCTCTCCCTTTAATCTGTTTTCTATTGTTTCTCCCATTCCTTCAAGTAACATTCTCCTTGAGCGAGGGGGAGAGTTCAGAAGCGATAGCCCCTCCCATAGTCTTTCCTGAGGGTCAGGAATTAGATTCATTTTCTGTCGAGTTGAAGTAGGATTCTAATAGTTTACCATTGCAACCTTCCAAATCACAAAAATATACCTCCTTGGGTTCCCCGTCTATCTCTTCCTATCGGGATCCATATTTTCCGAGGCTTCATGGTTATGTTCGTAACCAGGTGCTCTCGGGGGGTCTACATTTTGATGTTCTTAAGGAGGTGAGTTACTTTATAGCAGGGTGAAAGTTTGCCTTTAAACATGCATAGAAGTGTGTATCCTGTGAAGTGTCTCAAGGGAGACAAAGACTTATTTATGGGGTCCTTAGAGATGGATTTGCCTTGAAGATGGGTCCCTCGTGATAATTATGTCTGCAAACATGTGTGGCTTGGGGGGAGGGCCAAAAAAATCTCCCTAAGAAGACTTGTAGATGTGGATTGGTCGGATATAGTCTTAATATAGGAGTCCATGGGACGTAGTGAACCATTAATCTATGGTTGAAAAAACTCTTCCTGGGATGGGGTTTCTATGGAATGGATTTTGTTGGTCATTCTAGAGGTCTACTCACTGTATTTCAAAAAATTGAGTTCTAATTAATTTTTTTTCTATCTTCATTACAGTTATTCCTAAATTGGACTACCTTAATTCCTTTGTTGAATTTCGACCTATTTCTCTTTGTAATTGTCTTTACAAGATTGTTGCAAAAATCATTGTGATTAGGATCAAATTGATTTTGTCCAGTATCATATCCTCGAAACAATTTGGGTTCCTCAAGGGAGGGATTATCCAAGAAACCATTGGATCAACTCATGAAGGTATTCGCTCAATTAAAATTCAAAAACATCATGTCTCCATCTTCAAAATCAACCTCTCGAAGGCCTATGATAGGGTCTCTTGGCTTTATCTTCGGCTTTTTCTTTTGCATATTGGGTTCAATATTCCATTGTTTAAATAGATCATGTCTTGTGCCACAACTGTATCCTTTGTTGTTTTAATCAATGGAGCAAGATCATCTTTCTTTAAGTCTGGTCATGGAATTAGACAAGGATGTCCATTGTCATCGTATCTCTCCCTTTTAGTAGCTGATGGTCTTAGTTGTGAAATTACAAAGGCAAAATGTGTGAATGCATCCTAAGGGATTAAGTTGGGGCAACATGAAAAACTTACTCATTTGTTGTTTGTAGATGATGTGCTAATATTTTTCTTTTGTGCAGTAGTTGAAGGAAATACTTTGAAGGATATCCTTATCCTATTTTATGATGCAACTGGAATTCTCATCAATTTGAATAATTATGCGATTTTCCTACATGATGTAGAGGAGGAGAACACAAATATTTTTACAAATCTGTTGAATTTTCCATGCAAGTTTTGGGAGAAGGGATTAAATATATCGACTTTTATTCTTAAACCAAACAATTATGGTATTGTAGACTGGTCATGGCTACTCTCTAGGATTGAGCGAAAACTTAATCATTGGTGCAACTGATGGATTTCATGAGGTGGAAGGTTAGTTCTTGTAAAGTCGATTATCGAGGCAGTTCTAGTCTATTGGCACTAGTTGGATCTCATCCCGAAAGGAATACTTTGTTGCATCAAGAAGCTATGTTTTAATTTCCTAAGGAAGGGAAGCTCTCAATATCAAGGTTCACACTTGGCCAATTGGAAAAGCCTCTCCAAGCCAAAACATATGGGAGGTTGGGGATTAAATATTTAAATGTTTTCGACCATGCCTTGGTTGCCAAATCTCTATGGGTATTATTGTCATGAGACAATGTCTAGAGACATATTTTGTTTGATAAGTTTGTTATTCATACTTCTGTTTCAGATTGAATTCGACAATGATGGAAATCTACCTTAAATGTTTCTAATCAATGGAAGGCTTTGATGCATGCTTTTCTTGTTGTAGGAAGATTCATGGCTTGGAAAGTTGGCAATGGCACTTAGATGAGAATTGGCACATATGCCAATGTGGGCTGTGGGGTGATTATTTTTCTTCCCGAGGTACTAGTTGATTCTCTTTAGGAGTTGGGTATATGTACTTTGAATAAAATTGGTGATGATACGACTACAACTATTTGGCATCAAGGTTGACTCACGACGATGGGATTAGGGTTGGATTCCATTTGGTATCAAGTTTGGTCTTAATTTACATCATATTTTTAAAAGGCCCATATACATTTGTAAGGAAATGAGGATGAATTAGTTTGGTACACCAATCACTCAGGTGGTCAATACTATGCAAAACTTGGATATCAAGCCATGATAGATTTAGGCAAGGAAAATGTTTTTGGTGGTATAAAAATCTTTGGAAAATAAAAGAGCCTCCAAAGGGTATACTCTTTTTCTATCTTGTTCATAAGGAGAGGGTGTTAACTTGGGATCATTTACAACAAAGGGGAAAACAAAGTTACTCCCACCTTTAAAGTTTCTTAACGAGCTCTTTCATTGTTGCTTCACTACAAGGGTCCTTTTTCCTAGAAGTATAGGTGGGAGATCAATAATGTTGACATCAACAAATAGTGGCAATGGAGATACTTTGATGGGACCTGTCAAGGTATGAACAATACTTATGGGTTGGGCTTCATTTTACACTTTTTTGATTCACATTATCTTACTAGTAAGGAAAATTTGGGGTCGATGCCTAATATTTCCGAACTCAATGCCCTATTTGCCTTTTAAAAGTCAATTGTAGAAAGGATTGTGACAATTATTTAGGTTCTTGGTGACTCTAAGTTATGTATCAATTTAATGTTTGGGACATTACAACTCGATCATTTGGATCATTGCAAATTAGGCAACGACTAAAATTCATATCTTCTCATTTTAGACATATCCAATTTAAGCACATATATAGAGAATTGAATTTTTTTGCAGATACTCTATCCAATAAAGCTTTATCTTTGAATGAAACTGTGTTGCTGGTGGAGGAATTCCCTGAAGGGAAACTGATCTCCAAAAGGGAAGGAAATTTTATAGTGATGTAAAATTGACTTATCCTTTTTTTGGTTTTCTTGGTTTTTGATATATGTAATGGATCACAATCTTCAAGGCTATTGGTTCTTGAACTCTTATCAAGGGTTTCCTTTAGTGATAGACTATAGGTGCTTTTAAGGAAGAACTGGTTAGACCCATGTGTTAGCGCTCTGTAATTTGCCCAAGGATGAAGAGGCAGTCACAGAGGCAACATCAAAACCACTTCGAGTCTTGGATCTAGCCCTCCAAAACTTAGAGAGGGATCTCTCCGTTTGATATAACCTTGTTTGAAGAGAATATTAGGCTAGTTAATGGGTTCAGAGTTTGGATTTTTTAATTGGTAGGAGCAGAGAAAATGAACCATGGGCAATGGAGTCACAATCTGAGATTTAATAAAAAAAAACAAATCCTACAGACAGCCTTACAGGGAAAGGTAGGCAATTCACTGGATTCTTTGTAAGCTTGTGGTATGGTAGAGGGGGAAAATTGTTAAGAGGTCAAGTTAAAGACAGAGCAATAAAGAATTCTGCGTTTAACTTTTAGTGGAAAACATTGACATTGCTTTCAAACTGGGAACATGGTGTTTTTACACAAATCCTGATCTTAAATTTCTTTGAAACAATGGAGAAGACAAACATATATGATAACAGAGGAAAAGAAAATCACAATGAGAAAAAACTTCACCAATGAATTTGACACAAGAATCCTGTAACTGCTGCGACTGTATTATTTGAATTGATGAAAACTACAGTTGGCTCTGTGAGCTGCTTTATAAAAACTTAATCATGGTTCCCTGACTGATCAACAAACTTTACATTAAAAATCATCTCTGAATAAATAGGGGAGATCCTCAACAAGTTTCGAGAGTTGTTTTTAACCACCTCGGCAAAAAATAGCCACAAAACCCACAAATTCTGGAACTGTCCGCCATGAAAGATGGACTGGTTTTCCGTGAAAAAGGGGTCTGAACAGACATGGTTTTCTCTTCAATGCTAACACCTGGGAAGAAACTGAAGGAGGTTATTGTAGATGGGTGTGTGATGGACAAAAAATCCTTCGGTTTTGCTGAATTCGCCTCCATCTAGCTGTAACAGCTCCTGCAAGATCGGGACTGTAACAGAAAAACCGAAAATCCGAAAAAAGAGGCTGAAAGACAACTTCGATTCTCCTTGCTCATGGCACCTGTGAAAAAACTGAGAGAGGTTTTTGTTCGTCATCCCGTTACGGAGAAAAAATCTCTCGTTTTTTAAAAATTCATTTTTTTTTGCCCAGAAACGGCCTCGGAAGAAGACTGGTCGAAAAGTTGCAAAAGCGGTTTTTTCGGGGGCATAGTGGTATTCCGGACCCCCCCGAGGTGGTAAGTGGTTTTGGGGGGGGGGGTCCGCTGGCCTGTGGGTCCGACACCTGTCCAAATGGTGGTAATGTAAAACAACTATTCCGGACCCCCCCTCTCGTTAAGTTTCGGATAGTGAAGGGGGTCCAGAATTTTTGAGGACCGTTGATTTATTTCTTTGATGTATGAGAGTGTACGGGGGTGGGTATCATTTTAGGATAGGTTTAAGTTTTGTTTTATTGTTTTTTATTTGAATGCTTTATATTGTTTTTTTTTTTATATTTGTTTTATTATGTTTTGTTTTACGTTTTTTTATGTATTTTATATGTTTTTCTTTTTATTTATTAGTTTTATTACTATGTTTTGTTTTAATTTTATATATTGTTTTGTTTTTTAATATTTTGTTTTTATATATGTTTTATTATTTTGTGTTTTTTATATATTTTGTTTTTATAAATATTTTTTAATTTGTTTTTAATTTATTTAAATTAATAGAACACTAACCTTATTACTAACTTAATTAATTTAGTTGTTAATTAATTAATTAATAATTAAGTAAATTAATTTTTAATTGATTAATTAATTTCTAACAAGATTTTGACCTAGCTTTTTGTCTAACTACCCTATCTTTATTAACCTATTTACTAATTACTAACATTATCAGTTAATCTAACTACCTTATTTGACTTTTCCCTTTATCCTAAGTTCATTTATTCGTGAATGGGTGGAGATGGGGGGATAATGGAGGCTGACGTCACAAGGCAGGAGCGATATGGTAGTAAGTTGGGAGTGTGGTAAGCAGTAAGTGGTTTGGAGCGGAGGAGGTCTGATGCAATGGATGGATGACACATGGGGACAGGGCCCGCCGAAAAAACCACCTCATTCCGGACCCCCCCACCGTTAAAGGCAGAAAGTTCGAGGGGGTCCGAAATCGCCTGTAGACCGTCCATCTGCACGCTTCCATGACGACCGTAGATCTGTGCACACTTTTTAATCACTATTCCGGACCCCCCCCCACCGTTAAAGGTAGAATGGTCGGGGGGATCCGGAATTCAATCTCAACCGTAGATCTATGTGCTAGCCTCTCCACCGTTCATTTATGTGTTGTCTTTACTTTGTGAGCGCAAAGTCATATTTGCTCCAAAACTTAGGATAAGTGCATTTTGTGCACTGTTTCCCTTGAAAATAATTTGCAGAGATGAAAAATTATTTGCAAACCTATACACCCAGAGTGAAAAGTTTCCAGTCAACAAATGATCCTATGAATTATAGGGTTATAATAGTGGCTCCACCTGGGGATGGAAGCTTCTTTCAGGAGGTGTCAAGAACCACAGACCTATGAACATGCAGACCGGTGCTTTATCCATTGGGTTGATCCCAAAATTTTATTCTGCAACCTGTACCTATTTTGATCTTGCAACTGAAACCAAATCAAATGAACACTGCTGAAAAAGAGATGCTCAGAATGTTGAGCTTATTCACATTCTCCTACCTACCCTATGCTACTGATAATTTTCTTAAATCAAATAATACAAAAATGCCAATGAAGCCAATCAAGTAGCTGCTGAGACCAGAGGACTGTTTGACTACTCGCTAGCACAGTGAAAAGAGCAGCTTGACCTTTTGCCCATAGATTCAAAACTGCAAAGTGTAATGGCCACTGCTAAAAACATGAATGATCTTTACAACAGAGACCCTGACAGTCTTGAAGAACAAAAGTAATGTCAGAGATAGGTTGAAGCTCTACAGTGAAAAATTCTCCATATAGGTAGCTATAGGATCAAGGTAGAAATGACATGTTCCTTGATTTTTGGATGGCGGCTTTGGCACTGTATCTATGTTATTTTCATCCTCATGCAGTTCCTGACATGGCTGCAACTGCTCTGATGGGATTTGTAATGTGACTTCTGCTGAAAAAGACAATGAAGTTGACTGGCTGATCATGTCAATATCATAACAACGTTTTATCCCATAGCTGGATGATGGAGGAAGACTTTGACAACACCAGTCATCCAACACATCAGATATTGGATCCCGTAGAAATTGAACTGACTGTTGCATTGGTTCCACTGCAACTTCTTGATTTCCTGTGTATTTATCCTTTCACATATACTCAAGATTCTTTTTCAAAAACTGAGATGAATTAAAGCATAATGGTACATAGTTGTTTTGGATTAACTCAGAATTTGTCTCAGGCTTTAAGCTTTCATTTGGAATTTGAAAATCAGAGTAGGTAAAGTGCTGCAATTCTGGGTTTAGAACAGCCTCCACATCAACACTAGCATCTTCCCCTAGTTGATCAGACCATTCTCCCTCTTTACCATTGCTAACTTGTTTACAATTTCTTCTCAAAAATTGAAAAGAAGAGAAACATAAGGGCAAAGATTTTTCCCTTACTCTGAAATTTTCTGTCTCTTCCTCATTGCTGTCATGACTGTTGTGCAAGGGCTGATTGTCGTATCTGAACTGTAAATAATCTTCTTCCTGCCAATGACATGCTGCTGATTTCTTTGAACAGTGAACCTCTATTTCAGCCTCATGATCATCATCATACTGGTCACACTTGGGTAAATCACCCATGGATGAAATGCCATTGAACATGCATATCATATCAGCTGGTTGTTCCTCTG
>ML782211.1:303247-340434 GCA_009831015.1 Picea engelmannii
ACCCACAGGCCAGCGGACCCCCCCCAAAACCGCTTACCACCTCGGGGGGGTCCGGAATACCACTTTGCCTTCGAAAAAACCGCTTTTGCATCTTTTCGACCAGTCTTCTTCCGAGGTCGTTTCTGGGCAAAAAAAAACAAATTTTTAAAAACCGAGAGAGGTTTTTCTCTGTAACGGGATGAAGAACAAAAAACTCTCTCAGTTTTTTCACAGGTGCCACGAGCAGGGAGAATCAAAGCTGTCTTTCAGCCTCTTTTTTTGGATTTTCGGTTTTTCTGTTACAATCCCGATCTTGCAGGAGCTGTTACGGCTAGCTGGAGGCGAATTCAGCGAAACCGAAGGAGGTTTTTGTCCAGCACACATCCATATACAATAACCTCCTTTAGTGTTTTCCCAAGTTTCAGTGTTGAATAGAAAACCATGTCTGTTCAGACCCCTTTTTCGCAGAAAACCGGTCCGTCTTTCATGGCGGACAGTTCCAAAATTTGTGGGTTTTGTGGCTATTTTTGGCCGAGGTGGTTAAAACCGACTCTCGAAACTTGTTGAGGATATCCCCTATTTATTCAAAGATGATTTTTAATGTAAAGGTTGTTGATCAGTCAGGGAACCATGATTAAGTTTTTAGAAAGCAGCTCACAGAGCCAACTATAGTTTTCATCAATTCAAATAATACAGTCGCAGCAGTTACAGGATTCTTGTGTCAAATTCATTGGTGAAGTTTTTTCTCATTGTGATTTTGTTTTCCTCTGTTATCATATATGTTTGTCTTCTCCATTGTTTCAAAGAAATTTAAGATCAGGATTTGTGTAAAAACACCCTGTTCCCAGTTTGAAAGCAATGTCAATGTTTTCCACTAAAAGTTAAACACAGAATTCTTTACTGCTCTGTCTTTAAATTGACCTCTTAACAATTTTTCCCCTCTACCATACCCCAAGCTTACGAAGAATCCAGTGATTTTCCTACCTTTCCCTATAAGGCTTTCTGTAGGATTTGTTTTTTTGGATTAAATCTCAGATTGTGACTCCATTGCCCATGGTTCCTTTTCTCTGCTCCTACCAATTAAAAAATACAAACTCTGAACCCATTAACTAGCCTAATATTCTCTTCAAACAAGGTTATATCAGACGGAGAGATCACTCTCTAATTATTGGAGGGCTAGATCCAAGACTCGAAGTGGTTTTGATGTTGCCTTTGTGACTGCCTCTTCAGCCTTGGGCAAATTACAGAGCGCTAACACCATGTACTAACAACTTGTTATTTTTTGTATGCACTTTTGTGTTGAACTTATGCTAATACTGAGAGGGGGGGTTGAATCAGTATAAGATACTTTTTAGTTTAAATGAGCATTCATTAATGATTCATTAACTTAAAAATAATAAATGCATGTAAAGTCAAATCACAATAGATAGACTTTAATTTGGAAACCATTGTGGGAGAAAACCACAAAAATTGTCTTTATAAATGTATGTAGGCACCAACCTACTGTTACAAAGCTTGTAGGTACTAACCCATCAGAGACACCAATCTCTTTAGCTGAGCACCAACTCAACAAGATATTGTGTAGACACCAATCTATTGGAGACACGAATCCCCTTAGTTGAGCACCAACTAAGTAAGACCTGTATAGATACCAATCTAAGATATTCATACATAGAGTACTTTTGATTTCATCTACATGCTTCATACCTCATGCATTTGGTAGCATCATCATATCCTTAACTTTCATGCTCTAATGCCTCTCCTTACTTCATACCCCAGACATAGCATCATTCTCATAATATAATTCCATATTGTAGCATCACAACCTCAAAACAATGCACTTTGTAGCATCACAACCTCAAAACAACGCACTTTGAAACATCATAGACCTTAGTCCTTCATATTGCACCCTTAAAACTCCAAGAAAAATCCTCTTGCGCACCTTTCGACCAAAAGAAGATTCCCCAACCCCTCTTGCACACCCCATATCTCTCATGAGCACTTGTACTTGCTCTTCTTGCTTGGATACTCCTCAAATGTGCACATCTATCCTGTATTTATAATGTTTCTACATTCACTTATGGGGCCGACTTGTACAACTGGCTGGGTCAACCTGTACTTTCTAGTCGGGCAGACTCGACAGATTCTTTCATATCCCCTCATTCCTATGGAGTTAGAGGGAGAGCCGTATACCATTGGAAAGGTGTCATAATAATATTTTCAACCGTATATCCTATGCTCCCATTTGAGCTAGGTATTCAGGGTAAACAGGCATTCAGATTACACCTTCTTTTCTCTAGAATTTTAACCAAAAGACATGCATTAACATATCCTGAGGAAGAGTGATGGAAGACTAGAAGAAACCTAGGGAACATGACTGGCATTGTACAGGGGCCGCCAATAGAGAACAAAGTCAACTTCTCACAGGCCAACAACCAAGATGATGTGGAACCCTTCAAATGAACACCAACCAGAACCAACAACCATCTAGGGGAAGAAACCCACCCAAAATCCAGAGTAACTACTTCACATAAAAAGCCAAGGAGACACAGAGAATAATGAATGCCCACTTGAATACAATAAAAATTAAATTTTGTGAGGAGAATGAAACATCTATCGATGGGATGCACCATATACTATCCACACAAAGAACAAGGGGGGGCTCAACTACAGGATAGGCATAGCCCCTCCAAGTCCATTTATAATGATCCAACCACCCTCAAGCCTTGTTCCAATTTTAGCCATTTGATCGAATAGGGAATTAAGGCCCCTCTTGATATGATATATCCTAAATTTTTCAAAGCCATTGATGAGAGACAATGATCGTGAGACAATACTATTAAAAATATTGCTTTCAGACTACCTTTTTCTATTATCGTTTGGACAACCATCATGGAGTCCCCAAACACTACAATATTAGTAATATTCCTTCTCTTACAATACATAATCCTTCTAAGAGAGCGTATGATTTAGCAACATTATTGGATACCCTCCCAAGACCCCATGCATAATAAACTAACGTATTTCCTCTAGGATCGAGAAGACTCCAACCCGCACTTGCCACCGAAATATATATATAAAGGTTTTACACATGTATTCCTTATTATTATCAACATCTATACTTTCGTAAGTGCACATATATTTCATAAATTTTAATTACTACTAATATTTTAAATACACATGTCATGATATTTTTTTTGGGTTTTTTTTTAGTGACCATTTTCTTGTCAATGATTTTGGTTCAATATGATAACCATGAACTCTTTTTATTTGATAATGGTTAGGTATAATTTTTTTTTTATTTAATTCATTTGATCATTTTTCTTACGTTATTAGTCTATGCTTGCATTGAGTAGGAATTATAGTAATTGATTTGAATAGATGTACATCGTTTTAAAGATTAATGTCTTTATGTTTGCAATTGTGTTTTGGTTAAGGTATGAGGAGCATGTACATGTCATCAAAATCATTTAATAATCATATTTGGCCTCATCCACATCAACTTGGATGTTTTAAAACCAAGTTTTAGTATCCAAACAAGCAAATCATCTCTTAACTTGCCTCTATACCTCACACTAATGGAGAAGTCAAAGCACCGATGACAACATGTATGTTAGTGTCTTCTTCTTTTCTTTTTATTCTTTTTTAAATGAGAATTGCATGCAAAGTAGTGTCAAGATCAACAAATAACTTAATTTTCAGGGCCCCATGTTCTTCGAGGTTTGAACGAGGTGTTTAACATAGAAATTCATTGTCTTAACCACTAAACCACATCTCGACAAACTTCTTTTCATTTCTTTTTTAAGATTGTATCACCAAAATCAATAATAACATAGGTACGGATATACCATGTTTTATTAGTATCATATTTCACATCCATCAATTCATATTAAGGAAGGAAACTAATCCTTTCAACCGAGTTAAAAAAAATGCACTCTGATTACCATTATCAAAAAATTCGACAATGTCTAATTAGTCTAGTATTTGGACTAAAAGTAATAAGAAAAAAAAGGGACAACAACCCATCAATGTGCTTGATCTTCAATAAAGGGAGTTAGTAGAAGGTGACTCTTTAGTAATTACACTAAAGGTGTTATTTAAGGGGAGGTTCCTCCCAAGGTCTTCATCATCTGTCCAAACCCTATAAGGAGTTGTCATCTGCCCATCAATAATCAACCAATATTCTCTCTCCACCTGTCTTATCTTTCTTCGAATCCACATTGCAACTATTCAAGGTGGTTTCTTCCACATTTCTTCATCACCTCAATCTGTCCTTTGCTTCGACTTTTAGGTGGTTTAGTGCACCTAGGTGACTGCTCGAGCTGTACACACCCATCAAATCTCAACCTGATTTTCTTCTTGCTCTAGGTTGTACCCCAACCTTGTTCACCCAGATCTTGAAAGGTGCCTGCAGTGTTGTGTCACACGGGCCCTGTGTATGTTTATCAAGACTATTGATGTAATTTTTCCCATACCGTACCTGATTAAATGATGTAAATAAGGAACTTTCTTTGTTTCTTCTATTTGTAAATTTGAATGTCATGATGGGTATGCCAAATGCCAATAAAAATGGATTTTGGAGTCTATGCTTCGGGCTTTAGTTCCAATAACTCTGATCAAATTGGAAAGTGAGAAGATTCCAGGGGAAGAGACCTCTACCTTTGTTGTCTTTACGGTATGTTTTTTTTTGTAAATAAAAGGAACTATATATTAATATTCACAAAAATGCGTGGCATTACAAAATATGGAGTCTGCCATCTGTCCTGCCACATCTTGGAAATCAGGACAGGTGGCCATCAAAATCCGAGAGAAACTATAACTGTTTGAACAAGACAGTGTAAATGACTAACTGTAAAAAATGGTCGCAACAACCGACTAACCAGTGGCCATGGCCGACTAACATACATTGTAAGACAGAGAATCTCCGTTCTTTTCATAATTGACATAGCCAAAAGAAGAACATACACCTGGGGGAGCTAGTCCAAATGCGAGCTCGGGCTGCCATGAGTGTTGCAAGTTAAGACGAATATCTGGCCATAGGTTGGGCACTGCTTACTTGCTAGAGCTTCAGTCATGGCGTCGAACATGAGGTCCATTCTCTGTCCCAAAATTCGCTGGATGTATGCTTGGTTGTCAAGTTTCTGTCGCAGTTCAAAAGTGAGTTGAGGATGCTCATCCGAGAGTCGAAGCGGGGTGGGAGGAGGTAGATCATCCATCAACTCTGCATCCATCTCCAAGTCTGCGTTCGTAGATGTTGATGTAATTTCCATTTGCCAATCAGGAGGAATTTCTTCCTCCACAATGCATCCTCCAGTGCCAAAACTATGGTCTAGAGTATGGGCTCTGAGAGGGGCAATTTCAGGACGAAATCTCATCGAAGGAGTGAGCTCCTAAGGAGGGAGAATTTCCTCTTCGATAGGGAAACTTTCATAGTCAATTTTTGGATTAGAGGTTGGAGGCCGAGGTTGCTGAGGCCAATTATGGCTTGGGTTGGGATTACTGGTAGTGATGAGAGTGAGATGAAAGGGGTCGAGCCTATTGTGTCTGGTTAGGGAATTGTAATACAATGGACCCCTTCTAGATTTTCCCCTCTCCTTGGGCATGGTGTAGGAGTTCTAGGTGGGACTATGCAGAAAAATCAATGGAGGATTGATGGTGGGTGGCCAAACATTTAGGAGCAAGAGGGAACCAAGGAGAAGACGAACATACACCAAATATAGAATAGGAGAGCGCTCAAGGGCATAGGCCTTCATAGTGCCTTGTGAGTTAACATGGGAGAATTCCATGAAATCCGAGGTGACTATTCTGCTGGTTCTGGTACCTTGCTTTGTACGCCCAACCCGGTTCACGCAAGGCACCATTAAGTCACCATGGAGTGCCCAACACACTACCATAACTTCTAGCTGAGTGCGGGTCATTCGATCTGAATGGAAGGGAGGCTGGTGACATGTGTTGATAACTCTCAATGTTGTCTATCACCACCTGTCTTCCATTGAGAGTCATTTGTCACCCCATCTGGGAGAGGATAATGTTGGAGAGCCAACTCCCTGCATTGAAGCAATAGCCACAAGCCCTGGGACTACCTTGTATCAATGAAGATGGATTTTTTAGTATTTACTCCCTCATTTGCAAGCTCGTCCGCCACCTTGTTAGCTTCACGTCTTATGTGCAAGGTAATTAGAGCGAGGGAGGGCTTGAGAAGAGCTTTCAAGCTTTTTAGGGGGTTGAGGAGGTGCCAAATAGGGCTGATTTTTTCGGGATCCCTTCCTGTTGTGATTTTGGTGGCGAGATTAATGATGACTCTGGAGTCCCCTTCTATTATTAAACAAGTGAGTTTGTGATCTAATTCCATTTGGATCCCTTTGATTAGTCCCCAGATTTCTGCCGAGTTATTTTTTTCATGTCCTAGATTCTCTTCCATTTGAAATTGTATTTGGCCAGTACTGTCACGAATGACTGCCCCATAACTAGAGTGTCCAGGATTGCCTTTGGAAGCACCGTTAAAGTTGAATTTATGGAAGCCTGGGGGAGGCGGAAGCCAAGAGGAGGGACTGGAAGATGTGGCCTTTGGGGGTAGTTCCTGGGAAGGGAGAGTGGGGGACAAGGAAAAACCACAAGAGATTAGAACATAGGATTAAAAGGGGTCTAAGGGGAAGTCTTCTTGGGACCAAGAGTGGGTTTTGAGGGTTTCCAAAATATGCTTGTGAATGGAGGTCCAAAGGATAGGGGGAGGGGAAGCCTGAGAGTAGAAGATTCTTCTATTCCTCTCCTTCCAGAGTTGCCAGACTATGAAACCAGGAAGAAGTTTCCATATTCTATTTAGGATGGGACTGTTGTAGAAGCCATCTCCCCAAGCTTTGATAGTGTTGATGATGCTATTTCTTTCCCGATTGGTCCTTCTCATGCTTTGGGTAACTTGGTTCCAGATTAGCTCATTGAATGGGCAATGATTAAGGAGGTGTGCCATGGTTTCTTCTTGCTTTTGGAACAGGTGGAAAATTGAGGGTCCTATGAATCCTCATTTCCTAAGGTTGTCCCAAGTTAAGATTTTGTTTTGAACCAACAACCAGATAAAGGTGGAAATTTTTGGCCAGAGTTTGGATTTCCATATTATTGTCCATATGTGCTCTTTTTTGTTGTTTTGGAAGCTTTCCTGCAAGTTGTATCCTTATTTAAGTGTGAAATTTCCGTTGGGAGTGTACCCCCATCAGAGGATGTCTGGATCTGCACTTGTTCAGATTTTTCTTCATTGGATCATTTCTTTCCAATGATGTAGGTCGCAATCTACTGCCACATGGAGATCTCGAGTAGTCTCTTTCCAATTGCGCCAGGGGGGGATGATGGAGGTATTCAGCTAAAGATTTTCCACTTTGAGGGAAGAGAGATCTTGAATGTGATCATGATAGGATCTTAGATTGTTCTCAGTTTGCAGTGGAGGTAGTTGTTGCCAAGAGTTCGTTTGGAATAGAGCACTCTGTCCATTTTGAATTTCCCAGAAGGCGTGTTCTTGTATGAGCGGGTGATTTTTCCAGGATGCATTCTAGATGTTTGATCCATGTACCTTGTCCTGCATTCGTATGAGGTGATCTTGAGGTGTGTTCAGTTCTTATTTGCGCTTCCAAAGTTGGGCCCATAGTTATGTTGGGGATTTGAGCCAACACCACCAGGTTTTTTCATCCATTGTGTTGTTGAGTTTGCCTGGATATTGGAGGCCCAAATCTCCCAGAGATTTAGGCTTGTAGATTTTGTCCCAACTGACCAGGGCCCATTTTTTGTTGGGGTCATGACCATGATAGAGGAAGTTTCTTATTCGTTTTATGACAGATTGAGGTGCAACAAGCCAAGAATAGATAGTCTGGGATGGCTTGAAGCACAAATTTCAGAGGAATGAGTCTTGCTGGAAGGTTGAGGGATTAGAAGGTCCAGTTTCTTAGGTGGTTGGAAATTGAGAGTAGAAGGGAATCCCAAGAAATATTAAGGGTGACTAAATCTGAGAGTGGGAGTCCCAAGTATTGAGAAGGTAGGGATCATATTGGAATGTTTAGCAGACATGAAATATGATGTTGGACAGCCACGGGCGTGTTGGAAAAGAAGAGTTGAGATTTGTCCAAGTTGAAGGAGGTTCTCGAGGCTTCACTAAAATCTTTGAGAATAGATCTTAGCTTGCTAGCTTCTTGGGAAGTGGGGGTATTCAGGAGCATTGTGTCATCAAAAAATTGGCTATGTGAGGCTGTTTCTTGTAGTCCATGGAGATTGAGGCCTTGTAGCGAACCATTCTGGATAGATGCTTTGATGTAGCGGCCAAGGCCTTCTGCCATGACGACAAATATAAATGGGGAGAGCGAGTCTCCTTTTCTTATGCCTCAGTTAGGGGTGAAGTGTTGGGAGGGAACACCATTGACAAGGATTGGGAAAAAGGTGGAGGAGGTAAGGTTCATTATCTATGAGATCCAGTCCTTGCTAAAGCCAAAATCTTCCAGAAGGGATTTCATATATTTCTAGCTTAGTCTATCAAAAGCTTTTGAGAGATCCAATTTTAGTAACATACCTGGGGTGAGAGTGCTTTTGAGTGAATGGATGATTTCGTGGACTAGGATGACACTGTCCATTATTTGCTTTCCTTCTACATAGCCTAACTTTTGTTTGGATATGATGAAGGGGAGAATAGGCTTTAGTCTCAGAGCTATGACTTTGGAAATGATTTTGTAGATCACGTTGCAAAGCGTGATTGGTCTGAAGTTCTTTAGATTGGTGACTCTCTCTTCCTTAGGTATTACAGTGAGAAATGTGGTGTTTAACACTGGGAGGACTTTTCCTGAGATTCAAGATTCCTTGACTACCAAACACACCTCTTCACGAAGCATAGGCCAACAATAGTGGAAGAAGTCAATGGTGAAGCCATCTAGACCTGGAGATTTTCCCTTTGGTAGATCTTGTACTGCTTGATCCACTTCAGCTTCCGATATGGGTTTCTTTAGGGCCGCATTCTGTTCTGGGGAGATTAGGGTTAGGATGTTTTGAGTGACCCTGTCAATTACTGGAGTTTGATCCGGGGGGGGATATGAAAGTAGATCTTTGTAGTATTCCCTTATCTCACTTGCTATTTCCTCATGGGTTAGGATGGTGTTACCTTGGTTGTCTTCCATCTTTGTGATGTGGTTGATGAAGCATCTATGGATCATGGAACGATGGAATAATTTGGAGTTTTCCCCCCCTTCCTTGAGCCATTGAACTCGAGATTTTTTCCTCCATAAGATTTCCTCATGCTTGTATATTTATTCAAGATGCCTTTTGAGGGTATGTTGTTGTTTGGTGTCTATATGACATGTTTGGATGTTCCTCTTCTGAATGTCTTCAAGTTTCTGTTCTAGTTCTTTTTTATCTTGAAATATGTTGTCGAATACATCTTTGTTCCATTGGCGCAACTGGTATTTGAATTTTTTTATCCTTTTTTGGAATCGATACATTTTGGTGCCATGATGTATCTCTGGATTTGTTCACCATAGGCGAGATAACTCCTAGAAGTCTAGGTGGGTTAACCAACATTTTTCAAACCTGAAGGGTTTGATATTTGGAGTGGCTATTGTGTTTATCCATAATTGTGCAGGCTAATGGTCTGACCCTGATTTTGGGAAGATGTTGGCTTCTACCAGTGGTCCTTATAGCATAAGGGTTTATGAGATTAAGAAGTGGTCCAATCTGCTTGCTATTTGTTGGGGACCAGATCTCCTGTTGGACCAGGTGAAGGTTCCATTACCTGTTTCAATGTCAATCAGTTTGAGATTATCTATGAGTTCCTGGAGTTTTAAGTTGTCCTGCTCCAAGTGCTTCTTTCCTCTTGTTTTTTCCTCTAGCGTGAGGATGATGTTTAAGTATCCTCCAATTATCCATAATTTTTTTCCAACTATCGATCCCAGATAAGACAAGCTTATGAGGAAAAGGTCTTTTCCTTGGCCACTTTGAGGGCCATAGGCATTGGTGATCATTCCATCTTTATTAGAACCTATAGCTCGATAGTGAGCGGTTATAGTACTTGTTGTGGAGAAGTCTTGGTCCATTATTACTGTGGTGAGATTCCAAAGGATGGCGAGTCCCCCTGCTGCTCCTTTCGAGTCCACATGATAGTAGTTTCTTTGTCTCCAACATCTTTTAAATAGGTCCTCTGCTATTTTTCTTGTACATTTTGTTTCTTGTAGTAGTAGAATGTCTGGGTCTTCAAATTTTATACAGTTTTAGAGAATCCTCTACTTGGATCTCCCATTCAGGCCTCTGATATTCCAGGTGATGATTTTCATCATAAACAATTGGGTGGGTGAGAGAAGGAGCTTTCTCAGAGATGCTAGATCTATCCTGAATTGATCACATAGTTCCCTACCTCCTTTATTAGTTGTTGTGCATATTTTCATCCTCGTCTTTTGTTTTCCTTGGGGATTTTCCTAGGGTCTGAGTTTGTATCTGCACTTATGCCTAGCCTAGAAGTGGCTCATGTCATAGAGTTTAGGAAGACCTTGTGGATTTTTTTGAGTTGATCATCCACGATAGTTTTGAGATCCTTTTTGTTGAGCACTTCTTCTAGCTTATCTAGATCAATGTCCGCCAACTCCTTCTCATCCATCTCCATGACAATGTCCTCTTCCATTGTCGGGTTTTTTCTTGGGTTCATGAGGACTTGAGATTCCAGGATGATGATGTGCTCTGTTCTTGATTGTTGATGTTGTTTGTCCTTTCTTTTGTTGTTTCCTTGATCTGCTGGTAGATGGGGGTTTTCTACCTCTTCTACCTCTAGAAGATGGTTGAGGGCGTCAAAGGAGTTGGTATTGGAGTTCCTTCGCCCCCCTCCTTGGTTATGTTTCTTCTATGTTTTCCTTTTGCAAGATCTCTTTATGAACGTAGATAAATCCTAAAGATAGATAAGAGTGAAAATGAAGAGTCCCTAGCTAGGATGAAGCAAGGGTCAATCTCAATAGCTAAGCATACTTATTATCTTCCTATGAGTTCTATCAAGCTATAAAGTAATTAGTTATATCTAATCCTAAAGACTAAACAATCAATCTTCTAGAGTTCAAATAAAAGGTTGGATTCACGAGCTAGAGTCAAAATAAAAGGCAGGATATCCCTATCTCCGTCAAAATGAAAGGTAGAAGTCAAAACAGGTAGGACCTTAGAGTAGCCTATTGTTGCTAGGTTTAATTCCCATTCTGTGATCAACTGCAGGTCCTTGTTGGGTTTGTTTCCTATGATTCTATGGTGTGGGTGGGTGGGTCAAGCTCAAGCATAGATTCAATACATGTAAAGAGGGCGACTAGTAGCATTGTCTATAGATAACTACTACTTAGAAGCAAGAGAAAAGAAATAATCTATGCTCGGTCCAAACCAAATCGACTTCACTGACAGTTAGGTAAGTAGTATCCATGAAGAAATGTATATCCCTGAGGTTCCCATATGGTTTTCACATCTATACAAATACCAATCCCTTAAAGAGAGTGAAAATGTATGATTACGTTATATATACAATGCAACTTTATATGATTTCACAATGCAACTTGATATGATTGACGATAGAATTGAACATGATGATCCTGGATGGAAATCAATGCAAGTTGATATGGGTAGTATGATAAGGTCAATCAGAAGTACTAACCAACCCTCATGAAGCGATCATCTCATATGTCCATCAAAGAATAACAAGGTGGTCAAGATTTTACACCCGATCCTATGAGCTATTCATCTATCAAATCTAATATAAAGGTAAGTCCCGACTATCAATTGCATGGAGTGGAGAGCCTTGCCCTGGTGGCTAAGGTGAACTATCATGAAGGGACAAGCAAGAATAATAACAAGGTGGTAAGCCCCAACCATGCAATTCTTCATAGTGATATGTTTCTCTGAACCTAATAGTAATGGGCTTCTCTACTTTTGATTGGCATCATGTTGATAGTTGCATGTTGATAAAGGAATATATTCCCCGGTCTGGCTGTTCTTCTTCCTATGCACGTGGGAATGTTGATAAAATGAAATATAATTGTTGATAAAATAAAATATAATCTGGTCTGGGGGGGCACGATGATCAATCTATATCTGATTTGGTCCATATCTTCTTCGTGTTATGTAACTATGCTTCTGATGTTGTGATTTTTTGCACGTATTCCACAAAAAGCTATACTTGAATATCAATGTAAGTCAATGTTATCAGGCTAGTGTTCATACCTAGTGATGTTTGTTAGGCTAGTTCCCATGAGTTATTCAGGTGAGGGCATGTGTTTATAAAGGAATATCTGATCTGTGCTCACCACCCGAAGGGTTGAGTAGAGAAACCTCCCCTTGGTGGGGAAGGTGAGCATTATGGGAAAGTGGAACAGGGTCTTCCCTTTCCACGATGTGGGAAACCTCATGTGAAGGGACCTCCATAGTCCAATAATGGAGGAGGGACCAAACACTTACAACAGAATATAACTGCAAGTTCACCTTGCCCTAGTGGGTAAGGTGAACAATAATAAAGCGTTGAAACATAAAATTGGTAAGGTGTGGATGTGGAGTGGTCACATGAAAATTGGTAAGTGAGTTTAGCACAAATGAACTACTTTGGTCAGAGCTGCTCCTCTTTGATCACACTGGATAAAATTAGGGATACAAAACCCTCTATGAAGGATCTGACATGGACCCCTAATTTCAATTCCACGTGGAGCCCTTGGTCGTCATTTCAATCCTTGTCATTTCATATCCTACTGTTAGGCAGTAATCTCAATTAGTTAGTTGGTCGCTTGGTAATTGAGCCAGTTGGTCATTGAGCCGGTGCCCTAAAATCATAGAGTGGATAAGACTAAGTGGAGGGAATTGGATTAGGCATATTCAAGCCATTGCAATCCACATGAATTTGGATAGTCAACAAAATAGAACTCGTTGGGCTCCACAAATGAACACTTTCTTTCAAAGCTATACTTTTATAACTACACCCCAAAAACCTAGTTTTACGGGGCTCTGTATGCCGTGTAAAAAATGGGTAATTCTCTTGTGTATGGTGTGTAAAAAAGGTAAGATGGTCAATTCTCTTCATAATGGTGTGTAAAAAACAAAATAGTTCTACACATCTACTTGTAATTGCTATTGTTTTATGAGTGAGTAAGTTATTTGTAAAAATGTGGAAAGGTGGTTATCATAGATCTAAGTTCTAGACTGTACAAGTATTAGGTTATCTCTATCAGTTTGTATCCCAAGTTGTTGTTAGTTCTAGTATATTTCTAGTTCTAATTAGGTTTGTATCGATCTGTGTTTGCTTGGGATACTTCCTTTTGTAGTTCCAACAACTTGTTGGTAAGTTATTTCCTTGTGTCTATTCTGATGACAAAAGAACGAAGCTAAGGATGATTGTGTCACTAAACATAATAGAGTGTGACTGGGATTCTAATGATGGGTGATGGTGGATAATTGGTCTTGACTGTCAAATAAGACTTCCTACTCATACTGATGACTCATAGCATACTTCATGCTTTATCTGATCTAATGTCTAGGAATATAATCCCACTGCTGCTACGAAGAAATAAATGTATTGAGACTAATAGAAGACTTGAAACGTTGTAATGCAGAGAAGATCCCGCACCTCCTCTGGTATGGAAAATATGCTACATGATAATCTGTAGTAGTTATCTAAGTTCAAGAGGGTTTCTCTCTCCAGTTGATTCCCTGTAGGAAATGTGTGTTTGATCCTTGTGTGAGTTGCTATTTGTCTAAAGTGAGTGAGAGGTTGCTATACGTATGAGGTTGTTCTATTTCTACTTGTAGCATGAGGTTCTATTTGGTTATTAGTTCTTAGTAATAGTTCTAATAAGCTTTGTTGAGATCTATATTTCGTTGGTATGCTACTTCCTAGTTGGTATTCCTCTGCTACTGTTAATACTTTAACAAGACCTAGAGAATAAGGAGCTTAGGATAGTCCCTATAGAAGAAGCTAAGGAGAGTTTGTAAAGATAAAATAATCTAATGATACAGTCCTTCTTATCCTGCTGCATTGAGAAAATCACTCTACTATCTAATGAGACAAAGATATTATTTATAAATCTTAATAAATCTAATAAAATTGAAAACAAGATCTCTTTGGCTGAATTTGAATTCCTATACCTAATAAAAATAAGGAAGAACTCTGATAACTCCTCTTCTAACTCTTTCTACTTCACATAAAAAAAGAGTAATTAATCCTATTGTTTACTAGACTGAATAATCTAAACTTCTACTATCTCCTAAAGAAAAATCCTATTGTTCATACTTTTACAACAAGACAAGACCAATCCTAAACATAATAAGAAGGAGCTCTGGCATTCATAAATAAGGAGCTATAGTTTTCAAAGAAGACCATATCTAATCTGACATACTTAAGAATTCCTAATCATAGAAGGCTTATACTTGGGATGGTCCTAATATCTTATGGAGTGTTTATGGTTTTATACTAGTAATGAAGAAAGATAGGAGATCTAATTGCTTGTTGTTTTTTTGTTTATAGACCTGTGTGAACCCATCTTTCATTTTCTCCTCCACTTCTAGTTTGGATGGAGCATTTAGGGGGCAGTCCTTGAAGAGGTTCCCATGTTCGTGACATTTCCTGCAACGAAATGGTATGCGTTCATAGTCTATGGTCTGGGCCCATTCATCATCCTAGTATTCCAGGGTAATTGAGCCTGGTAAGGCTTTGGATATGTCCATGTAGACATAGATTCTTGCATAAGATGTGTATTTCCTTTGCTTGGTGGCCTCTGAGGACTTGACATGTCTACCAAGAGTGTTGTTGATGCCCATTAGTATCTCTTCTAACCATAACTCTTGAGGCAAGGAATAGAGTTGAATCAATACCGGGGCATAGGTGAAATCTTCTTTTTCGCAGCTGAAGCAGTCCATCCAGAAGTGTAAGTATAAGCCTGCTGAGTTGTAGAAGTATGGTCCGCTTTCAAAGATGCGGTCCTTGTCTTCTAGGTTATAGAATATCACCGTGAAAAACCCTTTGGAACTTAGCTGGAGCTCATAGTCTCCTTTCGAAGTCCACCAGGTTTTGATCCATCATGCAAGGTCCTTTTTCGAGGGCCAGATTCCTATAAATTTACCAATGAGTGCATGATCCCTCATGAATTGGGTATGCTCACCTACCCTAGTTGATTTTATGATGTATTTTTGTGCTATTGGTGCCTATGGGATGCACTTTCCCGGTATCCAGATATGAGAAGTTTTTGGATGCGAAGATTCTGCATCCATGCTTGTACCTTTGTCTCGATCAATCTCTTCATGCAGGAATTGGTCTCGTAGATGCAGCAGGGGTTCGAAGGGTGACCGAATCACTTGAGAGTTTTTCGTCTCATTCTCTACTGCATTCTGACAAGAGGGGGATTTCACCCCTCCATGTTCGTTCATTATTTTTTGTCAGGGAATATGGCAGTGTAGGTTGCACCAGGCGTGAACAGAGGTGGTTTGAAGGTGCCAGGACACGAATCAACACAGTGCATCAAACACTAAACCCTAAGGGCTTAGGCGAGATATCCTTTTACCGTCTTTGCGATATGTTGTGCTCATTGACTTGCGACAATTTATTAGAAATTTCTAGTTTATTTTTTCTTGTTTAGCTCGTGGTTTAGATTCCTCAGTTGTCATATTTTATTAGTTGTTTCACAATGAAATCCAAGGGGTTTCTTTGTGTGAAAATAAGGATTTGAACTCGTGCCTCGTGTTCAAGTCTCTCTTCTCTGTAATTTAATTGGTTGTTGATTTGTTAGGATGAAGAGAGAAAATAAGTTTGTAAATGCATTTAGGCACATATTTGACCCAATGGTTAAACCATTAGTATTACCAGTAGCAGAGTCGACAACTTAGTCTTTACTTGCTTCACTGCTCGAAACTCAGTTTGTCATGTTATGTTATAGGCAATATTTTTGAGTTCCCAATATGACTAGGGTGGTCGTGTGGGTTGGATTAATGTAGCAGTCAACTCTGACCTAAAGAAAGATAACCTTTGATTCCCCCCAAAGCCTGAGCATAATCTAAGTGGCTGATTTCTTCCCCTCAAACATGTAAGTGATCACCCTCCCTTTGCAGAGTTAGCGAATCATAAAACCATGACCAACTCATATATAGAAGTAGGAGAATTAGGCAACTCTCTTTATTCCTATTTACTCGTAGGGTTATAAGTGCTTCAACTTATTAGGAAGGAGATTTGATTCAACCAACCAGTCACTCTGGTATGGGACAGTCTCCGTCTCCAGAGACATTAATTCATGATCATAGAAATTGTGAAAACAAAAAGCTCCAAATAAACATATAAATGAAAGAAAGTGCCTAAAATGAGAAAATGTAACTTTAGAGGAGATAAAGGAATTCAAGATGATAACTATCACTCCTCACCACCACGTTGAATGCACGCTATCAATCCCTCTTGTAGGGATTAGTGTTTTTTTTTTAATTGGTGTGTTTTTATACACGGGGAAAAATGTGTCTAGAATTTTTTACAAAAAATACTTTAATTTGGTTGTTTTCTTAAATTCCAATCAGTTGATAAATGTGGATTTGATTGCCAAATTTAAAAAATAGAAAAAATATGTTAAGCATCAACAATATAGATACAAAATTTAATTCGTAACAAAATTTAACTAGTGTTGGATTGACAACCTTATGCATTTTGGGAAGTTCTTCTAAAAGGTTTTGTGACAGATATCCAATCTGTTTGGAAAAATGGTGACATATTCTGGTATATCAAATCTGTCTGGAAAAACAATGACATATTTTGGTATATCAAATCTGTTTGGAAAAAGAGTGACATATTCTCATATATCAAATTTATTTGGAAAAACGATGACATATTCTCTGTCAAGAATACAAACTTTGTACTTGATTTGCAAACTTCTTGGTGACGTAGTTTGAATGTATAATATTTTCTTGAGGATAAATTTAAATAAAAAGTTTTTATTTTTTATTTATTTTTAATTATTATGAGAATTTGATTATGTAATTATTGGTGAAATAAAAATTTCATATTATTTAAATTGCATTTTTTAATGTATAAATGGATTGATTCAACACATTGAAAAATCGCTAGAGGATCCAAATTTTGCAATCTCAAAACGAAATTAAATTGATTCCATATACCAAAAAACCTCTAAAGCACCCAAATTTTACCATATCAACAACTGAAATCTACAATTTTAATGATGCAAAACTTGCAGCCAAACTCATAGAAGGAAACTAGTCATAAGAAATTTTAAAAGTGTTTCAGTCATCCAACAATAGGGTCAGTAAAAGGAAATGCATAGCCCATATATTCTCTACCTTGGTTTGCATGCTTTTCCAAGTTGAAGACAATAAGGGTCACTAAAAGGAAATGCATAACTGACATATGCTCTATCTTGGTTTGCATGATTGATCAGTTAGTTATTCATTTTATGGGTTCCTCATTTTTTGAGAAGCGTTTCATTGTTCTCGGGATCCCAAGGTGAGATTTTAATGCATGTTGTTTTTACTAGGGAACCTCTGAGCCTAATGGCCCCTTCTTCCATGAAATGAGGTACATGCCCTTCTTGGGTCAATAAGCCCGAAAACCCAAAAGATGAGGAGACAAAATGGAAGAAGTGTGGAAAGTGATAAGTATGATCGATAATGGTACGATGACTCTTCAAGGAACCCCCCAGTAGCACCCCATTCCTGAGGGTGACCAACTTACTAGGATGTGATGACACCCACCAAGGTTAAATAAGACAAAGGGTATAATTTCCAAACAAACATTTTGTAATCAGGAACAAATTCTTTGCAACATATTCAAATGATTCAATTATTAAAGTGACACTTACCATGAAGTCGAACTTATTACCTCATGAAGAAAGACTTGTTTTCCTCTGGGGCCAGGTCGGTGTGATGGATGTTGCTCTGCTACTAGTGATGACCGATGGTGCAAGTCAATATAGGAGGGGACCTGTGAGACTCTACTAGTAAATCTAGCTCTCGACACTCCATGTCTGCTACTTGTGGGTCTCGAGACATGATCTCATTAGTTACCCCTAGGCTGGGGGGGGGTAACAATACCTATGCATAAGTTCTTGTTCAAGCTATAATTCTCAACAATTTCAACCATCATAGAGCACCTTCGTGGCAAGGCACATGCAAATGCATAACATATTCAAGACTGAACAATCTTTCCCAAAAAGACAGACTCAAGAAGAAACCACAGACGAGGCTGGATGATCTTTCCAAAAAAAATAGTCGAGGCTTGGGAGGGCATATGCAGACGCAGAGGACAGTCGAGGCTCGGTCGCTTTTGAAGATTTTCTGAGGTCCTAACAGGATGCCAACAAGGTCTGTCTTTGACCTGAGATTGGCTCTAAGTTTCAACTGCCCAACTTTTCTTTGTTGTTGTTTTATAAAAGCAAACAATTCGTGATTTTTTCTATTGTTTTATTATTGTTACATATATATTTAAGGTGCCCTTGCATGTAGTTTTAGTTGCCCATAGGTTAGCACATGCATACCTCAAAATATAAAACACACCTCTAGATATTTGCGACTATTATAATGTTGTTCTAAAGTCTAGCATGCATGAAATTAGTACACAAGTATTTTTGGTCAACACGACCTTGGATAAAACCCCCCCTGGGGAAAACCAGTTTAGAATGTAATTCTATATAAGTGTAAGAAGTGTGAGATACAACAAGTACAATAAAATAATGATATTGTTACAATGGAATCTTCTCTCAATCTACTATATAGGTCCAAGAAGGTGAGTGCACCGAAGCATGGTGCACCCTCCTCACTAGTTCCTCAATCCCACTCTATCCTTGCGCCCTTGCTCCTTAATGCTTTGTAGAATAAACCCTTGAAAGAAAATATGCTCTTGTGTGATACCTCTCCAACAAAACAAGCCAAACAACAAACTGCCATGTATAACTCATGCGTACTAGGTGTGCACCCTCCTCCTATAGTGCGCCCTCCTCCAAGCAAGTATGAACACCAAAAATAAATGGGAGCCAAAGCCTCCTAGAGCCCTCTATGGAAGGAGACACCCTTGTTGCCCTCATCCTTTGCTTCCATTCCCATCTCCATTGCTCTCATCTAGATCTCCAAGACAACAAAAGAGTGAATGAGCCTCTTTTTTCCATATGCGCCCCTCTTAAGGAATCATAAGGAAAACTAAAAGATCAATGGTTAGGATCACTCCAAGCCATATCTAATCCAAGGTTGAGATCTCTCAAAAATAATCTCAACTCACGACAAACTTTGGGTTAAGTTCCCATAGTTCACTTTATGTCCCCAAATTCACCCACAAAGTGAATTAATAGTCACTTTTCACTCAAGTGACAAATTTCACCCTTTTTGATCCAGATTCAGATCCAGGAGTCTTCCCAGGTCCAGAAAAGGCTAAAAAATGAAAGTTTTCAAAATTGAATGAAACCAATTCCATTGCGACCGAATCGTCGTGTTGATTCTGGACATATATTTACTTCCTCAAACAGACATCGTATGTGAGTGTTATCGCACTCTGATCATTTTGCCAAATAGACAAAAAGTCAAACAGGTCAAGAGTAAAAAAAGTCAATGCTGACGTCATCATGATGTCATGATGGTGTCATGATGATGACATGAAAACATGACATGTGGCAGAGGCACAATGGGTAGGTCGTACAAATGATGTGGAGCAACCTGGAGGTGACACGTGGCATGCTCGTACATGTGCCATGTGGCCCTACCGTACGGTGACTTGTGGCAGACAACAACAGGTACAAGTGGTAGACAACTGGTTCAATTGATGTTTGACATGTGGTATTTTTCGTGGATGAATAAGGGGGTACCACGTGGCCTAGACATGGGCTGCCACGTGGCACCCATGGATTGGCTTGTTCGCTATGTGAAACATTTTATGGGTCTCCACCAAAGTTGAACCAAAGACCTCTCTAGCAAGCGCATTGCTTTCACAAAGGCCCGAATACAATTGAGCCACGTTATTTCTTGTTATACCATAGTTTCTTGGTAATATTTAAAGTGTGGTAATGGGTAATGGATGTGGAAGGGGGCTGGCACTAAGCCCTAGCCCACGACTTTATTGCTTTACATATACCCACAACCATAAGGATTGGGCACTCCTTCGATGGTGTAATCGTTAGGCACGGGGCCACGTTTCAAATCAAATAAAAGGGCTGATTTTTGGGGCGCCCTCTATGCATATGAATCGGAATATAACCTTTGGCTTGCACGCAGAGTAGGGGACGTGGTCCTATGTTTAAATGCCACATAACCTCCATTTTCGGTAAAGGGGCCAACGCACAACCCTATGGGTTGGCGCTTGGCCACCTATTAAACAATATGACCACATTTAGAGGGGGTGCGCTAGGCCCAAGTGTCTTAGCCCTTTTAATTATTTCAAAGTGGGTTTTTAAGCTATGGTTTTGGATTTTTATATGGATTTAGGCCCGTTATTAGAGGATTTTGGCCAATATTGGGGGATATTGGGCCCTTTTTGAGGCCAGATCTTGGGAGGAAGTTGGGAGATGATAACCAACTTCAGATCTATATAAACCAAGCCTTCTTGAGGCCATGGAGGAGATTCATATCAGAGTTATGCTGAAGGAAATCCAAGCCAAAGCCATTTTTATGCAGGGAAGTTGTTGAGGAGCGCACCTTTGTGGGCCATTTCTGGGAGCTCCGGTCATCCATTTTGAGTGTCGTTTCTTCTGTTGGGTTCTAGAGATATGGGAGAAAAAGACCAAATCAGTCTTGAATCCTTTTGGCACTGCTATGATGTACTTATTGAGCTTTGAACAGAAATAAAGAAGCCTCACCCACTAAGACAAAGGGCCGAAGACATAGGCGAGATTGCCGAACTACGTTATCACTTCTGTGTTATGGTTTGTTGTTGTTTATTGCTTCATTTTAGTTCTGTATATATGTTTATGGCTGTGATATATTCTCATATATTCTTCCTCTTTCATTAAGATTCATTAATTGGTTAATGAACACATGCATAATAACTCAACCATAGTCATTAAAAGATATTTTTGGATCAAGTGGTATCAAATCTAGTTGACGTTTGAATTTGAGTTTTGCATGTCAACCAGGGAAAAGCTAAATCATGGTGAAGGAGATCTTGTTGACGAGAATCCATTGATTGGATTGAGAAAGTGAACTTCTCAAAGTGAGAAGATGGCATCGGAAGAGGGACTTTCTCAGGATGAGAAAGAGTTTCGAAAAGCTTTCTTTTCCATGTCAGAGATGGTGAAAGTTTTGTATGAAGATTACTTGGAACGTAAGAAACCAGTTTTGGGTGAATATTCAAAGGGAAAAAGTGAAGAAGGAGAGGATCCTCCTCAGATTCATCCTTCACCTCCATCATCACCTCCTTCTTCTTCAAGTTCAAGTTCTAAATCTAATGCAAAGAAACATGTTCATAAACATAAGAATGAAATGCCATTATTAAAACTTGATGTTAAATTTGAGTTACCCATATATGATGGTGAAGTTAATGCAGAGAAAATTGACAATTGGGTCAGACAGATGGACGTCTATTGCAGTGTGCAACAGATCAAGGATGAGGCCACACAAATTAAGTTGGCATCTTTGAGACTTGCAGGCGCAACTCTCATCTGGTGGTGAAGCAAGTTGCAAAACATGATGCAACAAGTGGGTAATGTATTTCTATCATGGAAAAGTTTCATTTATGCACTTAGAAAGCAATTCTATCCTTTGGGTTATAAATAAAAAACATTAATTGAATGGAAAGCTTTAAAACTAAGAAAATGATAAATTGTGCAAGAATACACCGATTGCTTTCGAAAAATGGAATTGATGTTAGATATCCCTTTACATACGCATGAAACTCTTATGAAGTATATAGGAGGTTTACCTGCACATATTAGAAACACTGTATTCATGTTTGGACCCACTAACCTTGATGAGGTTTCTGTTCAAGCGACGAAGATTGAAGCAGGGAAAGCAGGTGTATAAGGGGAATTGTCTTCAAGGAAAGAGGACAAGAGGAAATGACATGGAAAAAAGGAAAATGCAATGGCGAGAAAGGAAGAAAAGCCCTCTTGCAAGCATTGCAAGAAAGAGGGGGATGATGAGGACATATGTTGGCAATTGCATCTCGAGAAGAGGCCAAAGTGGTTCAACGAAAGGAAGGGGAAGCAAACAGTTGCAGCGACAACAAGACCCATAGACTTGGGATTGGATTCAGGTGATGAATCAAAGGTCTCATTGGTTGGTATGATAGGTAAAATTGGTGAAGGCATTGATTGTAGAAGTAACTTGTTTCATATAAGGGTAATCATGCAACACACTAAGATAGACACATTAATCGACAGTGGATCTCAATCTAATATAATCTCAGAATAATTCATTAAGCAATTGGGGTTAAAAACACAAGTAGATCATAAACCTTACACACTTAAATGGATAAGCAATCATCATCAAATGCACATAACAAATCAGTGCACAATCAAATTTTCAATTTCATCTAAGTATGTGGTCGAAGTAACGTGTGATGTAGTGCCATTAAGAGAATGTAGAATCGTCTTAGGTAGTCCGTACTTATTTGATCGTAAAGCAATCTTCTATAGGACAAAGAATCAATATCAATTAACCAAAGTAGGTCAATATTATGTGGTTCATGGTCATCATGTTAAGGCAAATAAAACACTTCAAACAATGGAACAATTAAAGAAGGCAGTTCAAGCAAGAAACAAACCAATAATTGTTTCAAATGAAGTAATCGATCTTAAGCAAGAATAGGAAATGATTGTTGAATGGAAAATCAGTCACAGTTTGCTTCAAGAAAAGCTCATTTTGTGCAAATATTATAAGTATATCAGCTCATTTGCAGTCATGTTTTTGATACTATCATTAGTAAAGTTATCTACATGGATGATAGTGGCTTCAGTAAAATGTGACAGGGTTCAAATGGCTAACAATATGCTGTCAGTTGTCATGATTGTGTTACGATTGATCTTGATGAGACAGGTGCACATGACAGAGTTCAAAGACAGAGGATAAGCTGGGTGGCCTATCCCAAGCTTGTTGATTGGTCAGTAACCTTTTGGGGACCAAAAGGTCCTTAGTGGGGAGGTGTGATCCAAATTTGGATCCAGGAGGCTTCCCAGGTCTATAAAAGGCTCAAAAATGAAATTTCTCAAAATTGAATGAAACCAATTCCATTGTGACCGACTCATTGTGCTAACTCTGGCCATATATTTACTTTCTCAAACAGACATCGTATGCGAGAGTTATCACACTCTAATAATTTTTCCAAACATGCAAAAAGTCAAACAGGTCAACAGTTAAAAAAGTCAATGCTGACATCATCATGCTGATGTGGTAGTGTGACATGTGGCAGAGGCACAATGGGCAAGCTGTACAACTGATATGGACCAACCTAGAGGTGACACATGTCACCACTAGAAGGGTGACATGTGGCACGCTTGTACAGGTGCCATGTGGCCCTACTGTACGGTGACTTGTGGTAGACAACAATGGGTACACGTGGCAGACAACTGGTTCAATTGATATTTGACATGTGGTAGTTTTCATGGATGAATAAGGGGGTGCCATGTGGCACCCATGGATTGGCTTGTTTGCTATGTGTAAAAGTTTATGGGTCTCCACCAGAGTTGAACAAGAGACGTCTCTACCAAGCACAACGCGTTCACAAAGTCCTTAATACCATTGAGCCATGTTATTTCTTATTATACCATAGTTTCTTCACAATATTTAAAGTGTGGTAATGGCCCTAATTGGTAATGGAGGTGCAAGGGGCTTGGGGCTAATCCCCAACCCATGGCTTTATTGCTTTACATACACCCACAACCATAAGGATTGGGTGCTCCTCCGATGGCCTCACTGTTAGGCGCGGGGCCACGTTTCAAATCAAATAAAAGGGTCGAGTTTTGGGATGCCCTCTATGCATATGAATCGGGCTATAACATTTGTCTTGTGCTCAAAGTAGGGGATGCGATCCTATGTTTAAATGCAAAATGACCTCCATTTTCGGTAAAGGGGCCAGCACACAACCCTATGGGTTGGCGCTTGGCCACCTCTTAAACCATATGACCACATTTAGAGGGGGAACACTAGGCCCAAGGGGATTATCCCTTTTAATTATTGCAAAGTGGGTTTTTAAGCTATGGTTTTGGATTTTTATATGGATTTAGGCTTGTTATTAGAGGATTTTGGCCAATATTGGGGGATATTGGGTCCTTTTTTAGGCCAGATCCTGGGAGGAAGTTCGGGGATGATAAAGAACTTCAGGTATATATAAACCAAGCCTTCTTGAGGCCATGGAGGAGATTCAAATCAGATTTATGCTAAAGGAAATCCAAGCCAAAGCCATTTTTATGCAGGGAAGATGTTGAGGAGCGCACCTTTGCGGGCCATTTCTGGGAGCTCTGGTCATCTATTTTGAGTGTCGTTTCTTCTGTTGGGTTCTAGAGATATGGGAGAACAAGACTAGATCAGCCATGAAGCCTTTTGGCACTGCTATGATGTACTTATTGATTTTTGAACAGAAATAAAGAAACCTCAACCACTAATACAAAGGCCCAGAGACGTAGGCGAGATTGCCGAACTCTGTTATCACATCTGTGTTATGGTTTGCTGTTGTTTATTGCTTCATTTAAGTTCTGTATATGTGTTTATGGCTATGATATATTCTCATATCTTCTTCCTCTTTCATTAAGATTCATTAATTGGTTAATGAACACATGCATAATAACTCAACCATAGTCATTAAAATATATTTTCGGATCACTTTTGACTTAGGAGAATGTCAAAGTGAAATTACACATAATGTATAAGGCACAACGGGTAAATTTTTTCCCTCTTGTGGTTAGAGACCCACAACGATAAAGGGACCACTTCCCTTGGTACACTAGGACTCAACACTACCTCTTATCGAGGAAAGTGTTTCTCACCAAGCCCATCTTGTCTCTGAAGTAGACATGATTTCCCCTTGAAAAGGCCTTGGTGAGAATATCTGCCACCTGCTAATTGGTAGGAATATACATGAGCTTCACTACCCCACATTGAGCCCAATATCCGATGAAGTGACATCTAATCTGAATATGATTCAACCTGTCATGAAAAACTGGATTCTCAAAGAGTTTGATACAACTTTGATTATCATAGTGAATGACCGTCAGAAACAACTCTTGACCAAATAAACCAACCAACAACTTATGAAGCCAAATTGCCTCGCAACTGGCCTAACTAGCTGCCTTGTATTTTGCCTCAGCTAGACTCAAAGCAACTAACTTTTTCTTCTGGCTAAACCAAGAAATATCTCTTTATCCTAAGCCAAAGCAACACCTCGAGGTGCTCTTCTTGTTAGTAGCACATCTTGCCCAATCTGAGTCTATGTAGCCAACCAAATTGACTCCATCCCCTCTGACGTAGTCCAAACCAAAATTGACTGAACCTGCTATGTACCTCAAAACATGTTTTGCCCCAATCTAGTGAACACTTCTAGGCTCCACCATAAACTAGTTGAGAGTGTTCATGGAAAAACAAATATCTGGTCTACTGTTGACCAGATATATAGAAAAACCTATCAGCTGCCAGTATCTCGTAGCATCCACCAACTGAGAATCTGAATCGCTAAGCTTCTTCCAGTTGGTGACCATAAGTGTAGACATGGGCATACAGTCCTCCATTTGCAACCTTCTCAAGATGTCTCTAGCATACTTACCCTGCCCTAGAAAGATATGACCCTCCTCCTGCCAAGCCTCCATGCCGAAGAAATAGTGCATCAAACCGATGTCTGTTATCTCAAATTCTGATGCAAGTCCCAACTTGCAATGAGCTATGAGAAGCTCTGCTCCTGTAATGAATACATCATCAATATACAATATGAGAATGAGTGTATCCTCACCTTGAATTATGTAGTAGAGGTTAGGATCTACCTCACTCTTCTCAAACCCCATCTGAAGAAAATAAGTGTCAATACATGAATACCAATCTCTTGGAGCTTGATTCAGACCATACAACTCTTTTCTCAGAAGGAACACATGAGAATCTCTCTCCATCACCTCAAACCCCTAGGGATGCTGAATGTACACCTCCTCCTCAATAAATTCATCCATAAATGTGATCTTTACATCCATCTGATGTATCCTCCAACCCATATCTTCTGCTATAGAAATAATGCTCCGAATGGATGTGTATCTCGCAACGGGTGTGAATGTATTATCATAGTCAACTCCCTCTACCTGAGAGTATCCTCACATCACAAATCGGGTATTGTGTTTCTCTATGCTTCCATATACAACATACTTTGTCTTGTACAACCATATGAAAGTCACACATGACTTCCCTAATGACCTCGACACCACCTCCCATACATCATTGTGCATAATGGAGTCATACTCCTCCAGCATGGCATCTCACCAAACTGCTGGTCAAATGGCCATGAAAATGTCTCAGGCTCTATATCTGTGATGCTCGTCACCATTGCCAAGTAGGACCCAAATTTCTCTAGTTCTCTGCTCTCTCTGAACAACCCTCTGGGCTCCCCAACATTCTCCTTGGCTTCCTTCAGGGTCTCCTGAAACCATCTCGGTTTCCTCTTCACTGGAGTAACCAAAGGAGAAGTAAGATCTCTATGCCCACAAGTATCTGTTTCAAATCTCATGCCAACACTCTGAGATCCTAAAGTCTTTGCACCCTCTGCCTGAACCCTCTACAATTGTGAACCTGAAGCTATGTAAGGTGACCCTGTCAGCCCTGAAACTGGTGTACTTGACACCTGAGATTGTTCTCCCTCTAAAAAATCAATATGTGTGTCTGGAACCTTCTCAATATTGTCTCTCGACTCGAGAGACCTCCTAAAATATCTACCCTCCTCAAATCTAACATCTCTGCTCACCACCACTCTCCACTGTGATGGAATGTAGCAATACCTCTGAGTAACCAACCAGAATCCCCTGTTGGGCTATGCGATCTAGCTTTGTCCACTTCTCTAAGGGGACATGAGAGTATGTCAAGCATAAAAAAATCTTGATATGCTCCACATCGGGCCTCCTACCAGTGAAGGCCTCCTGAGGAGTATTCTTCCCCAAAATCCTGTGGGGACTCCTATTTTGCAGATAAACTGCAACAACACTCGCCTCAACCAAAAGGTATAAAGGAAAAGTATGATCATGCAACATAGATCGTGTTGCACCTGTAATCGCCCTATTCTTCCTCTCAACAACCCCATTCTACTGGGGGTTGTAAGGTACGGTCATATGTCTTATGATCCCTTCCTGGGAACAAAAGTCTACAAAATTTGTGGAGGCATACTCACCTCCATTGTCTGACTGCAAGACCTTGATCTTCTTTCTAGTCTGGTTCTCCACAAGAGCTTTGAACTCTTGGAACCTCCTCAATACCTCAGTCTTGGGATTCAGGAAATAGATCCAGGTCTTCCTCGAGTGGTCATATATGAATGTGAGATAATACTCACAACCACTCAAGGATTCCCGAGACATGGGCCCACACACATCTGTGTGTACTAAATCCAATATCCCAACTAACTTGCTGTCACTGTTGGGGAAAACAACCTTGGTAAACTTACCAAACGCACACCCTATGCACACATCTTGATGCTCTAAGCTGAACTGTGGCACTCATGTCACAACCTCTCTCATCCCTCCAATATCCCCATGATGAAGGTGAGCCATCCTTCGATGCCATAACTCACATAACTGATTGTTGTTGCTACTTGCTGCCAAAGCATTCAAGGGTTGAAAAATCAATCTATATAATTTACCATCCCTCACTCCAATCACCTGCCTCGAGGTGAAACATGAACCCTTAGGGTCTATGAGGACCTCTTTCCCTCTGAAAGACACCTCAAGACCCCTATCCTGGAGGGTGGAAATTGACATCAGATTCTTCTTCAACCTAAGGACATACAACACATCCCTGAATGAAATGGGTGGCATACTCTCCCTTTGAAAAGTAATTGTGCCATGCCCAACAACCCTGACTATGGTGTCATCACCAAGCACAATATCCATCTTGACCTCAACTTCTATGATATTAGTGAAGTGCTCTCTCACACCTTTCATGTGGCTTGAAGCTTCACTGTCTATGTACCAGATGTTGGGTGTCGTCTCAACTAAAGTGCAACAAATAAGGAAGGCACACTCCCTCTTAAACTGTGCTTGAAACTCCTTCTCATCTACTGTAGCTGTTGTACATCATGACTTCTTCTTCCTGTTGGGACACTGTCCATCATAGTTCCCCCATATTCTTACAAGAAAAGCACTTCACTTTGATCATATCTCTCTTCTGCCCATTGCCACTCTCTCCCTATGGCTTGGCCTCCATCTTGGGACCCTGTCGAGCACCCTTACCGACCTTGTTCTTTCCCTTTGACCAAAGAGAAATATCCTCATAACCCTCAGATATCCACTGCTGTCCAGAAGACCCATAGATGGATTTCAACTCCTCATGTATGAATTCGTCCTAAAGTCTCTCCCGAGTAGTCATGGCCTCCCGGGTTACAATGCCTTGTACAAATGAACCCCGAGGTTTGGAAAAGTTGTTTAATGTTGTCCTCACCATAAAGTATAGATCCACTATCTCTCTGACCAATGATAACTCATCTCTAAATTGAGTGAATTTGCCAAGGTATGAAGTGAATGAATCTAACTTGAGCATCTGAATTCCCATGAACTTCTCCTGCAGAACCATCTTCCAGTTTTGATTTGGACTCTGGCAAAGCTTTCACAATAAGGCCCACATCTCAAAGACATAGTCTTTCCCAGTCAAATGGGGTATGACGTGGTCTCTCACCGCATCATAGATAGTCCTCTTTACCTTTTTGTTCCTCTTCTTGAACTTTTCCACCAACATGGGAGCAGTGACATGAGGAACAACAACAAGAACCTGGACTATATCCCATAGTTCAAGATCCTCCAAGACAAAGATAATCTTGGTCTTCCAAGGGGACTAGTTGCTAGATTCAACTAGCCTATCCTCTGCCCTCATCTGAGACAATGACACTACTATCCATTGAAATTCAAACTGATGCTAAACTGCAAAATAAATCAACCTCAACACTTGACACACAAGCATTAAATAAGGCTATCCAAACTTGTCCAAAAATATACCAACTATATGCTAGAAAATCAACCAACCCTTAGCCAACAAGGCTTTGATACCATGAAAATTTTCTGAGGTCCTAATAAGCTGCCAACTAGGTTTGTCTTTGACCTGAGATTGGCTCTAAGTTTCAACTGTCCAACTGTTCTTTGTTGTTGTTTTATAACAACAAATTGTTCAAGAAATTTTCTACTATTTTGTTATGGTTACATATGCATTTAAGGTGCCCTTTCATGTAGTTTTAGTTTTCCATAGGTTAGCACATGTGTAATACCCCTGTTTCCCCTAGCTCATAATTAATCATTAATTAGGATTACCATGCTATGGCATGTGAACAATGTAAATGTATCATTGTTTAAATTGACAATAACTGATAGCTGGGGTGAAGCCTTGAAGTACTGGCCATGATATCACTAGAGGAAAGAAATGGGAAAACTATGGAGAGGGTTCATTATGTCAAATGACCCCAAATTTTCCTTTTGTTGGGAACAATAAACCTCCTCCAGATCCCAAGGATGAATCAGTTAATGAATAAAGGACCGGTGGTTGAACCATCAACCACCCCCATGAATGGAAGCATGGCCTAGTTGAAGAATGTTAGCCCAAAGTACCATAGGGTCTTGCAGACCTGGGCTGATCCGAGTTTCTTTCTGACAGAAGGAACAAGATAGGAAAATAACCTTCCGAAGGAGGGATGTGCATGCAAGGGGATAGACGCAGACATATAGTTCAAAAGACATACAAAGAAGAGAGGTGAACGCACAAAAATATCTCCAGTTGAGAATTGGCAGAAGGTCACGAGCTTGATGCCGAGGAACATCTGATAAACCTCGTATAATCTGTGACAGAGAAAGGATCTCTATGAATTGGCATGAATTCGCTAGTGATATCATGGCTTGGCATGGGGGTGGCCAGAGTGCTAAGAATGGATGCCTCTGAGCCTATGGTTGGGTGGAAAGGCGAACACCCACAGTTAGTTAGTTGGATGCAATTCAAAATAGATAAGTATTCTCATACCTTGTGTAATTGAACTGTAATTGTAAAATAAAGTTGGATATCGTGTGAATGTTCAGGGATGTGCATGCTTTCTTGATGGTTAGACCATGTCCCTTTTATTTATGCTTGATTGTGTATTTAGGCAAGTAAGAAATTATATGGTTCGGACATGATTTGTACTCGTAAATGCTTGAGCCCTATGGATTAAGTTAGAGAAATGGAACTGTGAGGTCGTCGACCTTGGGCATAGTTTCACGTATGCACGTCTACACTTCCAGTTTATTTGGGTCTCCTCGAAAAAGGGGTATGTCAAAGCACAAGAGAGGTATTGCAAGTATGCACAGAGTCTCTATGAGGTGGGCAAATACCGAGAACCTCTTAGGTTCTAGAGTTGGTGAACAAGCACAAGGGGTGTGCGGGAGATTTTTCTAAGTCTCAAGCTCAAGAGAAAGAGCTCAGAGATGACAAAGCTTAGGAAGGATAAGGTGATTTAAGTCTCGAAAGAGAGGATTCACTTGTTTGAAAGACGATCGGACGAGATCCATTCAGGAGGAGAAAATGTTTGTCATGACCGTTGGATTTGGAGAAGGAGTGCGGGTGTTAACCCCTCAAATCCTTTAGTCTTCGTGAGTTCAGAGAATTTTGGGTGATTTCCATAAATGAGATGGATCCTACGAAATCCTGGAGCCCGAAGTTAATCTAGGTCGTAGATCTGAGGATGCTCAATAACTATCCCAACTATTGGATCTATGATGTAGTCAGCCCAATGTTGACCGCTTCAGGAGAAAAAAGGTTTTGTAACACCAAAACCCATGAAGGCTAAAGTCGCGAAGTAATTTGGACCGTGGATCTAAGGATCCTTTGGGATCCCTCTCATCTGTTCGATTGTGGGGACACATGTATCATGTCGAGAGCACGTGGGGACCCACATGTCGAGTGACACCATTTCCAGGGTTGCAACCTCATGGCATGGTAAGGTGACATTGGTGACCTGAAGCAGGTGCCATGTATTCTTACTAGATTTCTTTGGGATGACATGTGTCCCTCTAAGAATGGCCCAACATTGGGACCCAAGGGACCCTTGAGCGAAAGTTATGAGCCATAGATCTCTGGGTTTATGTAGACACCCTCAGACCATTAGATCTATGTCTAGGTCGTCCCGACGCTGACCACTTTGGAAGAATGAAGGTGTTGCACCTCCATAACTCCCAAAGGCCGAATTTATGAAGTAACGAGGACGATTGATCCTTGGATCCCTCGAGATCCTTCTCAACCGTCGATCTGAGGACTTCGTTGAGAACCCCTCTTAACTTCCAAATCAACCAAGACACATCGTAGGAGTGACACGTGTCCCCCTTGTCCCCTGCCAAATGTCGTTTGTTGGACCTGAGTTGTTGGATGAGAGGCTACGCGGTAGGAGATCTTGGGGTTCAGAGACTTGGCACTTCGAAGGAACTTGGATGAGAGTATTCAAAGTGTGAAGACTCCTGAAGTCACGAACGATGGATTTAATCTCAATTGTTGACAGATAGGGGACGGGTGGTGCTAGATCCTATAGTCTAGATACTTGGCACTCCAGGAAATTTGGGATGTGGTGTGTTGATAAGCTTTGAAGCTCGTAGTTGCGAAGCGACGAGAGCCATGGATCTATGGATATACGTGGATAGATATCAACCATGAGATCTGAAGGACGTTAGAAGACTGTTTGGCTGGGGTTGACGTGGCTCACTGATGTCATCTAGGGTGATGTGGACCTGCAACTAAGGTGCCACGTGTCACCTAGATACAAACATTTTGAAGATCCCTTATACCTATTAGAGTGTTACATGTGTCACCCCCCTGATGAGGGAATGTGTCACCCCTGGCCCTTGATGTGTGTTAGCCCCCGGTAAGTGTTGCCTGGCCAAGTGGTTGGTGAAGTGACTGAGACTCCGGGAGTTCGAGACTTTGAGACTCTAGAGGATTTGGGGTCTAGTGTTGTAGAGAGACTGAAAGACCTGAAGGTCGAAGCCATGTGGCAAGGTTAAGGGACTTCGGAAGTTCGGGACTCTGGGAGGTTTCGTGCATAGAAAGAAAAGGAGCACTCAATGCCGAAGCACTGAATGTCGAATTATCCTTAGGTGTATGCGTTAACAAGGAGGAAGATTCGTCGTTGGATTTAATGGTGGATGGATCTTCGCCATAGATACATGAGCATTGGCAGCTTTGAGACTTTGGGTAACTCAAGATGATAGATATGAGATGGACCCACATGGATGCCACATGGTCCTTGTCTAATAATGCGTGAGGATATTTGGTAGGGCGTAGCTCCCAGTCCAGAGCTCGGATTTGAACCGAATAGCCATGGTTGGAAAGCTCTTGACAATTAGAAGGTGTTGGAGGTCTCGAAAAGAGGATCTGAAATGATTAATGAAGGTGAAAAATTGATGCCCCATCCTTTAGAAACCTAATTTATGGTTGGGTGTGTTACAAATTGGTATCAGAGCATGGCAACAACAATAGGCCTGCTTGGGATCATGAAAGAGTCGAGTGATTTTCTTTCTTAAAAAACTTTAAAGGAGAGAGCACCCTGCCCTACCCTATCTAGCAAAGCATGATTCAGGCATAGGCCTAGATGGGCCAAAGAACAGTGATATGACTAGTATACCAAGGTTAATATGAGCCTATTGAAAGGTAATTCTACCTTTCGAAGGTTGTTTATTATCTGCATTAACTCCTTGAGGAGAAGGACCGTAGATTGAAATTGTGATTTTGGAATTCCTACTAAATTTCATTAGAGGAATTATATTGCCCCTTTGTCAAAGTGATAACTACTCTTACAGGAGTAGGGATATGCTAATCAACATTAATGGTAAGACCTGAATGTGAATTTCATAGGTGGAAAAAATTATGTTATGAAGTTGCATGAGCCAGACAAGAGATATGAACTGAGTTGTTTTGTTATAATGTAACATTGTCTATCTGCTAGGGCAGATAGAGTCTCTTGCAATTGAGATGACTAATTATATAAGGATTAATATCCTCATGAAGAATTCCTTCATGGTTAAGGAAATCTGGTAAGGACTGGTAGGATCCTTAGCAGTTATAATTACTACATTATTAAAATACTAAACCCTGGATGTATAACTCCTCATGACCAAAGGATTGATGAAAATGTGTAGGGTCAGTTTACTTGACCTATAATGGTCGAAACCGACAACATGGATAATCTAATTAAGCAAGATAAAGAGGAGTCGTTTGGGATTGTTGCTAATTCCCATAAAGGGAAATGTGAAATGGGTATATAAGCCAGATTATGAGCTCATCGTTGTACAAGATGTGTATTGGCATGAGTACTTGTCTAGGCATGAAGATGGAAGATGAGAACATGTTGTAATTCATAAGATAATGGTTGCATGTATGTAACATACAAATAGACTCAATTTAACCTATGGTTGGTTGTAGTATAAGACATGTTGCTTATCTGTATTGGTCAATAATGACCTGATGACTACAGAGGAGTAAAAACATGAATGGCATATAGATATATGAATGAGGTAAAAAGGTGCAAGAGATGCACCTACATATATACAAGTATGTATATACATGCTTAAAAGAATAACATGACTGCAAACTCTCAACTGAGAGGGAAGCTCAATGTTGAGTGTTCCTATGAGACTCGCCATAAGGATGGCAACAATATCCTTGGGAGGGGATCTGGAAGTTTGATATGTCCATGTGCATGAATGACATGGAAAAAGGTCAAGCAATGAGCTTGCATGATGAATGTTTGAGCTATGTGTGTATATGCTTGAGTGCATGGATTTAATACATTGTGAAGTTCTTGATATGAAGACTGATATTAATACCAATTAGGTATGAATGATATTAAATGTGCAAGTGATGCACATGTGTGATGTAAGAGTATAGGTATACTAAAGGCACGAGGTGACTACCTAAATGAGTGAAACATGAGGCAAGCATTACACTTACCAAGATTAAATGAATACCGTGGATGCATGGTTGACTCCATTCTGAGGAGTCACAGAAGTTCCATTTTGAATGATAGCTTGAGGGGAATGAGTTCCATTCCCTTAGGAAAAACTAGTATAATTAGATGAAAGAGTTAATAAGTAAGGATGCTATGTTCCCTTGATAAAAGACAACATGGATACGATTTTGAGGACCGCGTGTAAATGATTGTGAACAATTAGGAACTAAATAAATTTAAATCGACATGGAAATGAAACTGTAAAGGGTGCCTATGGTGGGTACACACACAACATGCTAAAGAATGTGATTAAGTGCATGGAAGCACAGTCTGAAAGTAGGCTAAAAATATAAAGGACATGCTTTTAATGTGTATTTTGAATACATCATGGGAATGCCTGGTTATATTCCTTATGGAATATTTGGTAAACAACTAAAGTGGTAAAGCTGAAGCTAACTCAAGGGTGAGGCTATCATAGATAGTGAAGGATATGCAACAAGGAAGTTGCATACTGAATGAGTTCCTTATGGATGAACCGTGTGAAGTATCTGTAAGAAGAAAAAAGTCACAACCATAATGGCTGCTGAGAATTAAACAGTGAGCTACAAATCATTTATATAAGAATCCTGGATTACATTCTAAAACAAATGTATGAATGGAAGACTAATAAATGGATGTTGAACATTATGATAACTAAATTGTAATGTGTAGAATGCACCGGTTTAGGATTCATTATGAACAAAAGGTTTTCCATTAAAGCATGCTTATGTATCCTAAGAGTTAGGGTGAGCCTAACCGAGGCTGCTCAAGGAAAAGAGAAGGAATACCACAATAAGAAGTAGATTGCATAAGCAAAGAAGGAGAAAAGGAGGAGCACTTTTTTCACCCTAAGAACTCTGAATTTTTTAACAGAGTCATAGGCTTAAAAGAACAGCTGTGGGAACAAGTACAACTAGACAAAGGAAAATAAATAGACAAGTAAGTTTGAATGAATGGGCTTGGTTGAGCCATATTAAGCAAAGGAAATGAGGCCTTGGAATAACTCAGCTGGACTGAAGGTCCCATGCTGTGTGGATGGAGTTAGGAAAGGGGAAGAGCCTTAACTCCTTTCTTGTTGTATATTATGTTTTTCTCTGGGACGAGAAAGATGGCATGCTGATGAAAGTAAATGTTTTGACACCATGGTGATGATGGTTGTATGAATGTAGAAAACAATTGAGAATTTTTGTGTTTCACTCATGAAAGCATTAAGGATAATGTGAGGAAGTGCATAGAGATATGATAGGACATATCTAAAACTGTTTTATTGATTTAAAAGATATCGTGCTTGCATTTTTTATTTTACATGATGACTAACATATTTATGATGTGTGTCATGTGTAGAAATAAATTGAAATTGTTGGGAAAGATAATTACCAATGGTAGAAAAACTCAAGGCAGAGGATGCATGCGAGAAGGTTGTTGTTGAAAGATTGTTGAAGAGACTTTAAAATCCCCCATAAATCACCATTGATGGGGTAATATCAGAAAGGGTGATAGCAACCATAATCGATACAAAAATGTTCACACCTGTATGGCATAAGGTATAAAGGGATTTGATAAGAATCCCTTTTGAAAAGTTTTCATTATCTTAATGATATGCAAATAATTCTGAAGTGGTTGTAGTATGCCATTGACACCCAAGTAGGGTAGGATTCAAGAAAAGAACCCGAATAATAGAAAGAGGTAGTCTATGCCAATAAAGGATAAGTTATAATCCTTGCAAGAAAATGCATGAGTAAAGAGTACCATGGGTATGATAACCAATCTAGGGAGATTGGAAACAAAGGTGCTCATAGTTAGCACATTGCATAGAATGCATTGAGGAAATGCATGTTTGCATAAGAGGGTAGGTAATGGATTTCCCATTAAGGAAGGATGACCTTCCAATACTCCACATGAATTGTGTAGTGTTAAACAAAAGAAAATTGGGTGGCCATGAGTGTTGGCACCCTGGTTATAATGAAGGAAGAATGCTTGGGGGATTTCAAGAGCAACTTGTAGTTTCATATGTGCTAATTTGGAGTCATGATAAACCTGTCGCAAGAAGCACAATCCTGTTGCAATAATGAACAAGAGTGAATAAGCCATATGGTGAAGAGATTGGTTAAGCTCCAACACACCATGAGAGAGTACTTGCCATAAATTGTGGCAAACTTGAACTCAATGCAAGGGTGCAATGGGTATGAATGTGGCCATGAATGTTGGCACATTCATTAAAGTCATTTGATATTTGAATTACATTTTGAAAAGTTTGGTATGCTGAAATGATGCATAGGTAAGGGATGATGTTTTCTTTCATGTTTATATAGATGCGATGAAAATGTTAGAATGCACAAGTTAAGAAATGTTTGTGATGACATTTTAAATGTGTTGTGAGAATATATATATATATATATATATATATATATATATATATATATATATATATATATATATACATGAGAAACTAACAATTTGTGTGGTTGTGTAAAGAATGAATTGCAGGAAGAAAAACGTCTTGGGTATGGAAATATTGTAAGCCCATAAGGAAGAGCAATGGCCTGCTGAGCCAAACTTCTATGGGGAGGGAAGTCCCATATTTGTAGATCTAGTTCATGTGAGGAACATATATGAAAATAAATGTGGAAATTGGAAAATCTGTGGGTGACAGATTTGCAATAAAATTCCTAACTTGAAATTGATAGGGATATCTCATAAATTTTTGTATACTTGTGATATAGGTGAGAAGAAAAATATTTGTCTAGGGAGGATAGATGAAGGCTTTCAAAGTTGGAAAGCATGAAATATGGCTACTATTGAGACATGGAAACCATGTGGTAAGTCACGATCACCATAAAACATGTTGTGTTGTGGTCACACAAGCTGGAGGGACACCTCAGCAGAGAAAGTATGAGGGATGCCTCGACTGTAAGGCTCAATGAAGTCTCTGGAAATATTCTTGTGAGAGAAATCCTTGGCAAGGCAAGATGGATCACCCAAGGAACTATATAGCAGAGAAGGGGATTCCTAAGCCTGCGCCTGGAGGGTGAGTGACCGCAAGGAAGAAGGGAATTTGACAATTCTCATACACTACTGATTGGGATCATGCACACAGTGGGTATGCCCAAAA
>ML782211.1:348720-403861 GCA_009831015.1 Picea engelmannii
AAAAACGAGAACTCTGTAGAGTTCTTGTTAAGTTGGTAATTATGTTCAATGCATAGTGCATAGTATGAGATATCACCCTACACAAATGGATCTAACCCACACCCACAAATCCGCTATGATAACACACATAAAAGGAAATACATCCATAAGCAGGAAAGAAATAACATATGTTAATTGAAGAAAAATGCCAGCAAATTCCATAGCCATGAGAATAAAAGAGGCAATAAAGCCCTGTAAAAATGAAACAATAGAAACAACCTACAAAATGCAGGCTCCACAAAAATGAAAATAAGCCTACAAAATGCAAGCCGACAAATATCCACAAAAACATAATACCAAGGGAAATTCTAAAAGGCCAACATTTCCCTTAAACTGTAGATTGTTTACTTACATTTGACAGTTTTAGAGAAACTACCTAAGAACCATCTCAACTCACAAAAGAAATAGAAGAAAATTTGATGACAGAGTGGGCTCAAACATAAGGATTAAGGTCTTTTTCTTTTATCTTTTTCAGTTCAATAGTTCTTTGAATGATGGATATTAATAGGTCCATTCAAACTTCCTCCCTCAAAATCAAATTTAGAAACTATATTACTAAGTAAAGACCAAGTGATAATATGAAATTTCTATTAACGAGTTTCAATGCACAAGTTTGAATGGACACTTCGTGCTGACCTATACTCTTTTGAATTTACCTCTTAGAAATAATCAAAATGATATAAAACAAATAATTCTCATTTCCTTCAGCAACAAAAATCAATATCTTGAAATTTTATCCTCAAATGCATGTCTGTAGCTGTAAGGAGAATTATTCATGACTATTATATCATTCAACGAAAGCAATGTCAAGGTACAAAGTGGATTCCTTGGGGTAGATTATCATTCTCTGCTTGATGTTTTAAGTTTCAAAAGAGTGAACTCATACATGGCAATATAGGAAATGAGCGACCAATAAACAACCAATTGAAAAAATATAATTAGCACAACATCTTGCAAAATACCCATTTCTATAAATTTATTTAGGCGAAACAATTTGACTTAAATTTTATTATGTTTCAATTTATAAATTTATATAATTCATATTCTCTTCTCTAATTAGTTCTAAGCATTCATTTTTTTTTCTATGTTCTTCTAGATCTTTATTAACTTATTGATTTTATTCATGTGACGTGTCGTTGAAGACGCACCAACATGCTCCAAAGGTGTCACTCGTGATTCTTTATTTTATTCGTTTTTGACTTAGTTTTGAAGTTGTCTGACGTTTGGAATCAATACTCCACTTGTCTAACTTGTGTGAGACTAAGTGCTTACTAAGGAATGAGGAATCCACCTTATTGTGCACCCATCATAAATTCTCATGAGCGACTGTCTCAGTCTACCCTCACGACATCGTGAACCTCTCTGGAACAAGGTAGTCGTTAAATTTCAATTCAGGTCACGACGAGAGTGCTATTAGGCTGTGATAGGGATGCTGCCACACCTCTACTTGATCTATTTGATATTCGTGTATGACCCCTTTACTCCATATGTGGGTCGGATTAACAAGCGTCACCATGCCTGCATCCACTCACAAAAATAATATTAATAAATCTTATACATGAAATCCATAACTTAAATCATCATCCTATCATATGCATAATAAAATCAAGTACTCATAATTGAAGTCAATATTCTACTCCCTGACTCAATCAAGAGTCCAAGAGATTCTGTCGATGCTGTTAGCGATAATTCTTGTCTTGGGCTCGAGAACATCCAGGTCTGTAGGTTGCACGAGGAGCGCCCAAGCGCAGCATGGAAAAATCTCGTTTTATGGCTTCCAATCAAGTGAGCAGGTGAAATTACATTGTCAACGACCCGGATTCATCCATAAGAGTAGATCAACGGTCATCGGGATATCGGGGCTACCAAGTTGACCCATATATAGCGTCAAAGAAAGCGCTTATATTTTAAAACTAAGTCTGGGTCGTCCGATCCATTGACGCATGGCGCAAGATCTGGTCACATCGGCATATCGACATTCGAGAATTCGAGGGGTAAAAGTCCCTCGTCATTTCACATCTCGAAACTCCGAACCTCGAAATGTCGATAAGCGATCTTCAAAGCCAAGCTCACGGTCTTAGCGCCAGGTCACATCAAGCGAGCCTGCAAATGGGGGCAACCCCCTTTATAATAACATACTATCTGGGTCGTTCATCTGAAGGACACGCGGCACACATCCGTGTCACGTCGACATTTGGGAGTTCGAGAGGCAAGCGCTCCTCGTCACTTCACTTCTCGAAACCCCGAACCCCGAAATGCCGATAGCGCCCAGAATCGGGCCCGTGGTTTTGGTGCTTGGTCGTAAAGGAACAAGCCTAGAGGAGGGGCGCTAATGTTTATCATTTGGCCACTCGAATCCCAAAGCACCGAAAAGCAATCTCAGCCGTTCATCTTGGAGGAATGCGTGGCGACCGTTAGACCCTCCCGGCATTTCACCCATCGCGATTTTAATAGAAGGAAAACTTGCTCCTTCCTATTCACGAACCTCGAAACGCCGAAATCACTCTGGAAATTAGGTGTAGGGTCACGGCCCGTGGTCATTCGAGAAAGTAGAAAGGGTTGTACAAAGGGAGGCCAAAGGCACCGAATTGAGTTTTGGAAGGGGGGCACTGTGTTCTCCAGACACCGATTCGACGTGATCTAAATCCCGGTACCTGCTGGGAATGAATGAAGAAGAGAGAGGGTGGTTGAAGCGTCGCCTCACCCATTAATTGCAAGGCATGGAGGGTCTGGCAAGCGGTCTGCTCAAGAGGGTCCTATGTACCCATTTTTCCAGAGAAGTCATGCCCGAGTTCTCGACTAGCCGAAGGAAGTCTGCACACGTTAGCTCGACACTTAATGGATCAGCTACTCCCCTTGCTGGAGCCACGCGCAGTTAAGATGGCATCTGTCATAGGCGCACGATTGTCCAGTCTGCATGCGCAGACTGTCAGAAGACATGCAGACACAATGTTTTAATGCAGCGTCTTGTTTTTGCTGTTGTTGTGGTTTTGAGTATATGTAGGCGTTTACGCCATTTTTGTAAGGATCGATGGTAGAGCGAAGCTCCCGATTGTAATGTTTTAGCAGACACTCTAGTTCTCTGGTTATGCATCTGTATGTAAGATCTCTTGTTTTATGAAAGACAGATTCCTTATTCCATCTAGTTTTCATCTCATGTCGAGGGAGTTCATGATTGACTGATTCACATGAATTATTGCAGTTGTGTTATGATAAAGGATTCATTGTGGCACCACTGTATTCTCTGGTTTTCTGCGTTTGAATGTAAGATGATCTTGTGTTTAAGTGCCTTCTCCTACGGTCTATTAGAAACCTGATGTCAACAACAGAACTTTGCATCTCTCTGATACAAGTCTTCCTCCTACTCACCCTTACTACGACTCACTGTCTGAAGTATGTCCAAGACCTCACTTGCCCATGCATGCCTGGCCTAGTTTTGGAGTTGAAATAATATCGTCCGAGTTTACTTCCATTCGATCACCCCTTTCATATACAAATCGTGACATAAACTGATGGGCGTCGGGCTCTGCTCCTGCAAGCAATCCAGGAGTGACTTCCGTCACCAACAGATTCCATCAACATCCTCATTGTGTCATGTTCCTGCACACTCAGTAAACCTCATCATAATACCTGTCAATGCTATTCATCAATATTAATAACATTGTAAATTTCAATTCTCAATTATAACATCAATCTTAACTCATATACCAAATTAGTTAATCATATAGTACCATGTTTAACTGGATCACTTGCATGCAAGTGTCCTCAAAGAATAGTTCAGTGTTATCAAAAAGTGTTTAGTGAAATTTAGATGTTACAAAATCAAACCATGGGTTGAAGCCCTCATGATGGGAAAGTATGTTTTATCAGACATGTTTGGTCTCTGTTGCAACTTAATTGAATTTGCATGGAGGAAAATTGTAATGTTTATACTATCTAGATGTATGACTGCCAACTGATATATTTATGACAAAAGTTTTCCTCTTGCAACCCATGCCCTTGCAAAAATCATATTGAATTGTATTATGCTTATATTCAAACATGTTTATATAGATATTAGAGACAATACAGGTTCAAAATAAATTGGAATCTACAATTTTGTGAACCCTAGGGAGAGTCCAAGCCCGGGCCAAAAGAATTATAATGGGAAGAACCCTTTTTTTCATGCCTCTGCTTGGAAGCCTTGTCTAGATGAACACTAATTAAACGTTGAAGGTAAAATTGTATTCTCTTCATTTTCAACTTTGGTTTATTGAATTTCAATATCTAACATCCGAATCTTCACTGTGTACTGTCTGTTTTGAAGACATTATGATAACTATTTCCATTACTTGTATATGTTGCTCAGTTATTAGTGAGGCGTTTCAAAACTATGTTTATCGTATTTTCATCATGTTTTTCTTTGAAGTTTTTAGTATGTTTGTTTTGTTAAAATTTATGTGGCATAAAACCATGTTTGAGTTGAGGCATGGATGACCTAATGAGGCCTAGAGATCAATATAAATGAAAATGAGTAGAAAATCAAATGTGCAATGATTATCCATTTCATAATCAGGTTTAGTATGGAGGGAGGAGTCAAATTTGTAGTCCTAAAACATCTGAAATATGTTTTACATAATTTTGTAAAATGTGAGTGCGAAACAAAATTTCCTTTACTGACTCCACACTTTAGATTTTCAAGGCTGTTGCTTCCAGGTTTCTTCATCATCCCAATCTTCCCTTTGCTTCAACTTCTAGGTGGTTCAGTGGACCTAGGCGGCTGCCTGAACTGTACACACCCATCAAATCTCAACCTGATTTTCTTCCTTCTCTAGGTTGTACCTCAACCTTCATCCCCTATATCTCATAAGGTGCCCCCAGTGCCCTGTCGCACAAGCCCTATGTATGTTTATCAATACTATACTGATGCAAATTTTCCCATACCACACCTAGTTAAAAGTTGGAAATAGGGAACTTGTTTAGTTTCTTCTATTTGTAAATTTGAATGTCATGCTGGGTATGCTAAATGCCGATAGAAATGGATTTTGGAGTGTACGCTTCTGGATTCAGTGCCAATAACTCTTATCAAATTGGAATGCGAGAAGGTTCCATGGGACGGGACCTCTACCTTTGTTGTCTTTGCGATATATTTTGTTCACGGTCTTGCGACAATTTAATAGAAATTTATGTTTTATTTTGTCTTGTTTAGCTCATGGTTTAGATTCCTCGACTGTCAGTTTTTATTTATCATTTCCCAATGAAATCCAAGGGGTTTCTTTGTGCGAGTGGAAGGATTTGAACTCGTGCCATGTGCTCAACCAAATATTGTTACATCGTGGGAAAACACAAGGGTTAAGGGGGATTGTAAAATAAATTGTGAATCTGGTTTGCGATGTCTAATTTTCAGGTCTCTCTTCTCTGTAATTTCGTTGGTTGTTGACTTGTTAGGATGAAGATAGAAAATGAGTCTGTAAATGCATTTAGGGGCATATTTTTTCCTTCTAATGTTTACAAAATGCATTTTGTTGGGCATGGAACATGAAATGAGATAATGTATCGATAATGGTTGGTATGTCATTTCAGATCTTTGATGGACATAATGGAACAACGACAGCTCTATATTCAAAGGAAAATATACTAAAAAATATTATGAGTGGAATGCCAACAAGCTTGACTAGAGAAGAAGATTTCTTATCAACATTAATGCCAAGAGCCATGGTCGCAGGTTTTGTCAAAACTGACAAAGAATTTCGGGTCAAATGTATAGAAATATATGCATGTAGATGTTCCATTAATATTATGTTAGCGACATGTCTTGTATATCTTTACTAGTGGTGCATCATGTCATTCTCATTTTGATATCTATTTGTTTTATCAGAACAAACATTAAGAACCACCATTTCTTTTGTGATAGTAGATGGTTGGACAATCACGGTGGCATGTGTCGGTGATTCTCTCTGCATTCTTGAATGCTTGGAGGGTTGCTTTCTCTTTAAGTGTTGATTACAAGCTTGAGACAAATCTTTAAGAGTAAGATTCTTGTCATGATGCAAAAAGAGCCATATGAGTATCTTGTATGGTGGATTAACGAGAAATGTAACTTCAATATTTTATGGATATATTGGTTTGCAATTCAAAGACACAATTTCTATTTTATAATATTGTTGATGTATAGAAATGTAACAAAAATGGTAAACCCATGATTTACAAGATCATTGAAAATATTTTGTGAGATGTGGGATGAAGATGGACCTTGTGAAGTATTCATTTTTTATCCAAATACAAAATTCCATGATCTTTAAACAACTTTACCACCCCAATTCACTTTGGTGTTTAATTTCTCCTTTGTTGATTCATTGATTTTAGAGAATCTTTTGACAATGTGCCTAGGACTAACCTCTGACATAGGTTAGAAGAGCTTAAAATCCCTTTCGAGTTGGGAGTTGTTGCAGTAAAGCTATATGAGAAAGTTATTGCCAAGTTTAGGAACACTGAGGTCTAGTCAAAAGAAAATAATTGTAATATAGGAGTCAAGCAAGGTTGTCCCCTATCCCCTACCCTTTTTGACATCTATATTGATAAGTTAGAAGATTTTTTGGAGGACACATGCTGTGTTGGCCCAAATCTCACTAATATAGTCATCATCCTCCTTCTTTATGTTGATGATATTGTTCTTATGGTGAAGAGTCCCTATGACCTAGGTAAGCAACTAATAACCCTCAAGGACTTCTGCTATAACATGGAGATGACTGTGAACACTATCAAAACAAACGTTATGATAATTAAATCCAAAAGGATCACCTACGATACTTTTGTTTATGACAACAATAGCTTGGAGGAAGTTCCTTCATACAAGTATCTTGGAATCGATATCCACCACAAGCTCAATTGGAACTATAGCATTGAAAAAATGATAAATGGAGGGTGGAAAGCTTATTATGGGCTCAAAAACAATTGTAAATCAGTAGACCTTTGGCTTTCGGATAAAAAAAAATCCTCTTTCACACTCTCGTCACTCCAATTATCTTAAATGGATGTGAAGTTTGGGGTTGCAATATATCTAGAGATTCTTGGAGAAAGATAGAACATATCCAAAATAATTTTATAACTTATAATATCAAAATTAAGGGTGGAAAGATTATTATGGGCTCGAAAACAAACTCTCACGAGCTACATAGTGAAATTGAGTGTTGGACAACTCCCAAAACACCATGGGATGAGAGAATTTGTCACCTTTGTGACACTAAGACTTTGTGACATTAAGTGAGTAGAAGATGTAAAACACTTCCTCTTGTATTGCCCTGCATATACCCATATTAGATCCCAATTTTAAAAAATCTTCCATATTACTGACCTCTCTAATATTTTAAGTCATCAAAACTATGATGATCTTGGAATGCTTCTCTCAATGTTTTTTAAGCATCAAAATACAATTTTAAAGAATTTGAAGTAATCTCTTACCTTCTTAAGGTTCGATAGACCAATAAATTTTAATGAATGTTAATTATCATTATTATAAATTAACCAAGTGAATATGTAATCAAGTGAGAAAATAACCTCTAACAAGTCAAAGTCATAATTAATCCTTCAAAATAAAAAAAAATCACATATAAATCTTAGGAGTGAAATATAAAATAATAAACCCTAACTACCATGGAAAAGATTATAATCACTTGTGATATTGATAGTATTTATTTCTAAATTTCTAAATTTTTTAATATAAATTTTTAATAAAAAAATAAAATTATAACAAATTTATTTGAAAACCTAATTTAAATAAATAATAAAAAATTATTACCAAATATTAAAATTAAAATTAAAATAAATTAAAATAAATTCTCACACTTTATTGTAGAAGGAAAAGGAAGATGATGGAAATAGATAATAAAAAATTCTTACCAAACATTGAAATTAAAAGTCAAATTAAAATAAATTCTAACCAATATAACATTATTGTTATAAGGAAGACAATGAGAAATAACATTATTGTATGATCGGAAATAAGAGAACAAGTGGCAAGGAAGATGATGGCACCCATCTAACATTATCCTTACATGGAAGATGATGGGAAATAACATTATTGTTATAAGGAAGATGATGGGAAATAAGAGAACAAGTGGCAAGGAAGATTATGGTAAAGAAAGAAAAGAAGTTTTAGGTTGTTTGAATTGAGAGGTAAAAGGCAATTCCCCAACCAACCAACATTTGAAGTAATTTTATTGTTATTTTTTAATAATTTTTATTATTATTTTTTAAATTTTTTTCAAAATTATATAATAGAAAGTTATATTTAGTTTCTTCTCGCTATTATTTGTAATTTCTTTCCAAACTTATATAAGAGAAAGTTAAGATGATGTGAAATAAGAGGTGATGATGATGATGGTCAAGAAAGAGAGGAAGATTTGAGTTTTTTTAACTTGAGATGTAAAAAACAATTTTTCAACTAACATATAAACTAATTTTGTTATTATTATTTTTATTGTTTTTAATTTTCTTTCAAAATTATATAATAGAAAATTATATTTAATTTCAACTAATTTTGTTATTATTATTTTTATTGTTTTTAATTTTCCTTCAAAATTATATAATAGAAAATTATATTTGATTTCCTCTAGTTATTATTTTTAATTTCTTTACAAAATTATATAATAAAAAAATATTTCTTCTCATTATTAATTATATAGTTTCTTATAATAGAAAATTATAGTTGGTTTCCTCTCACTATTAATTTTAATTTCCATTCAAAATTATATAATAAAAAGTTATATTTAGTTTCATCTCATTATTAATTGTATAGTTTCTTTGACTAAGTATGAAGAAAAATACAAACCATATTTTACTAAATTTTTATACAACTTTATTGATAAATATACATACATATAATAAATTTTAAATACTACAAGTAGTTTATAAGGTTAAATGATTTATGCTTATTTTAAAGTGTAAAAATATTGATGAATCTTATTAATTTTTAAAATGTTAACCATAAAATATTTGACGATATTTTTGTAAAAATATTAAAATTTATAAAGATTTTATATAGTTTTAATTTTTTTGGCTATTTTAAAGTAAAATATTTAATGCTATAAAATTTAGGAAGATAGGGGCAACATGAGTAGGCGGGTTCTATTTAATCTGGGAGGAAATCAAATTGCTTACTATACCTAGGGGCTTGGGAATGTATCTAACAATATTGTTGAGGCATATTCGTTGTGGAAAGGCTTGGCTATAGCAAAGGAAGAGGGGCTCAAAATGTTAATCATCTTGGGGGACTCGATGTTGGTGATTAGAGCCATGATGGGTAAATCAAAGTTGGGGAGTAATTCTTGGAGCATGCTTATCTCAAGGATCCATAAAACGCCCTCAAGTTTTGACAAATTTACTTTCTTCCACATCAAAAGAGAACTTAATGGAATTGTTGACCACTGGGCTAAGGTGGCTTCTTTCCTAAGCCTAGGGTCATGTATAAAAATTTGGGTGTGTGGTTTCACCCCCATACCTTAGTGGATACCCCCTTGTTTAATCAACATACAATGCAAGGTAATAATGGGATATGTCACAGGAAAAATGGCAAATGGGCAGTGATGCCTGCACAATTGAAATGCCTTGGGTACAGGATGGGTCTTTAATGTTGCGTGTGGGATTTAACATTGAAATGTGGGAGTAATTTTGTTATGGATTTCCTTGTCTGCAATGAATTCACTGTGGAGGAGATTCTCTATTGGGTGTCGTGGGACTAGTGTGGAGCATCGAAAGTGTTAAGGAAAGGGCTCTGACATGGATTCTATGAGATTATTGGTGGATTCATGCAATCCAAGGTGGCAAATTTGGGTGGAATTCCATCTCCAATACTGGTATTATCTTCAATCCAAACCAGGAAACCCACAGTTCTCTAGTCTCTTTTTCCTATGAATGACTCTAGTAATGGTTTTCATAGTTCTGATTTGACTAACCAGAATATTATCCCTACTTTTCTACTTGTCTTTTTCAAAATTGGAATTGTAATTCTTTGTTTGGGGGGTTTTGTGGTCTAGTTTCTTTGTGCAAAATTCTACTGGGAAAGATATGGACATTGCAGAGTGGAAGGAAGCCTAGAAAGTCCTTCACTGACACGAAGAAATTACCTAGGTGAATAGCAATGCCCTCCTATACATTTCTACGAAGATGACTAAGCTGGAGCAAGCTAACATCACCAATGGCACCAATATAATGAACCTTATCTTACTTCAGAAGAAAATGATTGACGCATTGGAGGCAAAGTGTCAAAAACTTTGAATGTTGGTTCTTCCATAGATTTTAAACTCTCTCTCTCTCTCACACCTCAAACAACCATGGATTAAAGAACTAGTTGCATGAAGATTTCCATGAAGAAGACATAGTTGGACAGGTTTATGACCCCATGGAAGTAGAAGAATTTGGCTCACCTCACTTTCCAGAAGAGAAAGAAGCTCAAGACAATGCACCCCCATGACCGGTTTATGTTTTACATGATATTTTTTTTGTTGGGTCAATATGTAAAGCATGTTACATGTAGAATTATCTGTAATGCCTATATAGAAAAGACTTTAGAGTTTTCTTTAGCTAGTTTAGAAATATGCTCAGTTTTGGAGCAGAACTATGCAATTTTGTTTGTATATGTTGTATGCCTTGGCACAACTCCCTTTTAATGAATATAAATTTCTATCTCGGTTAAAACAAAAATTAAAAAAATGGGAGAATAAAATGGAAATTGACGAATAATTTATTTTAAAGAATAGAAAATTAACCCATAAACAAAATTTAACCCCTAAAATTTTCTCTTTTTACTATATATATACATGTTTTGCACATAGTTTCATTAATATCTATATATATTGACAAATACATGTCTATTTCACAAATTTAAATATTACAAATATTTATACATGTCATAAATTTTAGATACTTTGTCACATATACATGGCTTCCTTATTATTATCAACATCAATATATTGGTAAATGCACATAGGTAAATGCACATACATGTCATAAATTTTAAATACTAATAATATTTTATCACATACACATGTTTTATCCATGGGTTTCATTATAACCACATCTCCACAAAATGAACACGTGACAATGCCTTCATTATAAGACATGATAATGTTTGTGTAATTGTGTTTTATATTTATTTTATAATATTAATAAAGTTTTTGATGTTGGAGATTTTTTTGGATAAAAATTGTGTATGAGGTTTCGAAATGTACAATATTTCAAGTGGACACTTCATTCATCACCAGAGATAAAAGGGACTCATATGTTGGAAAATAGTGTTGAGTTTCATATTTATAGAATAAGAGAATAAGTGACCATTGAAGGAAAGAGTAACAATAATGAATAAGAATGCATAAAATATGGGAAGTAGCCATTAAGATTGGGAGAAAAATCATAGGGTGTTGAGATATATTATTTAATGATGATGAGAAAGATTAAAACAAATTGAAAAAGGAGATAAAGGTGAGAAGAAATCTTTAATTAGAGGAGGAAATTAAAATAAATAATAGGGGTAAATAATGAAATAAATTAAAATAATTTGAATTAATTAAAGTGAGGTGATAATACATACAAAAGATTTTTTTAAATAAGGGACAATAGTAAAAACAAAAGAAGTGGGTAGGTTAAAAGGTAGACAAATTTAGAGAGATAAAAATAAACAATGACAGGACATGGGAGGAAAAGAAACTGAAAAAAAGAGAGGAAAGTTGGAGATGAACACGAATAAGATCTAAAAGGAGGAAGCTTAATGGTCAAGGTTATAAATGGTGGGCTTCGAGGATTGACTTAGTTTGTATCCATCTTCACAGTTAAAGTTATTAGGATGTTTTTCGATTTCAAGGGCTTCCCGAATGAGACGAGAGGAGTAATGCAAGGCAAAGGCTAAATTTTTTGTTTGGTCAAAGCAATTGGAGTTAAAAGAGTGTTCGGCAATAGTTGATTTAAAGATTCAATTATATGTGGTATCAACTATATTCTCTTTAAGTTGGGCTTTAAAGGTTCTACTAATTTGACCTATGCAAGACTTCCCACAAGAGTAAGGAATTTGGTAAACTCTTGGACCAAGCATCGGGTCAAATTTATATTTAGCAGTTCTGAAAAGTTGTTTTATGATTTTCTTTGGTTTGAATACAGTTTTAATGTTCTTCTTAGCTAAGAGTTTCAAAATTTGATTGATGATGCCTTATTAATTTTAAATGTTATATTAATAACAATCAAAATTTCTCACTTGAAAGACAAATTAATTATATATCTGAAATTTATAATAAATGTGATATATAAAAAATTTAATAACAAGTTTCTTATTACTGATTTTGGTTTAATATGTTAACCAAGAATTTCTTTGGGTTGAGAACGATTAGGTATAATACAATGCTTTTCAATTTATTCATTTGATCATTGTCATTATATTATTAGTCCATGATTTCTTTGTCTCCCTTGAGCAAGGGATTATAATAATCGATTTGGATAGGTGTATATTTTTTTTTAAGATTAATGTTTTCATATTTAACCAATGATTGAAATTTACATAATGTTGGCAATCGTGAAAAGACCTTGTTACTAACTAATATAAGCATTGTAGAAAAAATATCTCATATATATATATATATATATATTTTGAATATAACAATCACATAATTATCATATAGAATATATTTTTATCGAGATGGAATAGTGCATGCTATTGTAAATTTGGAAATAAAGATAAGCATGCAATACTTCTTATAAATAAAATACGGTAGTATTAATGATGACAAGGGAACAATAAGATAGTCTTTGATTTTTCTTTGATATGTTTCAAATCCATCCAATCTTCAATTTTTTTCTTCTTTAATTACGTTGAAGGTATTATTTTAAGGGACGGTTCCCTTTGAACTTTTCATTGTTTATCTGGAGCCAATTGAATGCAAACACTTGCCATATCAGGTTTGGTATATGTATTTTATCTTAGAATCTGCCATGTGTCAGACATGTACTCCACTTGTCGATCCTTTCACAACCTTGCATGCCCTCTTTCCAAACCTTATCCCTCTTAATCACTTCCTCTGGTACACCAGCTTTATCTGGTACAACAAAATAATTCAACAAAGGATTTCAATTCTAGAATAGTGTCAGAGCCTAGACCTAATATCAAAAGGAGGATGGGAGGTCGATTGGTCAAATTTCATATTCCAAGGCACATGCAATGCCTGTGGTAGGTAATTCTGATGTGCTTGACAAGTTTTGTGCGTTTTATGTAGACTGGTATCTCAAGCCAATGACCATTTTTGTTATTGAAAACCATACAATACCATATTTCTAACTATATTTGCAATGGATTTGATTATTTTGAGGCAATGAATACATAGTTATCAAAATAAAAATCTAACTTCAGAAGATAATATTAACATTTATGGATGATAATAAGTTATTAAAAGAATAATAATTAGTTATTTTTTAGAACTTTTTTTTTAATTAGTTAGTAAGAAAAATAATAAAGATGGGGAAAATTTCTCTTGGGCTACTCAATCATTGATTTTAGCAAATTTATATGTGTGTTGTTAGAATATTGTGTTTGTTTCACCATAGACAATGCGACACCATTGTCACCCAACTATAGGCACAAATCCACCCCCAAGCACCTTAACCTTTGACAGAAAGAATGATTATGGGAAGCCTCACTAGAACCAACAGATAAACACGGGTAGCACACTTTCTCCAGAGGTAGCGCACAAGATAGAGTACAAAAAGACTAAACATGGAATTACTGCACACCTGCAGCTGCTGCAACGCCTCCTCAACACTTGGACCTTGCTTCTAGATGACTAAGTGTGTGTACAAATGCGTTGGGGAACCTTCTATTTATACTAATTTATACTAATGTGTCTCTTCAAGCAAGGCCGACCTGTCCTTTTCTGCATATAATACTTCAATATTACTTATTTTGTTGAGCCGACTTGTCTTCCATGGTTTCCACACATCTGTTTAGGTTTTCTCTTGCTTCTGGAATATTCTATTCTAGTCAAAGGTTTATCCATGGAGGTTAATACCTCATGCAACTACCAAAACATCAACACTCCCTCTTAGCTAGGGAGGTAATTAACCATGATGTTCCCTTCTGGTCTTCATAGCCTTGCTCGTTATGCCATGATCCTCTCATCATGGTTACGTAGACCATGCTACTGGTATCATCATTACGTCACACATGGCTACACCCATGTGGACCTGTCAATCTCATCTAGGGGCCACAACCCGCTATAGAATGCTAGAGCTACACCTCGTAGTGTGTATCACCATCATCGTCATGGAATACACTCGCATAACGTGCTCACCCATGTCATGAGTATCATCATTACTATCATCATTATCCATCCATATGACATGGCATGGGAAATGCCTACATGGTCTTGCAGACCGATAACATCACCATAGCTACACAGGCTATCTCATGATCACCTAGATCATATTATGAGCAACACCATCATAGCCATACAGGTTCTCAACTACACTGGTGTAGCAACAACTCGTCATACCAGACCATCTCACTGGAGTAGCCTACATCTTGGCATAAAACCTACAACTCAACATGAAGCCTACCACTGAGTACAAGGCCTACAACTCGGCATGAATCCTACAACTTGGCATAAGGCCTACAACTCGACACAAGGCCTACAACTCGACACAAAGCCTACAACTCGGCATGAAGGCTTACACAATCCTTCTTTTCAAATTATGCCATCAACTCCCTCTAACTAAGAGAATCCTCGAACCACGCTTCCATCTGTTGCATGTCCCTATGCATCCTACAAAGTGTCACGAAACATTGCTTCTTCCTGATCACTGAATCCCTCTGAAGTTTGACTCCCTCTGATTCCTTTCAAGTCTTTCTTTTCTATGGTAACCTTCCTAGAATGCGTAGGATAACCTGCCCGAAATAGGAACAACAAGAGCAAAATTATTTCCAATATAATATCATTTTATATAAGAACATATCAATTTCATGGTAATTCATTATAGCATTACCAAGGTGTCCTGCTTGAGAACAAGAACAAGAAATATCTCATAGAGGAGATGTTAGTTCATATTGCAATTAAGTACAATAAGCATTTATATTAATAGTACATGCTACTAAGTATTCATTTGTTCTTGGCATTAATAAAATCTAAAGGATTGAAATAATCACTTAAGCGACAATAGTAAAAATATCAAACCTGATATTCAAACTTGGAGTCTGGATTTTGTTCCGCTTGAGTTGCTTTTCTTCTGAGACAAGAATTCTTTCCAACTTGGAGAGTGTGTTGTTCCTCTGAATGCATTAGATATGAGATCGATCTAGTTCTACAATTGCTTCTTGGAAACAGATCCCTTCTCTTTTCACAGATTCAGATCTACAATAGTTGTTTTATTATTGTTTCTACTACTCCATGTTCATGTGCTTGGAAGCTCCAAAAAATCAAACTCGTCATCTTTTGACGCCTGCTCTTCAGTATGTGTTTCCATAATTTTTCCCTTTATTCTTTGCAAGGATGATGTCAATCCTTCTCTTTCATGCTCTACCAAGAGACCATGCTTCTGCTGTGCCACTCAGATTTTATGGAGGAAGTCATGACTATCTTTGAATTTGACCCAAAAATTCAACTTTGACATTTTTGATGGCCGAGGGAACCAAGAGATGCATTGGGTTAGGGCGCACTAGGATATCCAAGAATTATGCCAAACGCTTCACTTAAAGTGCTTGAAAAATCATGTTAGGGTTTGTTGTTGTTGCAAGATCAGAAACCCTAGCTACAACGAGCTTGACAAAGAGTCGTGTATCTACCTTCCAATGGGTAAACTGGTCTGAAGGTGATGTAGGCCCATAACATGTTATAATATTGTGCTCTTTTCACCATAGACAATGCTACACCCAACCATAGACACAAATCCACCCCAAGCACCTTAACCTTTGACATTAAGAATGATTCTGGGAAGCCTCACTAGAACCAACATATAAACTAGGGTAGCACACCTTCTCTAGAGGTAGCGCACAAGATAGAGTACCAAAAAATTGAATAGGGAATTACTGCACACCTGCAACTGCTACAACTCCTCCTCAACACTTGCACCTTTCTTCTGGATGAATGAGTGTGTGTACAAATGAGCTGGGGTGCCTTCTATTTATACTAATCTGGCCAGGTGAACATGTGTCTCTTCAAGCAGGGCCAACCAGTCCTTTTTTGCATATAATACTTCAATATTACTTATTCTACTGAGACGAATTGTCTTCGAGGGTTTTCACACATATGTTTAGGTTTTCTCTTGCTTTCGAAATATTCTATTCTAGTCAAAGGTTTATCCATGGAGGTTAATACCTCCCGCAGCTACCAAAACATCAACATGTGCAACTTTGCTAAATATAGTTGTTGTTTGGTGGACATTTACCTCATTCATTATTAGATATAATCGTGTAAATGAGAAATCATAATCCACATTTATATTTATATATAATGGAAATTTCTCTTGGACAATTGAATATGCCTTATAGGGTCTAATTATGAGTTAAACATGCCCAACACTTGGAATTTTGGTTGAGATTTTTTTTTAAGAGATGTAGAATGGTGGTGTTTCAATTAGATATTTATTATTTACTATTACATTATATTCATAATCAATATTGATTGAAATGAAGAGTGATTGTTGGTATTTTTATGCTAGAAAATAGTGAATTGATAACAATGGGTGTAAACTTCAAATCTGGGCAAGAATGCTATCTAAACATATTCCAATTAATTGCATATCCTGTGTTAATAACTAATCTTAGTAACATGTGTTAAGGAAGGATTCCAATCCTAAATGGAATAGGATTGTTGGGCTTAAGAATTTGAGAATATAATGCTCTTGATATGCTTTTGATGATGTAGAGGAATTACCAAAGTGACTTTAAAAATTAATGTAATTTAGTTCTAGAAGTTAGAGGATCACGTGGACACATATACGAGAGAGCTCATGAGGAAGGATTTCAAACTAAGGAATGAGAATGTATTAGTGATAAGTGATATAAATTGAAATTTTTTAAGGAAAGAATCACATTAAGTTAAATGTGTGGAATGAAATATAATGAATAATGTTTTGTATTTAAAAATAAATAAATAAGAAAAATAAAATTTTCTTATGCAACTTGTTTTTGGTCATTTGTATTGGTTTGTTGACTTAGTGGGAAGGGGCACTTCATTTGGAGATTCAATATTTAACTTCATCTTGGTCTTATATTGTACCTTTGAAATGTTATTGATTAAGGGTAGTGCTTAGTTTGATATTCTATGTAGTGGTTGAAGGTGTATTCGAAAATAGTTTTTTTTAAGAATAACATGTATTAAAAGAGGGTGATATATGAATGTAGTTATGTTCATGTCGTTTTTTAAAATTGACACTGATGGTCTTAAACAAGTGGTTGTGATGGTATCTATTTACATTATTCCATCCATTTGATGATGAAATTCATGGGGCATTTATCACATTTATAATGCTCCCAAATAGATGAATTATTAATATCCAAACGTTTTCACATGTAAACTTGTATTCTTTGAAAGTTTTGATTATTATTTACATTATTCCATCCATTTGATGATGAGATTCATAGGGCATTTATCACATTTGTAATGCTCCAAAATAAATGAACTATTGATATACAAATTTTTTCACATGTGAAATCTTTTATTCTTTGAAAGTTTTCATTATTGTTATACTTTTGACTAGAAACTTTGAAGTGCTTTGCAAACTCTTCAATATTATATTTCATTGTTTTTCTTTGCGGATCTTTGTCTAAAACTTTACTATTTTTTTGAATAAAATAGTCTTGATGAACATGAATGTGGAGACCCTCAAGGAAATAGGACAATCCATCAATTACAATTTTCAAACACTACTATAATACATGTTTGCAGTGTCATCATTTTGTGTCCTCGTAGCTTTATTTTCAAGTGTTTTTTTTTTCTCTAGTGTATGTCAAGATTTTGCGTCGAAGTTGCATCGTATATAACACTAAAAATATTTCAAAAATTGTTTTTTTTTTTTCAATTTTTCCCTACATTGGTTTGCGTTGAATATTGTTGTGTTTGTGTCATATCTATGTCACTAAAATTTGTCATGCATCATAGCCCTCACGTTTGCATCATCCATGCAACGTGTTTCATTAGAGTAGCATCATGTATATAAATGTATATGGTCTTAATTGCCATATTAATATAATCGATAAAAACAATATGTTGGGAAATTGTTATTATATTATTTGCACAGATTTTTGATGTTCATTTTTTTAGGGAGTTTGAATTAATCATTTACAAGAGCGCTATCTGTAGAAACAAATGAGAAGAATCATGGTAGCAATTAATCAAGCATACATCATCCTTGTAACCAATCTCTTCTCTTTAAATTTCAGGTTAATACACTATAGTGAAGAAGAAAAACAACCACCATTCAAGTTGTTGCTAAGTACCTATTGTTGTGATATGCCACCTAGGCTAACAAATTCTTCCTTTTCAACTTATTTTGGTGGGATTTATAAGACTTTCATATCATTGAATCACAACCTTTCAATTTCTCAAGTATTTAGACTTATCCAAAACACATTTTTGATCCATAAATATCTCTACTCTTTCACTTCTTGGTTGGCTTAATCCATTAGTGTTGCAATCTTCAACTTCTTTGTTAGTTGAATTTAGCATGTGCTTGTATCCAACCATGGGAAACAGAAGGGAAAGATTGAGTGGCCTTTCAAATGAATTACTCTACTTCCACATCCTCTCAAAGCTTCCTCTACATTACTTTGCACTCTCTCAAAGATGGCAATTCCTTTGGATTTTAGTCCCCCATCTTAATTTCTCCCATTGATTTTTTAATTCTATTATATCCTATAAAAAATAAAAAGAAAGAATACACACAATTGATAACATCCTTTTCTTCCATTTTACTCAACTCGAATGCTTTAATGTTTCACTGAACAACTTTTCAACTAAGTAGTTCTATGAAAGAAAGATTTGCAAATTGGATGGGAAATTGATTCATTCTATAGATTCAAAAATAGTATAAAATTACTCTGGTGCTTGTATAAATTATGAAGGGGAAGATATAGATATTGAAGATGAATATAAAGGCAGTACAAAAGATTATTCAAAATCTCTTTTTTTAGTCGATTGCCTTTTATGTTTGGAGCTCAATTACCTTAGTTTTACAAATCTACCCACTCATTTTCGTGGTTTCAAATACCTTATACCTTGTATCTATATTTTACTCACACAAGTGATCACATAATTGAGAAGCTAGTAGCAAATCCCCCTCTTCTTAAAACATTGATTGTTGTCAGTTGTAGAGGGCTAAACAATTTGAAAATCTCAGTAGTCAATCTCAATTATTTACAACCTTTTAGTTTTATTACTCCAATACAAGGTTGTAGCAATTTGAAAATATTTTATATCAACTTATTTGATTTTCGTGGTCTTAATATAAAGACATACTCAATGACATATTTAGGAATATGGAATTTATTTTTCTTGCATTCACCATTTTTGTCTTAACCATCACCTTTGGATTCATTATCTCTCTTCTTATCATCATTCCCTCCTCTCTTTTTGTTTTCTCCACCATCATTCTTATCCCCACCACCACCACCTTTGTTATTCTCCCCCCTTCTTTCTTTTCCCCATCGTTCTTGTCCCCTTCTTAATTATCTCCATCATTCTTATGTGAGATGATATCCATATAATTCCTAGATGATCTACAAAAAAGAATCTAATAAAGTATTGCATTAACAACATTCAACATTAAAGATACATACATGCATAAAAAAATGTAGTACAACACCTTTGTTATTTTACAAACCATTCTAACCAACAATAGTTGTATTGAAGTTTGGGTGTAAATACATAAAGAACACATGGATAATGTTACTACTATGTCTTTTCACTCTCTCTTAAGATGTAAAGACCCGTTTTTGTTGAGAAGAAAAAACTCATAGTACTTCTTCGTGTAGGCTTTGTTGCGCTTCATGCAACAAGTTGAGCAGCTCTTTCCCACCTTCACTGGGTAAGGGATCCATTCTAATACCTCCTGAAGGTGCTCATGCACTTGTTATGCCTTTTGAGGGTAACTGCTTTAACAATTATAACATCCTTAAAATTAAGAGATCAAGTGTAACTATTCTAATATTATAATATTTGCGTATACATAATTGAACTATGTTTATTGTTTTATTTACTATGCCTTCATGATGCACATCTAATAGAAATAAATAGAAAACATTATCATAAAAAAATGTCTCACCATTAACAAGTGCAGGCCTAACATTTTTGTAGTTTCTTGCTCCTCTAACTTGATTTCGTGGTTTATGTCCATTAAGTTTGGAAAACGATTATTATGTGTTTTTTTATTGTTGTAATCATGTGGTCTTCCCTAAGTTCTTGCTCTCCTCTTTTTGAGTTTACTGTAGCACTTGATGGCTTGACATAAAAGTGCCTTATGTTTTTAAGATATTAGTTACATTTGTAGCTCTAGTAGGATTTCTAGTATGAAATTGTTTAGGATCTCTCCTACTAAAGATAGGTGGCTTCTAAACAACATAGGTCACAACACTTCTCTAACTACGTAAATGAAACTTGGGCTTTGCTACATTAAGACTCATTCTCTATTACCCCAATCATTATTGTCCTCTTCCTAATTGTTTCCATCCTACTTATGTAGAATGATCTTCATATAAGTCCTAGTTTTTATGTGAAGATTATGTAATGGCTCGTAGTTGCTAATATAATTAAAAAATAGATCGATTGAATGTAAGTTAGATTAGAGATAACTATTACATAATCTTTTTTTAGTTGACAAAAAAGGGATATATGGCATATGGAAGCCAAGATAGCCATGAAAGCTTTTCTTTTGCTTGCAGTTTGTATATTGCATAGTAGAAACCATATTAGGAATAATTATGGAAACCATGTCTTAGATGTGGGTTGGTATCCTCAACTAGTTCACTTCCATAATGTTATTCTTATTATTTAATATGATGATTGAAACCATTGTTGTTACCTTTGGAATGCACCAAAACAACAACACCAAGGACCTCAAAAGAAACCCATCTTTGTTACATAGAGTAAGCACCTTCAGTTTATTTAAAGATCAATTTATCCTCCCACCAGTCAACTTAGTTCATCATTTGGAAAGATATTTTCACAAAAAATCCATGAACACAAAAAATGTATTTAATTAGTGAGCTAATAAACTACAAGATCCTATCATCATAAAAAAAGTTATTTGATATAACGGGGAGCATTCATTTAAATATAATTAAATCAAGGCATCATAAAAAAGTTTTAAGCGTCACAATTATATGTCGATAATAAAACACAGATGTGAATATTTTCCTAACCTAGGTGGATATCAGTGGCCACCCACCTATTCCAACTGGCTCAAAACAATCTTCTAGCAATTTACTATTTTTAGTAGTTTTTCAGTTCCTAAACTTTCGGGGCCATTTTGAGAGCCTAAATGAAGTTTTTACAGTATCTGTTATAACCCTAAATTGCACCACACATGCTTACCTGGCATCAAGCCAACTCATATCTCTTCCTTGCCAAAGCCATGCTGAATAAACTCTGGAAACCCCTCTTAAAACAAGTGGCACGTGCCCTAACCCTCTACTGCACGCGTTGGAACGCTGGCTGGCCTACTATAGCCCGTGTTTACCTAACAAAGCGCAAAAATAGGAAAGTTGCCGACGGGACGAAAATCTTTGGGTCAGTTAACTGAAACTCCCAGCCATGCATGGCCGAGAGTTCGTCCAAAACCTTAGCTCCTTCTAGCCTATAAAAGAAGGGGTAGGGGTATATTTGGAAGGGGAAAATCATAGCAAAGAAACTCTGCCCAATTGCCGAATCCATTTGTCCCAACCCTTTAGCCTTTCCTCAAGCTTAAGGAGAATTCAAGCAAAGCAGTTGGAGGACAAAAAAAGAGGAGGAACCCAGGATCAGGATCAAGGAGCGGTGGCCGATCTCTATCATTATTGTAAGTTGATTCATCTTGAGATTAATAAAAGAATACTTTTCCCGTCCCAATGCATGAGTTTTATATGTTTTATTCGGTTTATGCTTAATCTCTAACCCTCTAAGTAGAAAAATAACATGCATGCGTAGTGTTTTGTCTTGATTACAGGATTGTCTTTGGAAGGAGCAGCGCAAGCAAACAGACAAAAGCGCAACGGAGGATCTACACCAAACATCAGTAAAAAGGGTTAGTAGGTTCTTTCCATGTTTTCATGTGAAAAAGGGTTTTAGGTTTGGGGTGGTAGGTTAAAAGTGATTTCTTAAGGGTCATGATCTGCATGCAAGTTTAAGCCCTAGCTTGTTAGTATGTAGAGTATTATTTCCCAACAACAGAATTGGCGACTCCACTAGGAAAGATACTCTTAGGGTTTTCGGATTTAAGTGAGGTTTTTGGGTAGTTTAAAGGAATAGATTTTATGTTTGTTTGTTTGTTTGTTTTCTGTTAGGTCAGAGCTAGCAGGGAACCTGGTTCTTAATACCAGTTTTTCCTTGACTGTTGCTTGACATTTATTATCGTGACACACAGAGGTACACGCGGCCTGCAGAAGGCCTGCACGCGTGTAACCTGCGCCCTAACCTTCTACAACCCACGTTTGAACGCTTGTTGTAGAGGTTTCAATAGCATGTAGGACTCAGAGAGCTTAAGAGGCAGTCTCCTCTTCCCTGTCAGAATTTTACATTCTCATGGGGATTTCTAGATCTTGTCTGGGTCTTGCTGGTTCACTGTCTTGTCTCAGTTTGCTTTATTGTGTTTGTTTTCTTTTTGCAATTATTTTTCTTTTCTGTTAAGAAGAAGCATCCAAGCCTTTAAGAGACCCTGGTTGTCAATACCAGAGGCCTTTTCAGGTCTGGGCTGCCTGTGTTGTGTTTTGTCTTAGCATTTATACAGACCCGCGACCTGTGCAAGTTCTGCCCGCGGGTACCCGCACGCTGTTATAGCTCAACATGTGTTTGCACGCATGATGTTTCAGTGACATTCGCGGGCTTGACTGGTTGATTTTCAGCCTGGGTGGGGCAGTTATCCCCTCCTGTGGTGAGAAGAGTGCATCTCAAGGGTTTGAGTCTAGGGTTGCACAGTCAGTAGGTTAGGGCCTCTCATCCTTAGCCTGGTTTTTTCTTGGTTGATTGTTGATAGAAAAGATAAAAAGAAAAATATTTTATTTTATGGTTTTTAGACAAGCGTAAGAGTCGGTGCTTTCTTGATTGCCATGGTGCGTCTTTGCTCTGGTTCTTTGCGATCTGCGCTTTAAGCCAGAATTTTATTTTGTTTTCTTGGTTTTGTGTTTGTCGGCATTTTCCCTTTGTTGCTTCATTTAGCACTGAAATAAAATAAAAAATTCTCTTTTTTCATTTTCTTCTTTGTTTGAAGATTGTGTTGCTGCATCAATAGCTAGGAAGAAGTCTTTTTTCATAAGTTTTTGCAGTGCATTTAGAGCATAAGTAGCTTGCAGATTGAGCGAAATTCCTTTATGTTTGCTGCATGAAATCTTAGAAAAGTTGAAAAGAAAAAGAAGTCTTTCTTGTTGAAAAGTTGTTGGTTTTTGCATTGTTTGTAAAAGTTTTTGTTTCCAAACATTTCTTATTCTTTTTGCTTTGAGTCTTTACACACCATCAGTTTCACCTTCATACCTTGTGACGTAAAAAAACCCATTAAAAGCAACGCTAAGTTAAAATCTATTAGACACTTTTTGTTTGTAGGGTTCATACACTAGCTCAGGACTAGGGCCTTGGAATAGGTTGGAGAGTAAATTCTCCAAGGCCACTCAAACCAAACATCGGAGTCTGTGATAGGGAGTGTAGAAGTCCAGTTACGTAGAAGTTATCCGGGACCCCCCTCTAACACAGGGGCTAAACACGAGATTGCGTAAGGAAAGGTAGCGGAGATAACCCCTCCAAAGCCGGACCGAGCGTAGTGGAGAACACATATCGAGGATTTGTTAAGGGATTCCGTCATTTGCATTTGCCACGGGGCTTCGTGGGTCTCGAATCCGTTCGAGGTCCTCAGTTGTCTTCCRGACCATTTGTTCTCGATACCCTTGACAGGTTTTGGGCTTGATACCCTGCTCATTGTGGTCTACCCGACTATCTACTGTACCCGCCTGGTGACTGTTCGCGTGTTGGCAAACTAGTTGCCAATATTTTCTAGGGACATACACAGGTGACTGCGGTGGTATACTGCGGTACCTAGGACAGACATCGGGCCACGCTTTGCAGAGTATACCCGGAGGGTGCTTCCGTATTCGAGTTGCACTTGCACCGGTAAGTTGCTCTAGTGTTGGTTGTTGTAACTGTTCTTCCAACTAGTTTAGTGTTTGYTTGATTTATCTCTTAGGGTCTTCTTTTTTTAGTGTGTGTTACTGTTTGTGCGTGTAGAATATCTTAGCRTGTCATGAATCCTCTCACACAGTGGAGGATTCATAGCTCCTCTGGTCACGAAGGCTTCTGGGCCTGCCACCGGTTATACTGGAGCCACCCCCGCCACCATTGAGGCGAAGGCTAGACCAACAAGGGTCTTTCGAAGCTACCGGGTTACAAACCATTGAACCCGAACAACTCCCAGAGGAATCAACTGCCAATCTTGGTTCGGTTGAAACCCCAAACACTGATACTTGGCCGCAAGTTATTGTGCCAATTCAATTTTACGAACGCCTGTTAGTGCCTCACACAACTATGGCAACAAACGTTGTTACTTCATCTGGGAATTCTTCTATTCCCATCACTGTTGTCACCACAGGAGAAGCATCTCCTAACTTACCGTCGACGGTCCGAGCCACTACGGTCTCGGCCGCAACTACGTCGCACAATGGACCGTCCCTATCTATCGCGGAGACCACACCTCCCTTCACACCTAGTGCGACAGGCCCTCCATTTTCATACGGTATGCCTAGTTCGGGTACCAGTCCTGCACTCACTTACTCCACTTTACAGACTTTGGGTCTGGGGGCAGGGAGATCTAACACTCCTCTGCAAGGTCAACTTGGAGGCATTCATGTCCCTTTTAATGCTTTTCCTTACGCTGGAGGTCATATCTCTCCTTCGTCCCCTTCGCTTGGTGGTCTGCATCAGCAGTCCGCCGGGCAGCCTTCACACACAAGTTCATTTGGAGCTAGGAGTCAAGGAACACCTGCGCAAACACTGCCGGTAGGTTCGTCACCGTTTGTTTGGAATGGGACGTTTGGTAATAACACTTTCGCATCCACTGCTTTCCCATCTGGGGGCACACCCATTTTTGGACAGTCTACTCCAACACATGGTACTATTCCTGCGCCGGGGGCACATATACCAGGACCTTGGAACTCAGGACAAGGATTTGTTCTGTCATCTGGAATGTCATTCTGGGGTAATTATTTTCACAGTCAATGGAACCCCGGACAAACTTCTATGCCTCTCCCATCAGGGCCGGCATGGGGTAATCCTTCCCAAAGTCCGTCAAACACGATGAATGCCCAACATCCTATGTCCTTCATGGGGAATCAACCAATTATGTCTCCACAGATGAAAAATACTTACGTTGGTTAGGGCCATGGTTTCTACCAGAATCCGGGCCAACAACCAAACTTTTCCTGGCAACCTGGTGCCAGTCAAACTCCAGGACCCTTTTTCCCAGGCTATTAGCAACAACCTAAACTACCATTCTTGGCGACGTTACACTTGCTAGATTTGACACAGTTGTTAAATGATCCTATCTGTCACGATCCGCGTTGGCCTCCTATGCCAACGAAGTTGCCTTAGAACATTCCAAAGTTTGAGGCCAAGCCTAACGAAGATCCAGGTGATCACGTGACTACTTTCCATCTTTGGTGTTCATCTAACTCACTGAAAGATGACTTCGTCTAGTTGCGATTGTTTCAACGCACTCTTATCGGGAGTGCCGCAAAATGGTACATCGAGCTTGATCGCTCACGATATTCTTCTTTTGGCGAACTGGCTATGGCCTTCCTTAACCATTTCCAGTTACCTGTGAGATACGACGCGGGCACAGAACTGCTTGCCAATTTTGAACAGACGACAACAGACCATATCTATGATCATATCCGAGAATGGAGACGTCGAAAGAGTCTAATCAAAGTACCGGTTCCACCAACATTCCTGCTAGAGTGGTTCCTTAAGTATTTAGTACCGCAATTATCCAAAGACGTCGCAACTTCTGGGGTTTTCTCCGAAGAAGATGCCATCATGAGAGCTCAACAGTTTGAGCTCATCTATTCTCAGTCTGGTTTATTATACAACATCATGTCAGATGCTCCACGATCAATACTGGATAAAACTAGACAGAGAGCCAGACCACATGCCGATGGTATCATTAGTTCGGCACAAACCAAGTCCGCTGAGCAATTGTCCAAACAATTTCAACAATTATCTATACAACACTCAGCGGCCAACCAGACTACTGCTTTGGCTGCTCCTCCTACCCAAACGTCGGAAGTACACTCCATGCAGACGACTAACCCAAAGGCCCCCCCAGCAGCCTGAAGGGAAGAAAAAACAATGCAAGAAGGGTAAGGGGGATAAAAAACCCACTGATAATGCTGGCGAGGGCACCAAGGAAAAATGGAAGGCGAGGTATCTGTGCAACTTGTGCGCGGAAGACCACCCAACCCATCTGTGTCCTCGACTTGCAGAGGCCCAAAAGTTTGTCACACAGCAACAACAAGCCGTGTTGACTAATCCCTTTCAGCATGGGAAAAATTTAACACAAGCCTCTACTAGTGCCGAAGGGGGCAGCCAGGAAACCTGCCCTCCCCCAAATAATTCCTCTTCCGCGAACATATATATGGTTTGGGGTGATGCTTTAATAATGATTAGAGCGCACGACTATAGTAAACCAAGCCCCTCTGAAAATGGTGCATTTAAGAAAGCTTCTCACAATCCAAACGCAAGGGCCGCCCAGAATTACTCTGTGGTGGAAGATTTATCCCAAACCCCTTGTGCTATGTCCACTTTGGAGGTCCTCCAAAGTTGCCCTGCTCAGAGGAAAGCCTTGTTGACTGCTTTAGGCTCTACTGAGACTTGTAACCTGGGTACCATCATGCTAGATACAACTGACTTAAAACCTCGTCTGCCTTACCACGTAGCGTTTCAGATAGTAGTGGCTCATCCCACGAAAACTTTTACACGCAATATCTTCTGCACGGTGGTCAACGAGGGCACTTCGACTTGCGTTATGTCATTAGCATGCTGAAAATCCATTGGTCAACCCGAGTTGTCTCCATCACCTACGCTCCTCACTGCGTTCGACGGTCGTTCTTTCCGACCACATGGCATCATTCCTTCTTTCCCTGTGCAGTTAGGGGGGAAGACTGTGTGCATCGAAGTAGAGGTAGTCGATGCCTCCCTCGACTATAACCTCTTGTTAGGTCGAAGTTGGACTTATGCTATGCAAGCTATGGTCGCTACAGTTTTCTGAGTCTTGTTGTTTCCACACGAGGGTTGGATAGTGACCATCGATCAATTGTCCTTCTCTAGACCTGACCCAGCTTTGGGGGCATCAACGGTTCCCATGATAGATAATCCTCAACCTGGTGTCGTTAATGTAGGAGTTGGTTTGTGCCCATCCTTGATGGGTACCTTCGATTACCCACCTCCTCATGACGATGTCAAGTTTATATCGAATCACCACAAGGTTGAGATTTTTCATGTTTCGTCGTTCTGCATGACTTACTTTGAGGATCTGTGGATTCTTCCTTCCCCATCAGCCACGATGGATGAGACAGGGCACTTCGGCATGTCCATGCCCTTGTCGGCTGCTGAAGTAGCGTACTCTTTAGTCCAGCAAGCTTCAGCTAACCCTAATCCGACTCCCGCACAAGAGTTGGATCCACTTCCAGAGCCTATTTGGGCTCAATATTCTCTTGCTACCATCGATTCGTTAGACTTAGTCTTGCCTTCCGACGAAGCAGTAATCGAAGCAATGACTAGTCCGGACAAACCTTGGGAAGATCTTCATCATAGATCATATTTCCTCACAAAGTTAAGTGGAATCAAAGCAAGAGAATTCACCATGACTATGACTGGAGCTAGGTCTTGTCATACTAATCCCTTAGCTACACACAATATCTATGCTGAGGGTAATATGGAAACTATTGCTGAAATGATACCTATCAATATCTCCAGAACCCCTGGCGTCATACACAATGTTTTCGTCAGAGCATACAGCTCCCCCGAGGAGATGCCAAGCATCAACCCACAAAGAGTCTATCATGAGCTAACTTTGTTGTTTTCCAAGCTTGCTTTGAGATCTGAAAGCAACATCCGACGAGACTGCATTTATGCTTTTCAATCTCGTCCGGATTAACTAAGAAAAGTAACTATTATGGAGTCTTCTTTAAGCCCTTTTCAAACTCTTTAAAGATGAAAAGATTGTTGAGTGACCTTGTTTCTTCACACTCGTTAAATTGGTCCAGAAGAACGTTCCTTAAACGGGTCTCCTTTTAAGCCCTTTTCAGACCCTTTAAACATGAAAAAATTGTCGAGCGATCTTGTGGCCTTTTCACGCTCGTTAAACTGAAATTTGAAATCACGTCTGTCCGGCGGTAGTTTACCCATTTTTCGGTCTGGACGGCCAACTGTACGAACAAAGGAATACTCTATTGAATTCCCATTCTTTAGAAGAGTATCCTCAGGTATAATTTTATTCCTTTTTCGGGCCTGAGGGACTAAATTTACGAAAAAGAAACCCCCACGGAGTCCATAGTTAAACTTTTTTCAGATTCCCTAAAATTGAAAAGATTGTCGAGTGACCTTATTCTTTCACACTCGTTAAAATGGTCCAGAAGCACATTCCTGACGGAGTCCATAGTTAAGCTTTTTTCAGACTTCTTAAAAGTGAAAAAATCGCCGAGTGATCTTGTCCTTGTCACACTCGTTAAAATGATTTTGAATTGATGTCTAATCGGTGCTAGTTTACCCCTTTTTCGAACTGATTAGACTATTGTCGAAAAATGTACCCCATTGGAGTTTCCTTTTATGCTTTTTCAGACTCTCTAAATATGAAAAACCACCGAGCTTACCTTCTCTATGCTCGTTAAACTTACATCGAAGGACGTTACCATTGTGTGTTCTATCAACTGCATTTGCATACCTTACCCATCAGCCTTGTAACAGTTTGCTTCTGCGTCTTAACACCTTTGGCCACTGTAGGATTTTTCCCGAGTATCATTTCCCTAGAACATCAGTCTTGTCCTTGTGCCTCGAGCTTGTATGTTTGTTGTACTCGTTCCTCCGTTGTAACGTACTATTCCTTTATTCTTTTTCACAAATTATCAAAAAGAACAAAAAAATCAAATATACCCCAAAAAGAGGATGGGAAAAGTATTTTCTTTATTGGCAGCATCATGAGTCGCTCTTGGATAAAGCACATCTGTCTGTTTGATTCATCAGACTTTGGGGATGTAGTATGACCTTAGGAAGCTTTGCTCGCTATATTGAGTTGTGTCCTCCACCGTTTGGTTACTCTTCCAAACATATGGAGAGTTTGTGTTGCCTCCTACTTCGTAGACTTATGATTAATAGATATGTTGCCTGAGTCTTATCACTTTTCGTGCTATTGTCCAAGGGAAGTTTGTCACTAAGCCTGAGTCGGCCCCTCTACAATATGTCTCTTGTCCGCATACCCGACCATCCTGAACATCCAATCAAGTCTTTGTTCGAAATCACTGAAGCCTTCAGTCCGATCATCAAAATTATCAAGTCCATAATCGACGAGTCGTCGAAGACCTCTGGGTAGTGCAGTCGTACACTCATATTACACTCCTACCCGAGTTTTAGAAGATTTTGAAGTTGTTGCTCGAGCTCTGAAGTACAACCATCAGGCCAAATCCGCTTCTGGGAGATGGATACTTTAGATGTATATCTTTCTGATTTCGAGATGTAGCTCCGCTGTGTATTGTTTGCGGCTACTCTTCATAGTTGTTTGACATGGATCTACAGTGTATTTGATTGATAGCCATGGTTCTATTTTATCCCGAGCATGGGTATGCCCGCCTCAGTGAGACATTTGATATTTTTTGCAGACAACACCTCCTGATTCTTGATTCCTGGGCTCACTCATTCAACATATCAGTACAGATTGGTAAAGAATTGGTAATGTATTTCGGCCATCAGATGCTCTTCTGACCTCACACATTAGGGGGCATCTGTTGTAACCCTAAATTGCACCACACATGCTTACCTGGCATCATGCCAACTCATATCTCTTCCTTTCCAAAGCCATGCTGAATAAACTCTGGAAAACCCTCTTAAAACAAGTGGCAGGCGCCCTAACCCTCTACTGCATGCGTTGGAACGCTGGCAGGCCTACTACTGCACGCATTGGAACGCTGGCTGGCCTACTACAACCCGTGTTTACCTAACAAAGCGCAAAAACAAGAAAGTTTCTGACGGGAAGAAAAGCTTTGGGTTAGTTAACTGAAACTCCCAGCCATGCATGGCTGAGAGTTCGTCCAAAACCCTAGCTCCTTCTAGCCTATAAAAGAAGGGGTAGGGGTACTATTTGGAAGGGAAAAATCATAGCAAATAAACTATGCCCAATTTCCGAATCCATTTGTCCCAACCCTTTAGCCTTTCCTTAAGCTTAAGGAGAATTCAAACAAAGCAGTTGGAGGAAAAAGAAGAGGAGGAGCCCAGGATCAGGATCAATGAGCGGTGGCTGATCTCTATCATTATTGTAAGTTGATTCATCTTGAGATTAATAAAAGAATACTTTTCCCATCCCAATGCATGAGTTTTATATGTTTTATTCGGTTTATGCTTAATCTCTAACCCTCTAAGTAGAAAAATAACATGCATGCGTAGTGTTTTGTCTTGATTACAAGATTGTCTTTGAAAGGAGCAGCGCAAGCAAACGGACAAAAGCGCAACGGAGGATCTACACCAAACATCAGTAAAAAGGGTTAGTAGGTTCTTTCCATGTTTGCATGTGAAAAGGGGTTTTAGGTTTGGGGTGGTAGGTTAAAAGTGATTTCTTAAGGGTCATGATCTGCATGCAAGTTTAAGCCCTAGCTTGTTAGTCCGTAGGGTATTATTTCCCAACAACAGTATCAAGCACCTCAATAATAGCTAAATGTTCTAATTGATCCCAAAAAATGAATCGCCCCAACGATACCTTTTCAATGAGCTATCGTGTGCCCAAAGTAGAGATCGTATTCCAACGTTACACCCCTGGGAAGTTGATACACCAAACTACCCAAAACAGGGTCCACAAAACTATTGGTTTTTCATCTTCTGGGGTTAGGGTTTTGGATTTTCTTTATGTTAAAAAGGCCTTTAGAGCCTCATTTTAATCCATTTTCTTGCGAATGCGAGTATTTGACACATTTCTTCTCAAAGATAAGCTACCACCATTATAGCGAGTCTTTCACTCTGTATTTCTATAGTTTTGTACATTTCATTCATTAATAGAAATTGTGTATTACTGTATATTTGTGTTTATGGTTATATCTCTGATACATCTCTGCTATATTATTGGATATCTGATATATCTTTGTACATTTCTTTATTATATCTCCTCTCTCTTTTCGTATCGAAAATAATCTGAATCAATGGTATCAGAGCAGACTGCTCTTGATCGTTTTTCATTGCATGTCCCCGATGAGGTCCGAGTATAGAAATTTGGATCTCAAGCTTGTCTCTATTGAGGAAAATCACTTTCACATGCTGAAGAAACCCTCCATGGCAGAAGAAAATAAAAATGACGGAGCAGAAGATTCTATTAATTTGTTGTTTGAGCAAGCTCTCACGTGATAGAGAGACGAAATGATGGAGAATATTTCCCACATCCTCCAATACCTACCGATAACAACATGTGCATATTCATCAAGAGACCACTTTGAAGACACTTCTCCTTTCAAGGTATAAGTTAATTTTGATATTCCCGTATTTGAAGGAAAAATAGATGTAGATGCACTAGAAAAATGGTTAAATCTGCTAGAAGGTTATTTCTTTGTTCATAATTTATCCGATAGGGAAAATATCACCTTTGCACTCCTTGAGGCTATCCCCCATGTCAAACATTGGTGGGAAACTTACTGGGAGCAAAGTTCCATAGAGGGTTCTGGAATATATGGGGTCGAGCTCACTTGAGATATTCTTGTGGATGCGGTCAAAGAAAAATATTACCCTGTTGGCAACTATGACGACCAATACGTGATATGGACCACATTGCAGCAAGAGAGGGGCCAAACAATGCCAGAGTTCACTAATACCTTCCATACATTGTGCACCAAGTTGGGTGTTAAAGACTCCGAGCGACATCTTGTTCTGAAATACCGTGGGGCTCTACACAGATACATCCAAACTGAAATGGATTTTCTGGACATCTCATCATTGGGTGTTGCTTATCGATATGTTGTTAAAATCGAATAGAAATTTAAGCACTAGAAAAATCGGGAGTTCAGATATACAAATCCACAACAACCAAAGTATGGTAAAGACAACCCTAACAACCAACCTTCAGAAAACCAGTCCAAGCCACAGGAAAATAAGGGTAACATAAAAATGAAGGACACTAGAAAGTGCTGCTATTTATACAAAAGCTCCTGGCACAACACTGATGAATGTGCTAAAAAAAATCATTTGTGACCGAGATCAAAGAAAATGAGCTTAACCCTAATTTAGAATCAGATTCAGAAAATAATGGAAGAAGATAGATCATCGACATAGACCCTACTGCTATTGTCGCAACCGCAACAATTCAACCAGGAGAACCAACAGATATTAAAGACGGGGAGTGCCCTTTTCATTCACAGATGTGGTTGAAGGGGACCCCAATGCATTTTATTGTTGATAACGGAAGCAAGAAGAACCCCATATTAGCAGAGGTCGTCAAATAGTTGGGATTGTCGACAACACCACACCCGCAACAATACAACATCGGGTGGCTTCACCAGGGACGAGATATATGTGTCATCCCACAGTGTCGATTGTTATACAGAATCCATCCCTTCAAGGATGAGGTATTATGTGATATTAATCCGCTGGATGTCTGTGATGTTCTTTTGGGCCAACCATTTATGTGGAAGAACCATGCTATTTATGAGTCTCGAACTTGTAGTGTCATTGTTACTATGGGGGGTCATCTCTACAGGATACTAGAGGTAGTTCCAACTACTGTACCACCTAAACAATGTTGCAAGGTAATATCTCATACTACAAAATTCAACTTCTTTATAGTCTGTTCAAAAGGTGAATAAAAGAACACCGCAACCATTGTACCCTCAGTGCAAGCACCTTTTGTCCAGTAGAAGCAAGTCGATAAGATTGAAGCAAAGCACAAGGATTCATTCTGCACACAGTCATCTCATGTAGCCATACTGGTTAAAAATGTCCAACCCTTCCATCCATAGGTTCATGACATCCTTCAACAAGCTAAGAAACACAACTTCTCCAGCAAGGAAAACAACTCATCAAGATGTAGATTCAACAAACGCTTTTCCCTCTCCTCCAGGAACTTAATGCAATGGATACCATTGCTTCCTAAGGATGACGGATTGATATAGGTGGATATTGATGGCCACACACCTATTCCAACTAGCTCAAAACAGTTTTCTGACAATTTATTATTTTTAGTATTTTTTTGGTTCCTAAACTTTCGGGGCCATTTTGAGGTCCTAAATGATTTTTTTGGGGATAGAGGACGTCAATGGAGCCATAAGCTCTCAATGAGCCCCAAAAATGAATCTTATCGACAATACTTTTTCAACAAGCTATCATGCACCCCAAACAAAGATCATATGCCAAAGTTACGCCCTAGGGAAGTTGATACACCAAACTACCCAAAATGAGGTCCACAAAATTGTTGGTTTTTCATCTTCCGGGGTTAGAGTTTTGGATTTTATTTATGTTATAAAGACCTTTAGAGCCTCATTTTATCCATCAAGTGGTCACTTTGGAGAAACTTCGTCTTTCAAGGTACAAGTTAATTTTGATATTCCAGTATTTGAAGGACAAATAGATGCGGAAGCCCTAGAAAAATGGTTAAATTTGCTAGAAGGCTATTTCTCTGTTCATAATTTCTCCGATAGGGAAAAGATAACATTCACACTCCTTAAAGGTCTTCCCCATGTTAAACATTGGTGAGAAACTTACTGGGGTAAAAGTTTCACGGAGAAGTCTGGAATATTGGGGCTGAGCCCACTTGGTATTTTTTGTGGACGCGGTCAAAGAACAATATTACCCCCTTGGAAACTATGACGACCAATGTATGATATGAACCATAGTGTGGCAAGAGAGGGACCAAATAGTGCCATAGTTTACCAATACCTTCCATACATTGCACACCAAGCTGGGTATCAAAGACTCTGAGTGACATCTGATTCTAAAATACCGAGGGGCTCTACACAAATACATCCAAACTGAAATGGATTTTCTAGACATCTCATCACTTGGTGTTACTTATCGATATATTGTTAAAATTGAGCAGAAATTTAAGCACCAAAACAAGCGGGAGTTTGGGTCTACAAATTCACAACAACCAAAGTATGGTAAAGACAAACTTATAAACCAGCCTTCAAAAATCATTCTAAGCCACATGAAAAGAAGGGTAACAGAGATACGAAGGACACTAGAAAGTGGTGTGATTTACACAAAATCCCATGACACAACACTGATGAATATCGCTAAAAACAATCATTGGTGGCCAAGATCAAAGAAAAGGAGTCAGACCTTGATTCATAATCTGATTCATAAAATAATGGGAGAAGACAGATCCTCGACGCAGACCCCGCTACTACTGTCACGATTGCAACATTTCAACTAGAAGAACCAACAGATCCTGAAGAGGGGGAGTGCCTTTTTCATTCAGGGATGTGGGTGAAGGGGACCCCGCTACATTTCATTTTTGATAGCGGAAGCTAGAAGAACCTCATCTCAGCATAGGTCATCAAACAATTGGGATTTTTGAAAACACCACACCTGCAACCATACAACATCGGGTGGCTTCGCTAGGAACGAGATCTTCGTTCTATACAACAGTGTCGATTTTCATACGACATCCAGCCCTTCAAGGATGAGGTATTATGTGATATTGTCCCTCTGGATATCTGTGATGTTCTTTTGGGCCAACCATATATGTGCAAGCGCTATGTTATTTATGAGTATCAACCTCGTAGTGTCATTGTTACTCTGGAGGGTCAACTCTATAAGATACCATAGATAGTTCTGACTATTGTCCCACCTAAACAATGCCGCAAGGTAGTATCTCATACTACAAATTTCATCTTCTTCACAGTCTGTTCAAAAGGTGAAGAGAAGAACACTTCAACCACTGCACCCTCAGCCCATGCACTTTCTGTCTAGTAGAAGCAAGTCAAAAAGATTGAAGAAAATCACAAGGATTCCTTCTGCACACAGTCATATCATGTACCCAGACTGGTTAAAAATGTTCAACCCATCCAACCACAGGTTCGTGGCATCCTTCAACAACCTAAGCAATGCAACTTCTCCAGCAAGGCAAGCAAGTCATCAAGATGCAGATTCAACAAACGCTTTTCCCTCTTCCCCGGGCACTCAACGCAATGGAAACCATTTATCCCTAAGGAGGGAGGATTGATCCAGGTGGATATTGGTGGCCACCTACCTATTCCAACTGACTCAAAACAATCTTCTGGAAATTTACTATATTTAGTAGTTTTTCGGTTCCTAAACCTCTGGGGATATTTTGAGGGAATAAATGAAATTTTTTCAGATCGAGCACCTTCATGATGGTCGAATGTTCTCATTGATCCCCCAAAATGAATCTCCTTGGCGATATATTTTCAACAAGCTATCGTGCGCCCCAAACGAAGATCGTATGCCAAAGTTACACCCCTGAAAAGTTGATACACCAAACTACCCAAAACGGGGTCCACAAAACTGTGGGTTTTTCATTTTTCGGGGACCAGGATGATTTTAGGGGCTAAATTTCATTCATGGACTAATTTTCCATGGTTTTTCCAAAAACGAGATTCGCTATTGTAAAAATGATTCGCCCAAATTCTATAGGATAAAATTATTTTACCTTAAAAAACACCAAAATTTTGTAAAAACTATATAAAATACTTTGAAATTTGAATATTTTTACAAAAAATCGCCTATCATTTATAGTTAGCATATGAAGGATTAGTAAGATTTGCCAAGGTTTCTAAATTTTAAAATAAATTTCCATCCTTAAAATCATCCTTGAGGTCCAGGGTTAGGGTTTTGGATTTTCTTTATGTTAAAAAATCCTTTAGAGCCTCATTGTAATCTATCTTCTTGTGAATGCGAGTAGGCGTCACATCTCTTCTCAGAGATAAGATGCCACCATTATAGCGAGTCTTTCACTCTGTATTTCTATAGTTTTGTACATTTCGTTCATTAATAAAAAAATTGTATTACTGTATCTCTGTGTTTATGGTTATATCTCTCATACATCTCTGTTATATTATTGGATATTTGATATATCTCTGCACATTTCTTTATTATATCTCCGCTCTCATTTTGTGCCAAAAATAATCTGGATCAGTGGTATCAGAGTGGGTTGTTCTTTATCGTTTTTCAGTGCATGTCTCCTATGAGGTCCGAGTATAGCAAGTTGGGTCTCGAACTTGTCTCTCTTGAGAAAAGAAAACCCAGAAAACCCTCTTGCAGAAGAAAAGAAAAACGACGAAGCGGAAGATTCTATTAATCTGTTGCTTGAACAAGCTCTCACGCGATAGAGGGACGAAATGATGGAGAATTTTTCTCACATCCTTCAACGCTTGTGGATAATAACATACGCGTCTTCATCAAGAATCCACTTTGCAAGCACCTCGCCTTTCAAGGTATAATTTAATTTTGATATTCTCGTATTTGAAAGACAAATAGATGCAGGTGCCCTAGAAAAATGGTTAAATTTGCTAGAAGATTATTTCTCTCTTCATAATTTCTCTAAAACGGAAAAGATCACATTCACACTCCTTAAGGCACTCCCCCATGTAAAAAATTGGTGGGAAAATCACTGGGAGAAAAGTTCTACATAGGAGTCTGGAATATATGGGTCAAGCCCTCTTGAGATTTTTTTGTGGATGTGGTCAAGGAACAATATTACCCTGTTGGCAACTATGACGATAGGTACATGAGATGGACCACACTGCGACAAAAGAGGGACCAAGCAGTGTCGGAGTTCACCAATACCTTCCATATCTTGTGCACCAAGCTAGGTATCAAATACTCTGAGCGACATCATGTTCTTAAATACCGTAGGGATCTACATAGATACATCCAAATTAAAATGGATTTTCTGGATTTCTCATCACTTGGTGCTGCTTATCGATATGTTGTTAAAATCGAGCAGAAATTTTAGCACCAGAACAACTGAGAGTTCGAGTTTGCAATCTGCAACAACCAAAGTATGGTAAAGACGACCTTAACAACCAGCCTTGAGAAAACCTTTTCAAGACACAAGAAAAGAAGGGTAACGAAAAGGCGAAGAAGGTCACTGGAAAGCAGTGTGATTTCCACAAAATCTCCTGACACAAAAAATGTCAAAAAAATCATCGGTGGACGTGATTAAAGAGGAGTCGTCAAATCCTGATTCTGAATCTGATTCAAAAAATAATGGAAAAAACAGATCATCGACGCAGACCCCACTGATACTGTCACAACTGAAACAATTCAACCCAAAGAACCAACAGAGCATGAAGAGGGGGAGCACCTTTTTCATTCAAAGATTTGGGTGAAGGGGACACCGTTTCATTTTATTGTTGATAGCGGAAGCCAAAATAATCTCATCTCAGCAGAGGTTGTCAAACAATTGGGATTGTCGACAACACCACACCCGCAACCATACAACATTGGGTGGCTTTGCCAGGGACGATATCTCTATGTCAGCCAACAATGTCGTTTGTCATACAACATCCATCTCTTTAAGGATGAGGTATTATGTAATGTTTCCCTACTGAATGTCTGTAATGTTCTTTTGGGCCAGCCATATATGTGGAAACACCATGCTATTTATGAGTCTCGACCCTATAGTGTCATTATTACTTTGGGGATTCATCTCTACAGGATACCAGAGGTAGTTCTGACTACTCTCCCACCTAAACAGTGTCACAAAGTAGCATCTCATACTACAAAATTCAGCTTCTTCACAGTCTATTCAAAATGTGAACAAAAGAACATTGCAACCATTGCAGCCTAAGTCTAAGCACCATTTATCCAGCAGAAGTAAGTCAACAAGATTGAAGCAAAGCACAAGGATTCCTTCTGCACACAGTCATCTCATGTAGCCATACTAGTTGAAAATGTCAAACCCTTCCAGCCACAGGTTCATGGCAGCCTTCAACAAGCTAAACATTGCAACTTCTACAACAAGGCAAGCAACTCATTAAGATGCAGATTCAACAAACATTTTTCCCTCTCCCTCGGGCACTCAACGTAATGGATACCATTGCTTCCTAAGGAGGGAGGATTGATCCGGATGGATATCAATGGCCACCCACCTATTCCAATTGGCTCAAAACAGTATTATGAAAATTTACTATTTTTAGCAGTTTTTCGGTTCCTAAACTTCTGGGGCCATTTTGAGGGCCTAAATGAGGTTTTTTCAATATCAAGCACCTCATTGACAATTTAAGTGTCTCATTGAACCCAAAAAATGAATCTCCTCGACAATACCTTTTCAACGAGCTATTGTGCCCCTCAAACGAAGATCATATGCCAAAGTTACGCCCCCGGGAAGTTGATACACCAAACTACCCAAAACGGGGTCCACAAAACTGTTGGCTTTTCATCTTCCGGGTTTAGGGTTTTGGATTTTATTTATGTTAAAAAAGCCTTTAGAGCCTCATTGTAATCCATATTCTTGCAAATGCGAGTATCCGTCACATCTCTTCTCAAAGATAAGCTGTCATTATTCTATTAAGTCTTTCACTCTACATTTCTACATTTTTGTACATTTCGTTCATTAATTGAAATTGTTATTACTATATCTTTGTGTTTATGGTTATATCTCTCATACATATCTGCTATAATATTAGATATATGATATATCTATGTATCAATGGTACCAGAGCAGATTGTTTTTGATAATTTTTTAGTGCATATCCCTAATGAGGTCCTAGTATAGCAAGTTGGGTCTCGACCTTCTCTTTTGGGGATAATCGATCTCACACACCAAAGAAACCCTCCATGGTGGAAGAAAAGAAAAACAACAAAACAGAATATTCTATTAATCTGTTTCTTAAGCAAGCTCTCATGCGACAGATGGATGAAATGATGGAGAATTTTTTCCACATCCTTCAATCCTTGTTGATAACAACATACGCATTTACATCAAACAACCACTTTGGAGACACCTCGCCTTTCAAGGTACATGTTAATTTTGATATTACTACATTTGAAGGACAAATAGATGTGGATGCCCTAGAAAAATGGTTAAATCTGCTAGAAGGTTATATCTTTGTTCATAATTTCTCCAACATGGAAAAGATCATCGTCACACTGCTTAAGGATCTCCCCCATGTCAAACAATGGTGGGAAACTTATTAGGAGCAAAGTTCCATAGAGGAGTCTGGAATATATGGGGTCGAGTCCACTTTGTATTTTTTTGGGGATGCGGTCAAGGAACAATATTATGTTGTTGGCAACTATGACGACCAATACATGAGATGGACCACATTTCGACAAGAGGGGCCAAACAATGCCAAAGTTTACCAATACTTTCAATACCTTTCACACCAAGCTAGGTATCAAAGAATCCAATTGACATCTGGTTCTGAAATAACATGGGGCTCTACAAAGATACATCCAAACTAAAATGGATTTTCTCGACATCTCATCATTGGGTGTTGTTTATCGATATGTTATTAAAATCGAGTAGAAATTTAAGCACCATAACAAACGGGAGTTTGAGTCTGCAAATCCGTAACAACCAAAGTATGGTAAAGACGACCCTAACAACCAACCTTCAGAAAACCATCCCAACTCATATGGAAAGAAGGGTAATGGAAAGACGAAGAAAAACACTGGAAAGTGATGTGATTTCCACAAAAACCCCTTGCACAACACTGATGAATGTCGCTCAAAACAATCATTGGTGGCCGAGATCAAAGAAAATGAGTCGAACCCTGATTCAAAAAATAATGGGAGAAGACAGATCATTTACAAAAACCCCACTAATATTGTTGCATCCACAACAATTCAACCAGAAGAGTCAGTAGATCCTGAAAAGAGGGATTGGTTTTCTCATTCACGGATGTGGGTGAAGGGGACCCCGCTGCATTTTATTGTTGATAGTGGAAGCCAAAAGAACCTCATCTCAATAGAGGTTGTCAAACACTTGGGATTGTCGACAACACCACACCCGCAACCATACAACATCGGGTGGCTTCGCCATGGACGAGATTTTCATGTCAACCAGGTGTGTCAATTTTCATATGACATTCAACCCTTCAAGGATGAGGTATTATGTGATGTTTTCACGCTGGATTTTTGTGATGTTCTTTTTGGCTAGCGATTTATGTGGAAGCGCCATGCTATTTATGAGTCTCGACCTCATAGTGTCATTGTTATTCTTGGGGATCATCTCTACAGGATACCAGAGGTAGTTCTGGCTACTGCCCCACCTAAACTGTGTCACAAGGTAGTATATCATACTACAAAATTCAACTTATTCACACTCTATTTGAAAGGTGAACAAAAGAACACCGCAACCACTGCAGCCTCAGTCTAAGAACCTTCTGTCAGCAGAAGAAAGTCGACAAGATTGAAGCAAAGAACAATGATTCATTTTTCACATAGTCTTCTCATGTAGACAAACTAGTTAAAAAGGTCAAACCCTTCTGGCCACAAGTTCTTGGCAGACTTCAACAAACTAAGCAACACAACTTCTCCAACAAGGAAAACAACTTATCAAGATGTAGATTCAACAAATGCTTCTCCCTCTCCCTCGGACACTCAACGCAATGGAGACCATCGCTTCATAAGGAGAGAGGATCGATCCAGGTGGATATCGGTGGCCACCCACCTATTCCAACTGGCTCAAAACAATATTCTGACAATTTACTATATTTTGCAGTTTTTTGGTTCCTAAACTTCCAGGGCCATTTTGAGGGTCTAAATGAATTTTTTTCGTGATCGAGCACCTTAATGATAGTCGATAGTTTTCATGGCTATCATTGAGCCCCCAAAATGAATCTCCTCGATGATACCTTTCTAACGAGCTATTGTGCGCCTCAAACAAAGATTGTATGCCAAAATTACGCCCCCGAGAAGTTGATACACCAAATTACCCAAAATCGGGTCCACAAAACTATTGGTTTTTCATCTTCCGGGGTTAGGGTTTTGGATTTTTTTTATGTTAAAAAAACCTTTAGAGCCTCATTGTAATCCATCTTCTTGCAAATGCGAGTAGTCGTTACATCTCTTCTCAGAGATAAACTACCACCATTCTAGCGAGTCTTTTACTCTATATTTCTACAGTTTTATATATTTCGCTCATTAATAGAAATTGTGTATCACCGTATCTCTGTGTTTATGGGTATATCTTTGATACATCTCCGCTACATTATTATTATATATATATATATACATTTTTTTATTATATCTCCGCTCTCATTTCGTGTCGAAAAAAATCTGGATCAGTGGTATCAAAGTAGGCTGCTCTTGACCGTTTTTCAATGCATGTCCCCGACGAGGCCCGAGTATAGCAAGTTGGGTCTCGAGCTTGTCTCTCTTGAGGACAATCACTCTCGCATGCCCAAGAAACCCTCTATGGTGGAAGAAAATAAAAATGACAAAGTAAAAGATTCTATTAATTTGTTGCTTAAGCAATCTCTCACGCGACAAAGAGACAAAATGATGGAGAATTTTACCCACATCCTTCAATGTCTACCGATAACAACAGGCACATCTTTATCAAACAACCACTTTGGATGCACCTCGTCTTTGAAGGTACATGTTAATTTTGATATTCTCGTATTTGAAAGACAAATAGATGCGGATGCCCTAGAAAAATGGTTAAATTTGCTAGAAGGTTATTTCTCCGACAGGGAAAAGATCACCTTCTCACTCCTTAAGGCTCCCCCCCCCCCCATATTAAACATTGGTGGTAAACTTACTGGGAGTAAAGTTCCACAGAGGAGTCTGGAATATATGCGGCCGAGCCCACTTGGGATTTTTTTGTGGATGCGGTCAAGGAATAATATTACCATGTTGACAACTATGACGACCAATACATGAGATGAACCACACTCCGACAAGAGAGGAGCCAAGCAGTGTCAGAGTTCACCAATACCTTCCATACCTTGCACACCAAGATGGGTATCAAAGACTTCAAGCAACATCTAGTTTTGAAATATTGTGGAGCTCTACACAGATACATCCAAACTGAAATGGATTTTCTAAACTTCTCATCATTGGGTGTTGCTTATCGATATGTTGTTAAAATCGAATAGAAATTTAAGCACCGGAACAAACGAGATTTTGGGTCTGCAAATCTGCAACAACCAAATTTTGGTAAAGACAACCCTAACAACCAGCCTTTAGAAAATCAGTCCAAGCCATAGGAAAAGAAGGGTAATGGAAAAACGAAGGACACTGGAAAGTAGTGCGATTTCCACAAAAGTCTCTCGCACAACACTGATGAATGTCGTTCATAACACTCATTGGTGGTCAAGATAAAAGAAAATGAGTCGAACCCTGATTCATAATCTGATTCAGAAAATAATGGGAGAAGACAGATCATCGATGCAGACCCCACTGCTAGTGTCGCGACTGCAATAATTCAACTAGAAGAACCAACAGATCCTGAAGAGGGGGAGTGTATTTTTCATTCACAGATGTGGGTGAAGGGGACCCCGCTGCTTGTTGATAGCGGAATCCAGAGGAACCTCATCTCAACATAGGTCGTCAAACAATTGGGATTGTCGACAACATCACACTCACAACCATACAACATCAGGCAGCTTCGTCAGGGACGATATCTCTATGCCAGCCAACAATGTCGGTCTATGATGTTCTTTTGGGCCAACCATATCTGTGGAAGTGCCATGATATTTATGAGTCTTGACCATGTAGTTTCATTGTTACTCCGAGGGGTCATCTCTACGGAGTACCAAAGGTTGTTCCGATTATCGTCCCACCTAAACAGTGTTGCAAGGTAGTATCTCATACTACAAAATTCAACTTCTTCACATTTTGTTCAAAAGGTAAACAAAAGAACACTGCAATCACTGCAACCTCAATCCAAACACCTTCTATCCAGCAGCAACAAGTCGACAAGATTGAAGCAAAGGATTCCTTCTGCACAATCATCTCATGTAACCAAACTGGTTAAAAAGGTCCAACCCTTCCAGTGATAGATTTGTGACAACCTTCAACAAGTTAAGCAGCGCAACTTCTCCAGAAAGACAAACAGCTCATCAAGATGCAGATTCAACAAACACTTTTCCCTCTCCCATGAACACTCAACGCAATGGATACCATTTCTTCTTAAGGAGGGAGGATTGATCCAGGTAGATATCGGTGGCAACCCACCTATTCCAACTAGCTCAAAACAATGTTCTGACAATTTACTATTTTGAGCAGTTTTCGATTCCTAAACCTCTGAGGCCATTTTGACGACCTAAATGAAGTTTTTTCGAGATCGAGAAACTCAATAACAATGAACTTTCATTGAGTCCTCAAAATGAATCTCCTCGACGATGCCTTTCCAACGAGCTATCATGCACCCAAAACGAAGATCGTATGCCAAAGTTATGCCCCTAGAAAGTTGATACACCAAACTTCCCAAAATGGGGTCCACAAAACTATTGGTTTTTCATCTTCCGGGGTTAATGTTTTGGATTTTATTTATGTTAAAAATGTCTTAGAGTCTTTTTGTAATCCATCTTGCAAATGCGAGTAACCGTCACATCTCTTCTTAGAGATAAACTCCCACCATTTAGTGAGTCTTTCACTCTATATTTCTACAGTTTTGTACATTTCGTTCATTAATAGAAATTGTATATTAATGTATCTCTGTGTTTATGGTTATATCTCTAATACATCTTTGCTATATTACTGGACATCTGATATATCTATGTACATTTATTTATTATATCTTAACTCTCATTTCATGTATAAAATAATCTGGATCAGTGGTATTAGAGCAAGTTGTTCTTGATCGTTTTTCAGTGCATGTCTCTGACGAGGTCCGAGTATAACAAGTCGGGTTTCGAGCTTGTCTCTCTTAAGGACAATCGTTCTCGCACACCCAAGAAATCCTCCATGGTGGAAGAAATGAAAAACAACGGAGCAAAATATTCTATTAATCTGTTGCTTGAGCAAGCTCTCACGTGACAAAGGGACGAAATGATGAAGAATTTTTTCCACATCCTTCAATGCCTATTGTTAACAACAAGCGCGTCTTCATCAATCGACCACTTTGGAGGCACCTCGCCTTTCAAGTGACAAATTAATTTTGATATTTCCGTAGTTGAAGGAAAAATAGATGCAAATGCCCTAGAAAAATGGTTTAATATGCTAGAAGGGTATTTCTCTGTTCATAATTTCTCCGAAAGAGAAAATATCACATTTGCACTCCTTAAGACTCTCTCTCATGTCAAACATTGGTGGGAAACTTATTGGGAGCAAAGTTCTACAGAGGAGTCTGGAATATATGGGGCCGAGCCCACATGAGTTTTTTTTGTGGATGCGGTCAATGAACAATATTACCCTATTAGCAATTATGAGGACCAGTACATGAGATGAACCACACTAAGCAAAGAGAGGGGCCAAGTAGTGTCAGAGTTCACCAATACCTTCCATACCTTACGCACCAAGCTAAGTATCAAAGACTCTGAACAACATCTGTTTTTGAAATACCGTGGAGCTCTACATAGATACATCCAAACTGAAATGAATTTTCTAGACATCTTATCATTGGTTGTTACTTATCGATATGTTGTTAAAATCAAAGATAAATTTTAGCACAAGAACAAACGGGAGTTTGGGTCTGCAAATACGCAACAACCAAAGTATGGTAAAGAGAGCCCTAACAACTAGTCTTCAAAAAACCAGTGCAAGCCACATGAAAAAAAGGGTAACGAAAAAACGAAGAACACTGAAAAGTGGTGTGATTTCCACAAAAGCCTCTCGCACAACACTGATGAATGTCACTCAAAACAATCATTGGTGGTCGAGATCAAAGAAAATGAGTCGAACTCTGATTCGAAATCTTATTTAGAAAATAATGGGAGAAGACAGATCATCGACACAGACCCCACTGATATTGTCGCGACTGCAACAATTCAACTTGAAGAACCAACAGATCCTGAAGAGGAGGAGCACATTTTTCATTGACAGATGTGGGTGAAGGGGACCCCACTGCATTTTATTGTTGATAGTGAAAGCTAAAAGAAACTCATCTCAATAGAATTCATCAAACAATTGAGATTGTCAACAACATCTCAAACAAAGTTACAAACTTAATGAGAACTGTGCCCTCAAAACGAGAACTTCAGCCCTTAAAACACATTTTTTTGCATAAAAAACATGAAAATCAACCCCCAAATCAAAAAATGGTGCTATATTGGTAGCACCATTTTTTGTAACCGATTCAAAATTACATGTCTGTGATGTTCTTTTGGGCCAACCATATATGTGGAAGCGCCATGCTATTTATGAATTTCGACCTCGTAGTGTCATTGTTACTCTGGGGTGTCATCTCTACATGATACCAGAGGTAGTTCCGACCATTGTCCCACCTAAACAATGTCGCAAAATAGTATCTCATACTACAAAATCCAGCTTCTTCACAGTGTGTTCAAAAGGTGAACAAAAGAACACCGCAACCATTGTAGCCTCAGTCCAAACACATTTTGTCTAGCAAAAACAAGTCGACAATATTGACGCAAAGCACAAGGATTCCTTCTGCACACAATTATCTCATGTAGCCAGACTGGTTAAAAAGATCCAACCCTTCCAGGCACAGATTCGTGGCAGCCTTCAACAAGCTAAGCAACACAACTTCTCCAGCAAGACAAACAACAAATCAAGATACATATTCAACAAACGTTTTTCCCTCTCCCCCAGACACTCAACGCAATGGATACCATTGCTTCCTAAAGAGGGGGGATTAATCCAGGTGGTTATCGATGGCCACCCACCTATTCCAACTGTCTTAAAACAATCTTTTGACAATTTACTATTTTTAGCAATTTTTCAGTTCCTAAACTTCTGGGGCCATTTTGAGGGTTTAAATGAAGTTTTTTTCAGGATCGAGCATCTTAATGATAGTCGAAGGCTCTCATTGAGCCCCCATAATGAATCTCCTCGACGATACATTTCCAACAAGCTATCGTGCACCCAAAACGAAGATTGGATGTCAAAGTTACGTCCCCGGGAAGTTGATACACCAAACTACCCAAAACGAGGTCCACAAAATTGTTGGTTTTTCATCTTCCGGAGTTACGGTTTTGGATTTTCTTTATGTTAAATCTTGTCTTTAGAGCCTCATTGTAATCCATCTTCCTACGAATGCAAGTAGCCGTCACATCTCTTCTCAGAGATAATTTGCCACCATTCTAGCAAGTTTTTCACTCTGTATTTCTATAGTTTTGTACATTTCACTCATTAATATAAATTGTGTATTAATGTATCTCTGTGTTTATGGTTATATCTCTGAGACATCTCTGCTATATTATTGGATATATGCTATATCTCTATACATTTCTTTATCGTATATATGTTCTCATTTCGTGCCAAAAATAATCTAGATCATTGCCATGGTTACAAGAATCATTATTATAAGATTGGAGAGCAAGAGTTATTGTACCAATGCAACCATTTATCTAGGGAACCATAGTGCAAGTAGATGCATACAGAGATGTGGTTAATATGGAGTTGTGAGAGAGATAACTCCCATGAGGCCTTGGTCCAACCTTCATCATCCTTGGGTTATCATCTCTACATACTTTCTTACGAAGTTAGTTCTATGGTAGTGTAAAATGAGCGAGCATTTATTTATAGTAGCCATAGTAGTTGAACAAATTGACAAAGATGATAGTCAATAAATTGTCCAAATTAAATCTCAATGAGTTCCTTGAAGTCTTATAAGACATTGAATTAGACACATATCCACCTAATGGGGCAAAAAACAAATATTATTAAACACTAGTGATAAATAAATATTTATATCCACTGCACGAGACATCCATTTGAAATTGTCACAACACTAATGGGCAACCTATAACCTCTATACACATCAAGTGTAATGTAACTTAATAAGAACCTTTATTGCAAGATCTTACTCTCCACGTAAAAGCACTACTAAGGTGTGTCAACACATCCATGCACAATAACATAGCACATCAATAAGATTTTGAATGTTAATGATTCTAGCCACATATCTCCAAGTTTCCTAAGGTACTTGAAAATAACTACAAAGGGTACACTCCCTACAAGATATTCAACTAAAAAAAATTTATGATCATTCGAAGGTAACATTGGCACATGAACTCATTTACTTCTTGTTTTGTCTAATTAATTAGAAAGAATAATGAAATTGTAAGATTGATTATATATGCATCATGAATGAACTCACTTATTTTTTATATTTTCTAATATAAAACTAAATATGTTTATATGTTCTTCTAACACAATTTATTTCATTTCAATGATCCCTATTGTTATAGGGCATCATATATTCCATCCTCTTTTTCAAAACAAGCTTCTATTCTTATACATATTAAAATTATTCTTTGCCAATTATACTTGTAAAAATCATGAACTCACTTATTTTTTATATTTTCTAATATAAAACTAAATACGTTTATATGTTCTTCTAACACAATTTATTTCATTTCAATGATCCCTATAATAGGGCATCATATATTCCATCCTCTTTTTAAAAACAAGATTCTATTCTTATACATATTAAAATTATTCTTTGCCAATTATACTTGTAAAAATCATGTTAAAATTATTAGTTGCCAATTATCCTTAAAAAAATAAATTGTTGGAAAATTTGTTTATCAAATCATAGTATAAAATAGTTTAAGTAGGTTTTAGATGAGACTTAATGTTGAGAATGTTTAGTTTATGTAAGATAAAAACTAAATTATTCTTAATATAATATAGTTTTCACAAAGTAGGTTTTGGGTGAGACTTAATGTTGAGCATGTTTAGTTTATGTAAGATAAAAACTAACAATTAAAACATTCTATACAAGTTTAATTCAACGTATGGATCTTTTACAACCTACTTCCAAATTTCCAGTAACCGTTAGTAAATCCATGAAAATTTCACTAATAACCCATATAAAAAAAATCAATTCAACTTATGGATCTTTCACAACCTACTTCCAAATTTCCAGTAACCATTAGTAAATCCATGAAAAATTCACTAATAACCCATATAAAAAAAAAAAGAGTGAAACAATGGATTGAGAAAAAAAAAAAAAAAGTGAAACAATAGATTGAGAAAAAACATTTTATGATGATTTTTTAACTAAATTAATCTTATAAAGAAAATATGTTTTTGTTAAATTTATAGCAGCTGTAAGAGCCATTTTCTGGGAGGATGGCAAAGACCCTAGCTGAGATCTAGGGCCCCCAAGTGAACCCTTGGGGTTTCTTGGTCTGGGACCAAATAGTCAATGCCATGGCAAAAGACCCTTGTAAGGGCCCCCCAGTATATGACTGGAGTTCTTGGTCTAGGACCAAGCAGCTAAAGCCCCTAGATATGTCTAGGGCCCTTGAAAATGTCCAGGGTACCCATGCCTGGGGCATGGGTTGATCCTTGGTCCTGTACCTTGGTGGATAAGTTCTTGGTCTAGGACCAAGCAGATAAAGCCCCTAGATATGTCTAAGGCCCTTGGAAATGTCCAGGGTACCCATGCCTGAGGCATGGGTTGATCCATGGTCTTGTACCATGGTGGAAAAGACCCCTGAGGGGGCCCCCAGTAGATGACTGGGGTTCTTGGTCTGGTACCAAGTAGTAAAGACTCATGAGAGGGCCCCCAGTAGACGACTGGGGTTCTTAGTTTAGGACCAAGCAGTTAAAGCCCCTAGATAAGTCTAGGGCGCATGGACATGGTCCAGAGTACCCATGCCTTGGGCATGGGTTGATCCTTGGTCTTAGACCTTGGTGGATATCACTCCAGAAAAGTTCTGGGGCAACTAGATCATCGATCAAGTATGTTGTTGGTATATGACTTTCCCTGAAGAAGGACATGACCACATAAGGGATGTATCCCATATGCAATGATGATAAAGTAATAAGTCCACCTTGAAAATGAATGAATTAGTATTTTCACCTTGAAAACCCTCCTTAACCCACTTTTACCCTTGCATGTGTTGGTTTGGGGTTTTTGTTGTTTTGTCTAAGGGTTAAATAAAATTTAATTTAAATGTTGATTATAACATGTTTAAATTATTTTATTTAAACATGTTATATATTTAATATTATTTTATTTAATTTTATATTTTTATTACCCTAGTCTAACCTATAAATAACCCTCCCCCCCCCTTACTCCAAAACACACATCATTATTATTATGCTCTATTGGTTCTAATGTGAGAGGATCTTCTCTCTGTTGTTGTGCTACCCTAGAGGACTGATGTGTTGGTTTTGTAGTGCTTGTCTATTGTTGAGAGATGGTTGGGAGGTGTGGCCTCCCCTTGTCTATTGTGTGGCTGGTAGGTGCGGCCTCCCTTTGCTGTAAAAGGTGGCTGATTTGTGGTGTGTCGTTGCGGATATCCTTGAGGGCTGACTGTAGGGTGCGGCCCCTCTTCTTGTTGTGGTAAATCTGCTGAAGGATGCGACCCTCCTTTCTCAGCTATCTTATGGCTGGGACATCCCTCTCTTTCTTCTGCTGATGTGTGACAGGTGCGACTCCTCCATTTCTCCTCTGATGTTATAAGTGCAGCCCTCTCCCATCTGTTGTGTAAGGTCACTGTGGTGCTGTCCCATTTATTTTCTGTTGTGTGGGGTGATGATAATTCGCTGGGACTTTCTCCTCTCTGTTGTGGAGTGAATCTGTTCAGATCTATCTGTGAGCCATGGCCTACCTTAACTCGTAAGGGTTTTCATCTACATGAAATTTGGGTGAGGGTTTGAGTGTTTTGCCTTCTGCTTGTGTGAGGGTTTATCCACAGTTTCTCTGAGTGGGGTTTTTGGGTGATTCAAGTCTCCTTTGTTTGAGGGTTTGACTGTGTGAAGTCTCTATGGTTTTTATCCCCTTGGTGGCAAGAAAGTTCATCTCTTGGAAAGAGATCCAACCTATGAGGTGGATCTATGACCTAGTCTTTGTCTGAACATAATCACAAATGGTTCTACATCTCATATGTTGGTTGTGACTTCTTCAGAGGTAAGGTTTCAGGACAAGGTAAGCTACCTATTCTTTATCTTCAGATCTGAATTTTATTGTGAGTTCTGTATTGTTTGATCTAACTAGATTTATGTATCAATATTAATTATTATAGATTATCAGATCTGGATATTGCTATTGAGTTTTTCAGTCATTATTGTTTAGATCTATTTAACCCAACTTAGATCTATTTCTAGTTTGGATCTATTATTTCAGATCTGTATCAGAGCTTTTACTTAGATCTGATCTTGAGCTACTTAGCATCAGATCCAGTGATAAATGAAGTCTGTGTTAACATTGATTATTGTTTAGATATTCTAATGATTTGCTAATCAACAAATAGTACACTGGTTGAATTTAGTTCAGGTCTGACCTTTGTGTATATTTGCATTTTGATTATTCTTCCTAAGTTCAGTAGCTCTCATTGTGATCTAGCTGCCTTCCTAACTGAAATTTATAAAAAGACATCTCTGTCATGCTTTACTTTTATAAATCTAACATGGTTTCAGAGCTATGGACGTGAAAGGAGCTCAAGAAGTCTTGAGCGCACGTAGATCCTACTCTGAGAATTTGTTTTGCAGATCAGAAGACTTTGGAAAGGAACTTAAATCATTGTCATGACAAGAACAGATTGAACATAAGGTAGTTCAATCTCTACATATGTCCTTACCAACAGGTGATACTCCTTGGAATTGTTTTTGCATCTTTTAGCAAGTGAGATCTGATTAAAGGTTTGAATCACTGTGGGTTTGCCTATCGTTGTGATCAAGTACATGCCTTTTTAGCTTAAAAGCTAAGAGCTTTCTGTTTTTGGAGTCACAATACTAGATTGTCATCTTAAATGCATGCTAAGGTTAACCACTGTAATTTGCATGTTCATCCTATCACTCTTTCATATTTTTCTCTAATTATTGATCAAGCCTCTTGACAAGAAGTAATCCTTTATATTTTTTGGATTGATTGATATGAAGGGGACAGTGAATGATTATCTTGCTTATTGACTTGTACTCGTGTGAGATGCAATTTTGGATGCCTACTTGATTTTTTGTGGAGTGCTTAATGCGAGTTGGGAAAGTTTATTTATCAAGAAAATCTAGAGGCTAGGGTCCTTTATCTCTGAAAGGGACTCTTAGTGAATTCCCTAGTTTACCCTTGATCACCTACTGATTTCCAAGACTTTTCTTTTCTATTGTTTGACTGAAAATTAAATGACAAACTCAGTTGAGAGAAGGTAAGATTTAGTCAAAGGTCTGATACAAGATGCTTGAAAATGTAATCATCATCTTAAGATGATAAGCGATATATTTTAAGACTTTTATAATATTATTGTTACTAATGCTTGAGAAGTGCTCAGCTTTCATTTAATAAGCTATTGGTAAAATACAATGTTTTTAACAGAACTGTTGGTAATGGGATTCTTAAACTGTGTAATTGACAGCACCTTATGCACTTAATGGTCATCCTTATGTTTTGTATTACAAAGAGTAAACAAGCCTTAAAATTGACCACAATACATTGAGTGGTGGAATCTCAGAAATGACTTTAGTATTTAGCTTTGAATGGGATGACTCTTGACAATGCAGTCTTTGACATATTGTTTGCTTATGGATGAATATACACAGGACAGTAAGATACTCTCTTAAGGATATTAAAGTTACTTGAACTAACAGATTTATTTCTGCAGAAGTCCTGGTTAATTTGAGTCGATAGCATGATGCAAAGTTTATGCATATCTCAAGCCTAAGCAAGTTTCATGGATACTTCATTTACATGACTACAAATGACATCCAGATAAGATTACCTTCCTGTCATCTTTATGTACCCATGTCTAAATTGAATATTGTCAGAATCTCATATTTTCTTATAAACAAGGAAGTTGTGATCCCAACACCTACTTATTTTTTATAAAGCCTAAGTCTTTCTCCTCGGTTGGAAACCTAGCTGTCTGTTGATCTTTTATGAAAGACAACATGTAACCTTGGGCTATTTCCTTGGTTAAAGAGTCCAACAAGTTAGCTTGGTAGATGGGGTATTTTTCGTTTTAAGGAAACCCTACAGATATCATTTTTCTTTGTAAATGAGTCATTATTGGCACAAGAACTTAGAAGTCTGACTCAACTTTTCATTTTTAAATCTCATACTAGCACCAAGAACATCTTGAAAAGATATGACACCAGATCAGAGTCAAAAGTTTGTACAGGTTCAGAGGGAGCAAATTGACAGAAAGACAGACATTTTATGAGACTCAGAGGGAGCAGTCATTGTATATGAGTTAATCATTGACCTACAACAGAACTGACAGCTTAGTAGAATCCATGAACTCTATTAGTTTCTTTGAAAGGAAACCAGCCTGGTGCCGAGAAATGCTTCCAGCACCTAAAGACACTTTCACAGAAAGCAGAAACCAGATAAGTACTCTGGTCCTCTAGATGAATTGAATCTTGTGATTGATTCAGAACCTTCCACATTTGAAATGAGGGAAGTTGTTGTGACATAAAATAATGATGTATGGTCTGTGTTTTAAAAGAACTCGTAACAAATCAGTGGGAACCTCCATTGGCCTTATAAAATAAAGCCTACAACAGACAGTTATATGGAGGGTATATTTGTGACTTATGAAAGAAGGATCTATGACAAGATCCTTACCCCCATCATGATCATTTTGTCGCATTTTTATTTTGGATACTTCATCTGACAGATGTTAAGATTTTCTTCTCAAATAGTGAAGTTAAACAAGAGGCTATCCATGGAAAAGAACCTCATGGACTATAACTCTGAGAGCTCAGTATGACAGAATCTTGGGTTCATCCTTATATGAAGATTGTCCAAAATCTCCATCTGTTCCTTACAGGAAAGGAAATTTTGTATATATAGCTCAGACTAAGAGGGAGCTCTTCCGAAGAAGTTGGAATGAAAGACTTGGATCTTTTACATTACTGAGCTTGGAGTTTTGGCAGAAATCAGGAGAGATATTTCTCTCATAGGGTAAATATGCAGTTGGTGTGCTTTGCAGTTTTAGCATGATGGACTGCAAGTCCATGAGCACACAAATGACCTCTAATCTAAAGAAACTACGAGATCAGACCACAAGTTCAGATCCAAAAGTTCCCACCTTATATCGACAGATCATTGATTTATCTCGTACATACGAGAACATACATCTGTTATGCGGTAAATGCTCTCAGCCAGTTCATGTGTGAACCGAAACATTTACATACAGTTACTGTGAAACACATTCTGAGATATGTTCGGGAAACTATAGCTTATGGTCTCAAATACACCTCAAGTGGAGGTGTATTGCTCCATGGTTTCACAGATTCAGATTGGATGGGTAGTACAGTGGATCGGAAGAGTACTTCCGGTTATTGCTTCAGCTTGGGTTCAACAATGATTTCCTGGTCCAGTAGGAAACAGGGCTCCATAGCCCAAAGCACTGAAGACGCTGAATATATTGTTGCTAGCGCTGCTGGCAGAGAAGCAGTGTGGCTCAAGAAGCTACTCTCAGACTTGTTCAGTTCAGAGCTTGAACCCACAGTCATTCACTGTGACAATCAGAGCTGTATAAAGCTCACTGAGAACCCAGTGTTTCACGACAGATCAAAACACATTGAGATGAGATACCACTATGTCCAGGACATGGTTCAGAAGAACGTTCTCAGCATTCAGTATGTTCCGACAGCAGAACAAATAGTAGATATTTTCACCAAGCCACTGTCTCTGACAAAGTTTGCATACTTTCATGACGAGCTTGGTGTAGCTGAGAATGCCTCTCTTGCTGAGAGGGAGTGTTAAATTTATAGCAGCTGCAAGAGCCATTCTTCGGAAGGATGGCAAAGACCCTAGCTAAGATCTAGGGCCCCCAAGTGCACCCCTGGGGTTTCTTGGTCTGGGACCGAACAGTCAGTGCCATGGCAAAAGACCCTTGTAAGGGCCCCCCAGTATATGAATGGGGTTCTTGGTCTGGAACCAAGCAGCTAAAGCCCCTGGATATGTCTAAGGCCCCTGGAAATGTCCAGGGTACCCATGCCTGAGGCATGGGTTGATCCTTGGTCCTGTACCTTGGTGGATAAGTTCTTGGTCTGGGACCAAGCAGATAAAGCCCCTAGATATGTCTAGGGCCCCTGGAAATGTCCAGGGTACCCATGCCTAAGGCATGGGTTGATCCATGGTCTTGTACCATGGTGGAAAAGACCCTTAAGGGGGCCCCCAGTAGATGACTGGGGTTCTTGGTCTAGTACCAAGTAGTAAAGACCCATGAGAGGGCCCCCAGTAGACGACTGGGGTTCTTGGTCTAGGACCAAGCAGTTAAAGCCCCTAGATAAGTCTAAGGCCCCTGGACATGGTCCAGAGTACCCATGCCTAGGGCATGGGTTGATCCTTGGTCTTAGACCTTGGTGGATATCACCCCAGAAAAGTTATGGGGCAACTTGATCCTTGATCAAGTATGTTGTTGGTATATGACCTTCCTTGAAGAAGGACATGAGCACATAAGGGATGTATCCCATATGCAATGATGATAAAATAATAAGGTCACCTTGAAAATGAATGAATTAGTATTGCCACCTTGGAAACCCTCCTTAACCCACTCTTACCCTTGCATGTGTTGGTTTGGGGTTTTTGTTGTTTTGTCTAAGGGTTAAATAAAACTTAATTTAAATGTTGATTATAACATGTTTAAATCATTTAATTTAAACATGTTATATATTTAATATTATTTTATTTTAATTTATATTTTTATTACCCTAGTCTAACCTATAAATAAACACCGCCTACCCCC
>ML782211.1:403897-432669 GCA_009831015.1 Picea engelmannii
CCTTACTCCAAAACACACATCATTATTATTATGCTCTATTGGTTCTAATGTGAGAGGATCTTCTCTCTGTTGTTGTGGCTACCCTAGAGGACTGATGTGTTGGTTCTATAGTGCTTGTCTACTGTTGAGAGATGGTTGGGAGGTGCGGCCTCCCCTTGTCTACTGTGTGGCTGGTAGGTGCGGCCTCCCTTTGCTGTAAAAGGTGGCTGATTTGTGGTGTGTGGTTGCGGATATCTTTGAGGGCTGACTGTAGGGTGCGGCCTCTCTTCTTGCTGTGGTAAACCTGCTGAAGGATGCGGCCCTCCTTTCTCAGTTGTCTTATGGCTGGGACAACCCTCTCTTTTCTTCTGTTGATGTGTGACAGGTGYGGCTCCTCCATTTCTCCTCTGCTGTTATAAGTGCAGCCCTCTCCCATCTGCTGTGTAAGGTTACTGTGGTGCTGTCCCATTTATTTTCTGCTGTGTGGGGTGATGATAATTGGCTGGGACTTTCTCCTCTCTGTTGTGGAGTGAATCTGTTCAGATCTATCTGTGAGCCATGGCCTACCTTAACTCGTAAGGGTTTTCATCTACAGGAAATCTGGGTAAGGGTTTGAGTGTTTTGCCTTCAGCTTGTGTGAGGGTTTATCAACAGTTTCTCTGAGTGGGGTTTTTGGGTGATTCAAGTCTCCTTTGTTTGAGGGTTTGACTGTGTGAAGTCTCTATGGTTTTTATCCCCTTGGTGGCAAGAAAGTTCTTCATCTCTTGGAAAGAGATCCAACCTATGAGGTGGATCTATGACCTAGTCTTTGTCTGAGCATAATCACAAATGGTTCTACATCTCATATGTTGGCTGTGACTTCTTCAGAGGTAAGGTTTCAGGACAAGGTAAGATACCTATTCTTTATCTTCAGATCTGAATTTTATTGTGAGTTCTGTATTGTTTGATCTAACTAGATTTATGTATCAGCATTAATTATTATAGATTATCAGATCTGGATATTGCTATTGAGTTTTTCAGTCATTATTGTTTATATCTATTTAACCCAGCTTAGATCTATTTCTAGTTTGGATCTATTATTTCAGATCTGTATCAGATCTTTTACTTAGATCTGATCTTGAGCTACTTAGCATCAGATCCAATGATAAATGAAGTCTGTGTTAACATTGATCACTGTTTAGATATTCTAATGATTTGCTAATCAACAAATAGTACACTGGTTGAGTTTAGTTCAGGTCTGAACTTTGTGTATATTTGCATTTTGATTATTCTTCCTAAGTTCAGTAGCTCTCACTGTGATCTAGCTGCCTTCCTAACTGAAATTTATAAAAAGACATCTCTGTCCTGCTTTACTTTTATAATTCTAACAGTTTTAAACCCTAAATTTGTTATAAAAAAATCATAAGCTTGTTCGTCAATAAAGATAAATCATGGACTTGAAAATAGCAACATAAACCATAAAAATACAATACAATAAATCCTATCTGTCCTCTTCTAAATCTTCATAACTAGTTATTCATGCAAGATATGGAGCCTTAACGCGGCCTAAATTTTGAACAACAAATCCTCTGAAAAGCGTTCTCGATGCAGTCGTGTAAGCTATTTACAACCTCGACATCTATAGTATATCTCCCTTCAAATGATTGAGGATGGCCAATAGCACGTTGTTGGTATACAACCAATTCCAGCTTTTGTCCACAAACTACCAAATTATATTATAATCATTTTGAACTAACCTGTATAAATTTTGAAAACTAAATTTGAAATTTCCACCTCATCTTTATGAAGCCAGAGACATATTCCATAGAGTTTTCAATGTTGACGTTGATACTAATTTCTTCCTAAAAGAAACTTCAAATTTATCCAAACTACTACTTGGGAAACTCAGGAATGTAGAGACAAAGACTTCAAGCATAAATCATTTCAGCTACACCGACACAGATTTGAAAATTATTTCAATTACAGCAGTAATATAACAACAGAAAATCAAATCTGAAAGTTTAATTAAGAATGCTAAAATAACATAGCATTCAACCCCAATGTCCTAATAAATCTGCATACCAAAACAACCATGAAACTTGCTTAATACATGACAAAGATCAAATTGAAAATCAGATCTACAATCACAAATTTAAGATAGAAATGGTACACTTCATATTATCACAGTAATGAAGACAAAGTACAATACCCTCTCCTCCTAAACAAGTACTCTTCAATGCATCCCAAACCCTAACCAGGACATCTACAATCACTGCGAACCCTAACCAGCAATACAAAGGCCAAGCAAGGCATCCCACCAAGATCTACAAGCCAATCCTTGGGCCTTCCAAACAAGCTAGCATCACACCTGTCACCAACTATCAAACTCCAAGATCTCCCATTTGCATCACACAAGCTATCAAGGAATTTCACACACTTGCGTCACACAAGCTACAATGCGCAACATTTGCATCTCACAAGCCAAGGAACGGTAGCACTAGCATCCCATGTGCACTAATCTTTGTTACAAAGTAATTCATGATCTTTCAAGATTCTCCAAATAGATAGCATCACACCAACTATCAATCTCTAAAATATAATGTAGTTGTTCTTCACAAAGATACTATCCTCCCTTTATATAGACTAAGGTGAGGAAGGCTAACAATCAAACGTGGCTAAGTCCATAAGCAACCCTTAGCTAAGTCAACAAACAAAGCCCCAAATGGATATATTTTCAAAGCAAGGTGTCCACTTGTCACACTAAGGTTTCTCCAACCTCAAGGTGGTGGGCCCTTCAAGCAATGTGTCCACATGTCAAGCACTCCTCAAAGATGGTGCACCCTCCAATCAATGGTTCCTCAACTCAAGCATTCCTCCTCAAATTGTGTGTAAGGTGGTTACATGCTTCTAGAGCGAACGCCCAGCCTCCAAGTGCCTAACATCCTCCTCCAAGGTGGTTACTCCATACAAGTGTTGCCAACATCACGATCTTATCGTATTTTGGAGGGCCGACGATATTTCCCAATATTTTTCGATATGTTGATTTCGTCGACATTTTCTGATATTTTCTCCGATGTTTCCGAATTTTCTTTTAGAGACTCTCAACGATATTTTCAACGACATGATATCGACAACACTACTCCACACATGCCAAGCACCCATCATCCTCACCAAGTGCACCATTATAGAAGAGATGCTAAATACACCACATATGCCAACTATCACATCAAGAAGTATACCTCCCTAGCACTGATCCTAAGGCAAGTATACACCAAATTTAAGTAATAAATAAATGAAGGGGCTAGTAGACCTTAAGCCCTTCACATTCCATGAAGCACTCTATTAACTAGGTAAAAACACTTTCGAAACAACCGAAAGCTAACAAAATAATTTAATTTTCACTTTTACTCAATCAATGCATTTATATGTTTGGCCTATGGCATATGATAATAGTGTCAACATCTAATAAACAAAGTGCAACCATCTTCAAATTTTGTCTAATTCTTCCTAGAATGCAGATGCGAAACTTATTTTTGTAACTTGTTCCAAATCTTTTTGAATGTTCAAACACTACCCATTCTCTTCCCACAACCACACTCTGCAAAGCTTCTCCTCAATAACTAGTCGTATTGTAATGAAATCAATGGTGAAGAGACTCCTAATTGGAGTAATTAATTCTCTTGATGTAAATCAACGGTGCATGCTTCAGCTAGAACCATGGCTTACCATAAAATCAATCATTATTCTTACATCTTCAGCACATAATGCACCGAATCCAATCTACCAAAATCTTCTAGAAGAAAATCATGTGTTATAAAATGACAAAAGCACTGCAAAATAACGAAGCACACTTCTGCATAATAACCTTGCCTGCCCCCTACAAGTTATGATTGTCATTCACATTATGCACTACATTCTTCACCCCAATCTACAAAATCACCTTGTTAAGTTATACCAAGAATATATTCATGTGTTTAACTTTTAGGTCACTTGCATCCACCGTCTCCAAAAACATAACTTTGTGTGGATGATAGGCCAAGACACTAATACAAGTTTTTCTTCGCTTACGTGAAGGTAAACCCTGTTTTTTCCATGATTCATTAATTGGGTCAAATTCGAAAGATAATGAAGCCGTCTGTTTGTTCAAAACATTAGTTCTCAACTTTTCATAAGATGAAAGTTTGCCACCACCTCCACAATTTTCAACAGCACTATTTGTGCCCCAAAAGAACAGGCACTGAGCATGAAAGAATGGCACATCGATTGCATAAAAGTACCTCCCAACTGCCATATCTGCTTCTCCCTTTGTTGCGGTTTTTCAATATACATCTGGAGTGGGTTGATTCCAATAGATTTGCAATGATCGCATAGGGAAAACCATGCTTGTCAACCAATCTACTGAATCCTTCGCCTTCTGTTTGTGTGATCCCCATCTGTTTTCAAGCCTTATGTGACACAAATGCATTGATCATCTCAATCATTTTTCAACGGCACAAACGTCTTGATTATCTCAATCACTGTGTTGCAAGCAAGAACACCACTCTGTTCCTATAATAAGAAAGTGGTTTCTGACTCTTGCCAATGCCCTTGAAATCAATCGACGATTTAACACAGAACTGCACTCATATTTTCTTTCATTTCGTCAACACAGTGCATAGTTCCGATCTGGAGCTCCCAATACGGGAGTCATTGAAGATATTTTTTCCAATCTGGGGTTGTGGAGCTTCCATTTTCAAAAAATAATTAAATGAAAAAAAAAGTGGCGACCTTAAGTGACTTGTAAATGAACACTAGAAAATCGGACAAGAAAAACACTATGTTCTCGAGGAATATCGATGTGATGTGCAGAGAAGGGGCATAGCACCCTACACAAATGGATCTAGTCCAGCCCCACAAATCTACTAGGATAGCAACCACGAAAAGGATATGTGTCCGCAAATAGGGGGAAAACAACACATGTTGATTGAACAAGAGTGCCAGCAGATGCCATCCCCGTGAAAATGAAAGGAGCTCCAACCAAAATATGCCGGCAGATGCCGTACCCACAAAATGCGAACTCCACAAAAATAAAAAAGATTCCCACAAAATGCAGACTCCAAAAAAATGAAAATATGCCCACAAAAACACAAGCCAGCAATTACCCACAAAAACACAATAGCAAGGGCAATTCTAGAAGGTCAACATTTCCCTTCTACTGCAGATGATTTACCTCCAGCAGACAGTTTCAAGGCAACTAGTAAGAACCATCGAAGACCACGAATGAAACAGGAGAAAATTTGATAACAGAGGGTCAAAACATGAGAATTAATTACTTTTCTTCTTTTATCTTTTTCAGTTCAATAGTTCTTTGAATCAAGGAAATCAACAGATCCATTCAAACATCCTCCCTCAGAATCAAATTTGGAAACTATGATACCAAATAAATACCAAGTGATAATATGAAAAGTTTTTTTAACAAGTTTCGATGCACAGTTTTCAATGGACACTTCGTGCTGACCTATATTCTTTGAATTTACCTTTCAGAAACAATCAAAATGTTATATATCAAATGATTCTCATTTCCTTTAGCAACAAAAACCAGTGTCTTGTATATTTTTTTGTTGAATGCATGCCTGGAAGGAGAATTATTCCAGGCTAGCAATCAATATAAACAATGTGAAGGTACAAAGTGGTTTCCTGCCACCTGTGGTCAGATGAATGTCGTCATTCTCGGCTTGATGTTATAAGCTGCAATAAAATGAACTCATACGTGACAGTGTAGGAAAAGCAGCGACCAATAAACAACCAAATCGAAGATATAATTAGCACAGCAATGCTGCAAAAGACAGTAGCTGAATATAATGTGTGCAATCTAATATTGCACTTCAAAAATAAGGATAAGCGTAATTATAAAAAGGGAACTATTCCACCTAAAAAGTCTACAAGTATGCATAGCATTACATAAAGTATGGGCATGTTTAAACAATTGAAACAATTATTGGGCCCTGCACTTCTTCCATCTATGCCGCTATATCAAATGCATGGTATTGATATGGAACGAAAAGTGATGCCATCCCATTCCAAACGTAAATAGAAAAATGATCCATGATAGTTTTCTGTCTCTGAATATACCCCTTTACAGCTACTTTCTGCTGCTATATCAGATCCATATAATTACTAAAATAGAAGCAAAGCCATGTACTGAATCCAATTACAAGATAAAACAATTGTAAACAAACCAGAAATTATAACCCTCATAAGTCCCTAAGTCCCCACCTCAGAACTTCAAAGACAATTCCTGCAGATTGCGGCAGTAAGTGGCCAGAGACTGAAGGGCTAGGGTAATGTCGACGGAAGGCTCAAGCTCGAGTGAGAGCTTCAGAAGCGTCGGACAATTCTCACCTATTTTTACCAAACCAGACGGAGTGAATCCGAAATGACCCTTTAAACCCAATTCTTGGATATTCTCACAGTTTTTAAGGCTTTTCAGGGCATCATCAGACAAATTCCTGCAATTCACGAGATTGATAGCACTAAGCCTGTTACAAACCCTAGTCATGGCCTCAATACCTGAATCCTGCAAATTGGGTATGAAAGTCAAGGCAACATGCTCGAGCATAGTACAATTATTCACAAACCCTACAAACCCTAGATTTGAAATGCATTCCTGTGGTTCGTCAGGGTTCCCTAATGTTAAGATGCTTAGGTTTTTAAGGGATTCAGAGGCCATCTCGAGATCTTGGTCCTGCAATTGATCAATGCACATAGAGAGATTCAAGTGCTTAACGTGTTTGAAGCGGGAAAGTACAGAAGGGAGGCGTACACGCGACCTGATTGTGAGCTTCTTCGCTGCTGCCCGCGTGAGCACGTCGTTCCAGACTGTGCACACCATGGATGCCGACAACAAATCCTGCGGCTCCGATAGCCTCGTTAAGATGTGGGACAACAGTCCTCTGTCACTCGTGGCAATCTCCATGCTGCTCTCCATTGTTGTTTTGTTTCGTTACAGGAAATGTAGCTCTGCTCGGTCGAACGAAGGGCGAATTTGTTGCCGTGGGTAGTCGATGTATCGTACTTAAAAAGTAAAGGTAAAGAGGAATCTATGATTGATTTTGAGTATGATAGGGTAACGCGTTCACACATATTAAAGCTCCACACGAGTTCCAGTCTGAACTTTTCTCCACCACTAAACATATATTTTTTCTACCAATATTTTATTTTATCGTTTTATTTTATCGTAGTAGGCTAAATGGATAAAAAAATAGGGGATATTTATCCGAAAATTGGTGAGAAATTGTTGGACTGGTAGATTTCAGTGATTATTTTTGTAGAATCAGAGTGCTTTGGAAGTTTTTCAGTCTGTTGATCCATTTTTGCATTCAGAAATGAATTCTGAATAACAAAAAATAGTGGTTCGTGTAAATTTATATGGCCAAATTCCGAAAAAAAAAACCATTTCGTAGAACAACTACCCAACGCCTATTTTATTTCTTACAAAAATATTTTTCCATGTTTCACTGGAATCCGGCGACATAAATCTGCACAAAATCATAATTTTCTGTTATTTAAAATCCGGAGGCATTCGATTCATACATAATCAACCACTCAAATATACAAATCCTCATAATTTTATGTTATTTAAATTGCATTTCTAAATCTATATATGGATTCAGAGTACTGAAAAATCTTCGAGGCATTCTATTCATACATAATCAACCACTCAAATATACAGATCCAACAAATTCTCTCGCTGAGAGGGAAAAATAAACAGAAAATAACCCTAGAAAAGAGCAAAAACATACAACAATTAGACTACAACTTTTTTTAAAACCTTAATATCTAACATATTCTTCATTAACTACTTTTGATCTTTGTTTCACTATTTGTATCATGCATGTTTTTCATTTCCCATGACTTAATGTAAAAATGGATATGGCATTGATGAGAGTATTGGAGATATTACACACCCACCCAATATTTCTTTTCCTAGGTTGATTAGTCTATGTTGATGGATATTCTCCCCTAGATGAGGGTGCCACAACCACATCTTACTCAGCTGCATTTCAATTAGACTACTGGAGTAGAGTCTTGCATGGCAACCTTGGTATAATCACCAAGTGTTGCATGCTCACCTCGAGGTCATCACTAGGAGGGTGCGCTTACCTTGGGATCATCACTAGAAAGACATCACACATGTGCATGCATGAGACTCTCCTCACTCCACTTGTGATTAACCAGTTAACCGATGACTGCATGACCAAATAACTAGGACTAGGTGACAGTTCACTCTAGTGTATGTCAATGTGTGTTCACATCTCTCTAGATCACTACTATGGCACATTAGTTCAACTATATAGAGTATAACACATGTATTTTTTCATTCTCTCATTTGGTTAATATAATTCTCTCTTTCTCTCTTTCAAACATCTCTCAACTTTACAAGCTTTGTGTTTGTTGTTGGCTAGATTCTTTGTACAAATTTCACTCCAATTCTATAAAAAAAACTAAGCTCAACAATGACCACAAATTAATAAAATTCTTATTATTTGTGAATTTGAAGAAAACACTATCAACTAAGATCACAAGGTACTTGCAAGTATCAACGAGAGCAATGCCATATGTACTAGAGGTTGAAGCAATGTTTAGCTAACCTCGAGATTAGGTGAATCGTAAGAGGATAATTTTGATTTATATTCAATTAACTATAAAAAACATTGGTTATGCATTAAAAACTAATTTTTTTTGGTTCATATTATTGTTTATTAAAACTAAAATGGAAACCAAATTTGTTCCAGTGATGCTAATGTATACCCATAATAATTGCATTCAAAATATGTAGACCTACACGAAAATGCTTGCTTAAACAAAAATTATATCTATTCAAGATTATCCCATTCATAGTATTTGCATGCATATGCAACATAACTTTATCCAAAGAAACATTTAGTTTTCATTTAATAAAAAGGATAAGGCCTTCGTGTTTGCATGAATAGCTCAGATTTTGATGCAAATAGCTCATGCGGCATGATTTCTTAAAGGAATGATTCTACGGAGCTTGAAACAAACAAGGCTACTCATGAAACTAGGGCCCTAGTGTGTACAATTATAAGCACCAGAAAAACAAATAAATATGGTAGAGAGTTTCATTTCTCTACCATATGCAAGAAGCATATTGACTAGCGGATGTAATTCCTCTAGTATTTGAACCGAAGGGCTCTAAGTGCCTTAATAGGTCGGTTGGACTCGATATTTTCCTCTTTTCATAATTTATCTCAATCATGGAGTGATGAGAAAGCAATTATAGTTTCATTTTATGAAATATCTTAATTTTTTTGAATTTCCTTTTTTTTTCTTGGGTTGATTGGCACAAATTCTTTGGTTTAAATTTTTGGGTAATTATAAATAAACTGATATTTGTCATTTGGGGGTCATTACTTTTGTACTTTCACCAACTTCGGATCCATCATCATGACACTAAATAATATACCAAGTCACCAATGACAACAAAAATACGTGTTGATTGTAGGGGCACTGGGTGGACTTGAAGCCATGACATTCCAGAGTCCTATAGACCAGAGAAGGCTATGTGGGCAACTGAGCTACAAGCAAAACCCCTAAGTTTCCTCTTTTTATATAGACCCAATGTTTCGTTTCACACACAGGGATACACACCGAAGTTGAGTTTGATGTTAAGTAATTAGAGACCTCCCATTTCCTTGGACACGAAATGGGTATCTCATCTTACATTGCCATTTTGTATTGGCCAATAGTGACGAGCCAAAAAAGTGTAGTCAAATTTTGATCGGTAAATTCCATGGCATATGATAGGAGGATCATTATACATTTTTTACTATCAACCAACAATATCTTGGAGCCAAAAGTGCTACTATGGAACTTGAAAATTTGCCTTGGCCTAATTTATGTCCAATCAAAAGTTGTCAACTAAAGCTATGTTTGCTATCTCTACCTACAATAGCGTGTTGATCTTTTAGACAAACATTCTATTGGATACCTAAGTGTAGTGCGTGACTTCTTTGGTTGATTCTTCCTCTTTTGACTATATCAGAATAACTTCACTAATGAAGCATCTATTAACTAATTGTTGACCATTCTTCCTTGGCAACGATGACAAGATCATAATAGAATCATCAACCAACCCTCTATTAACCTATTGATGACCTTTCTTTTAGTGCAATAGAATATCTACAATGCTAGCTTTTGTCACCTATAATTAGGAAGCTTCAAATATTAGTTGAAAGAACATTGAGAGATAGAGCTAAAGAACAACCTTAGAAAAACTATCTAAGCAAAACAAAACTTTTGAATCAACATCCATTGTGTGTGACCCATGTCATTACACTAGAAATTAGACACATTTCTGCATTGTTAAAATAATTTCCAAAGCCAAGAGCAACATTATGATTAGGGTAACATACGAGATAAATGTCCAAGCATCTGATACAAAACACGAATGGTGGAAAAATTGTATCAATGAGAAGGGAAGAGAAAGAAAAATAACAATAACAAGTTTTTTTGAATTTTAAAAACTAGTAACAATGTCAAATGAATCATTTATATGGTCAAAAATGGGAAAAGGGAAAAAAACAAAAGAAAGTACAATGACAATTTTTATATTTTTGTATAGATTTCATTTATAAAAATGACAATATTTAGTGTTATTTTCTCTAAAGTAATGATTCACATAAAAACGAAAGTGTAATGTATCGAATTTGTTTTTTTTCCAATTTGTTTCTATGATCATTAATCAAAACCTTTCAACATTACTCCAACCTTTCTTATCTAGGTTTATCATATGTTTTAATACTACTTTCCTTTGCATCCTTTGCGTTTATCATAATCTTGACAAGTTAACAAAATTAAAGCCCTAACTTATTCCTAATCTCAAGGAAGATAGCTTTAATTTCCTATATATATATATATATACTTACTATAGACTATACATTCAGGATTCGCGCAAGTTGTAACCATACCATAGAGACACGTTAATGCATATTGGGATATCGGCTTTCGAATTAAAGAGCTAACCCTTCATACATACTATGGAACATTAATGTGCAATACGACACTTATTTTCCTTTGAATTTCTAGCATGAATCTCTTAGGTGTAAGTGTCCTATACCTATAAGGCGATTTAATATTCACATGCGTGACAAGTTAAGACTTAGAGTAGTTGAACTGACGGTTGGGTACCTATTGCTCGTTTTTTGTTATTGCCATACTGTTTAGGTCTAACCCTCAAACTAAAACCCTAACATGATGTTGACAGGTCTGAGGTGAGGCATGGAAACCTAACTAAGAAATTTGGATAGAAGGAACTAAACCAAACTAGAGTCTGCAACAAACTCGACATTACAGTTGTCTGGGTCTGATCGAATACCATTGACATAACATAAATGAGGCATTTCCACGTCATTGATGTCGCTTATAACTCACCTCCTCGGGTTCTCCGATTGTACAAATGCGCTCGTCGAGTGCTTGCCACACTACCCTAATCACATGGGCTAGTACCATTATGCATTAATAACATTAAGTTAACCCTACGGGGATTCCTCCCAAGTTTATTGTTCTACCCGTCTTCTTGCCTTCGTCAGTTTTCCCTTGTTACAACGATAACCCTGTAGTTCAATCTCTCATCGCAACACGACCCTCGTCTTGTCGGAGTCGGCTCGCTCTAGTAGGGGAGAGTATAGCGAACCAATCCCATCGAACACTACCACCAACTTGGTAAGGAAATTCTTTGGTTATATATTTCGAACTTACGATTTTTCCTTCGAGGACAGTCTTACTGTGTTTAATCCTTCGTTACTGGTTTGTCTTCTGTGTATCTGGTAGAATGTTGGTAATGACATTTCACTCTGTAGTTTACCTTTAGTGGTGTTTGGTTTTCATACCCGTCTTGTATCGTTATTCGAGGACCCCATTATAATGAAACCTCTTGTATTTTACTCGTGGCTTATACCGAGTTCCTTGAAGGATTTTCGACTTTCATTCGACATCACCGGTTTTTTTCTTGAGTCCCCCGGAAGTCCGAGTGGCTTCGGTCAAGTTTTCCTATCAATCTTGGATTGTGGCTCGATACTCGGTGGTTTCACTCGGTTTCCCTACCTTAAATGAACACTGGGTTTCCACCAGTGTGGGAAGGATCTTTGTGCCTTTTGCATTTGGTTAAAGGTATGCAGATCTCAGATAACTCTGTAATTATCCTAGCGAAGTCTTCGGCTTATCATAACTTTTGGTCTTTCACTATTGAATTTTTACCCTCAGGAATCATAACTGCCTTATTGTCTGAGTACACCAATATCATTCGGTCTTTACTATGCTTATCATATCCAAACAATTTGTACAGTAAAAATATTTAAGGATTCGAAAGACAAGTCTTTGTTACAGAGTCGGTCTCATGAATCCTAAATTCCTGACATGACCATTTGCATTCGTCCCTTCCAAAATTTGTAAATAATACCCTTTAATTTACAATTTTTGTTCTGTATTCTATTATAATGTTGTATCGGTATGAACATTGTTTATAGCTCTTGTGGTTTAGTTTTATTTTCAACAGGATCTGATTAAAACAAGACTGAACTCGTAAACTCAATCTAGGGTCAACTATGCATACTTCGTCATATTGTTGGCTAGTGTATGATTGTTTGCTTTCTAACAGTTTATTAAAAGTTTGGTTTCCAACACTAATGATGGGCCCCTTTTTGTTGCGAGGGTACCCATCAGGTGGTCCTTGGCCCTCCCACCCCTCTTGGGCTTGTGAGTGTCGTTTCAAGCATGCGCAGAGGAAGGTCAGCCTGCACTACAGGCCCGACTTAAGTACCATCTGAGACTTTTCTATATTTACTTTCCTTTTAATTAATTTATCCTGGTAATCCAATTCTATGTCCCAATACGAATTTCTATTACTCCTTTGCAAAATACTAATGGAAATTTTCTTGCTTTCTTTTAGGATTGGTACATTCGAAAGCTTCAGATTTTGGGTATTCTCCCGCAAAAGGTATTCGGGTTCCTTTTACAATAATTCTTAGGGCTTAGCTTTCCAGGTTCTAAAAATTGAAGACCACGGTTCCATCCTAGATTTATTGTTATTATGCAAAGATCTGTCTCGATTTCCTGTAGTGGTTGGTTAATGAGTAATTCCCATTTTTATGACGATATTTCACTGTTGGAAGAAAAACGCAGTACTTGCGTAAGGTTGGACACACCTTTGATTTCTGGTTTGATTGGGATATGTAATAATTTTCTTTTAATATTGAGTCACAAGATTTCTCTCTTGCATGCTCGAAATGATACAATGATCATTAAAAATTTATTTCAGTCTTATCGTTACACTGGTCTTCTTCTTATACTTAAATTGTTCAAAAGTGAAATATATACTGTTATGAAAAGGAAAGACTCATGTTGTGATTTTTACCACGTCTGACTGAGCATGTTTTCTCTTAGGCCATCAGAACTCGATTTCATAAGCAGTAGGCTTTATAGATGAATTGGAAATCCCTATACCGACAACTATATACCTATAAATATATGTATATATATTTATATATTTATATATAAATGGATAGTAGCTTCCTATTTTATGAAATCATTCTATCTTCAACTTCGTTTGTACAGTTGGTTCTGTATAATTGTGGGAATAGTTTATATATTAAATTTATAATATATGTGTACACACACACACACACATATATATATAACCATTCCTATTGTAGGAAATGAATTCAAGTTTTCATTAACGTTTGTACAGTCTGATTTTTCCACTGTTTGTACAGTCTGTGTATTGAATTCGTTCACAAATATATATATGAAATATAATTCTAACTTTCATGCTTACTTCCATAATTATCTTTATCCAATAAGTACAATGAAACTGTGAGGATTATACCATCTGTTATTTCATTCCAATAGTATAAAGCAATAGAACAATCTACCCAGAATTAAAGGGATGGTCGATAAAGATATGACTGTTCATATATGTATGAAAATTAATTCCCAGATTTATTTTCAAGTTGCTTTAGTGTTTACACAGTCTGTAATTCACTATAAAACCGAGTATCTAGTTGTATAGGAATCACATATCTGGTAGGAAATTCTAGCCCAGTAATTGAAATGGCCTGCTATTTATTACATATATCTCTTCTAATCTTTCCATGTTTAAATTCATTCCCAGCCAAGATGTACCGAAAGTTTTTACTCAAAGTCTACAGTTAAAACTGTAGAGAGTTATCCTACAGTTAACTCATTCCAACATAATTAAATTTCAAACAACACAATCCATCCAGATCTAACAGATGCAGACTACCAATCAAGAATTTACATAACATTTAATCAGAGAAGGAATAGGTAAACATATATGAACGATTGTCGAACAACAAATGGAACAACCAAGTTCCTCCCAACCTTAGAACATAACATCCAATTTACTTGTCCCGTTCTCCCCCTAGCCTGACCATGAATCCATGAGGGCGAACTCAGAACTTCTCCTCAACAATAGCCCTTTAGTTTCAATAGTTTCTCCTTGCCCCACACTCATAAATTAGTGTTCATAACAACAAGATACAATTTATTTTTCCCCAACATACTAGGTAGCGTCCTGCCTCCTCCCATATGCTATATATGCCAAAGCATTTGTGCCTAGGTATTTCCCCCCCTTTGGAAATTTTCGCAACTTTCCAAATCCTTGATTTCCAGGGGCTTCCAATGGCTAAATTCCTGCTTTTCCACTTGTAATAATCAGCCCTAAGGTAGTTCCAACATGTTCCCCACTCATGGAGTCATGGTCAGCTGATTTTAACGTGGTTGTTCCATTTGTCCATCAGTAATAAATATAGAATATTTTGGTTCATACAAGTGTCATAGTCAAGTAGTTAGTTGGGTCAAATCAAATCTCTTCCCAGCAATCATAATCATCAAGTACAATTAACTAAATTCGAAATTTGGAATTGCCATAAATGGCAAAAAATTTCCAATTTCGAATTTACCAAAAACGAAAATAATTTCCTAAGAAATTTCAGACTTAAAAATAATTTATTTTTGGGGGTGTTACAGAAAGCCAAACAATAAATCAAATAATATGATAAAGAACACATTAAAAAGATTGATTATAAAATCATTGGGGTAACAAGTGTGGGGGAGGGTTATTTTGAGCCATAGAGGAACTCTTGAATTTACATATGCTTAGGGTCTGGGCACACCAACAAATAATTGGGTTAAATCATATGCTTTGTTGCAAGGCTTAAAGATATCTACATGTATTAACATCCAATGATTATGTGTGTTAGGTGATTTAAAAAATGTCATTAGGCACTTGGTTTTGAACACCAATCCAAGCGATGTTCTTTCAGCATCACTTATGGAGCAAATAAATTAAGAAGTCAACAATTTATTAGAGGTTAAGTTCTTCCATGTGTTGACCTCATCGAGTCTATTTGGCCTTCTTCTCTTCCCCAATGGTGATGGTTGGGTGTGCATCTCCTTCTAATAGTCTACTGAGTCATGGATTGGCTTCATCTGGGCCCTTTGGTGCATCGTTTGTGTGCAGACCCGAGGGCGGTACTTCTAGATTTCAGGGTGGTATCTCTTTTAACAATGTTGTTACAAAGGAGTCTTCTACCCATCCTCCTTCCCCTTCTTCTTTTCTAGTGTAGGAACCCCCTGCTTTAATAATCCCTATGGGGTCAGTTGCAAATGAAGAGCTTGATTTCTACAGATCTAACTGTTTGGTCGGTAATGTCCCTAATCTGAAACCCTTTGTAATTGAACATATAGGTTGGTGAGTCGTTGCTACCAATTGTTAATGTAAATGTACATATAGGTTGATGAGCCATTGACACCAAGTTGTGGTTTTGTACACACCTAAGTAGTGGGCGAGAATTGTTATCAAAGAAAGGGTGCGCACATTTCACAATGTTGCGTGCACTTGGGTAAGTGCATGGGCACTCTTTTTCTTATTTCTCAATATTGCTTGGAAAATTGAAATTCCAAAACTAAAAATTTGTATCTCTTTCATGATGATTCTTAAATACTAAGTCAATAAGATGCATAGGAATATTTCCATTTTGATATGAAGGGATAACCAACAAAGCATCCTCCTTGTGAATTAAGAGATGATTTTCTCATTCCTCATGTCAAAAACATGGATCAATGAATTCTAAAAAGGGATTATGATTGGTAGCACCATCATCCATATGAAGAGTAAACCCAACAAATTATTCATGAATATCATAACCTATATGTTAAATATCGACATCTCTTTGATCTACATTCTCTTGTTCCCAATCGTATAAAACATTAAAAGAAGAAAATAGTTCATGGATGGAATTGTTTCTGTCACATTATTCTTTCAAGTGATGGACTTGGGACAATTTTTCACCCATATCATTATCATCATAGTCGATACATATATGTTCGTGGCTAGAAAAAATTGCAAATGCATATTTCATATAAAATCCATGAAACAAAAATATGAAATGATGTGGTTGGGAAACCAAAAGTGGGGAGGCATCTTGTATGGTATGTGTTATTGAAGCTAGTTCAAAACCCTTTTATGTGTGCTTATGAGGTGTTATTAATGAGGATCACTAGGTTTTGGGATCTTGATGAGGAGTGTTTTGAGATTTTGGGAAAATGTCTAGAGTTGGCACTACTGGACATCTATTTCATGATTGGTTTTCCCTTTCGTGAAGAGGTGGGAGATAGTTGGCCCAAACTAGGAGGGGGTAGGACCTTGGAGGAATTGATAAAGTCTCATTGTGAGTGAGGGATGAAGAAGGTTGATGGTGCCATCCCTATTGGTGTGATCTAGTCTAAGGAGATGTGAGCTATGGTGACCATGGTAGTGAAAATATTGGGATATTATGGCCCATATGTTGTCTTGGGTGGCCATATGTTGTCTTGGATCGTGTCAAAACTTCCTAGGATCAATATGATGATACCCTTCTCCAGGTGGTGTCCTCTTAACACATCATGCTTCCCAAACAATCCTTCCAAAGTAGTCTAGATTTGATTGGGTGAACTACCAAATTTAATGTGGAAAAGAAGATCAAGAGATATGGAGAGAGATAATAAACCATAAGCTTCATCACATCTGTTAAACCACTTCATATTTTCATCATCTATTATAGGTTCAAATTTAATCCCCATCATGATTCTAAATAGGCCTCTACTCCTAAAAAAATAACATATTTGATTTCCACTCATGATAATTAAATGGTGTAAGAATGGGAAATTGACTTCAATCCATTACTATATGATTCTTGCTACTACTGAATATGTTTTTCAGTTGAGGGAAGGAATCTTCGAAACAATGACCCTACTATGGAACTATGGTTTCTATAGCAGAAATTTAGTTGCTTTAAGGCCATTAAATAAACTATCGGATAGAGCCTTTTGTAGCTTAATAGAAGAGTGTTTACAACACCATGAAGTGACTATAGAATAGAGAATCTAGTAGTGTAATAGAAGGATTCCTTCAAAGCTATGAAAGATACTACAAAATAAAGACTTCAATAGCATAAAGAAAGAGTGCTTTCACCACCACAAAGAAATTTTGTAATAGTGACTTGTTTAGCATAATAGAATTGGGTTCCACTTAGTGTATCTTAAAAAACAAATGTCGTATTTCAAGAAATATACTTTAGAAATTTGATAATAAATATTAGACCATGTCAAATATTAGACATGTTTCACCTGTGTGCTTGAAATTACTCCAAATACACCTTTGTACTCTTCATTGGGTGAAGAAATTCGACTATTATGGGCCCAACTTGACCAAACTAGCTCTTGAAATGATTATGCAATTCATTGGGATATGTAATTTAATACGTTTTGGTGTAACAATAATTATGTGAGTATCAAAGGATTTATGACACATTTGTGCACCCCATGACTTAAGATGCTACACAGTTCTCCATTTGGTCGTCTTTAAAGTTTGACTTCGATTCTCCATGAATAATTTATCCTTTGTCCATATTTTTTCCCTTCTATATGGTGTTTAATGCTTCCATGTTTCAACTATGTTAAAGTAGCCACAAATAAAAGAAGAGGCATATGGAAACTCATTAGCCATCCATCTCCAGAATGTTGCTTACTTATTTAAATCATTGGATGCATAAGTATTGTCCAACCCAAGTAGATGGACATCTAAGTGAAGTGAAAAGATCCTAATTAGACAAGAGCCTTATGGTTTTATCCTCATGACTATTGTTTGCTTTCAATGTGAATTTACATTTTTATATTTTAATGGTATTTTTGATTGCTCTGTATCAAAATGAAATGGGTTGAAATATATTGCAAGACTACTTCCATTTATCTGGATAATTAGCTCATATTTTTTGTCATTAGCAGTGCACACATAGTAATCAATCAAGAAATTATTTATTTTCTTGAAACCCCTTGCTCCTTCCCATAGCTAGGTTTCATCGATGTTGAAATTCTTGCATTTCATTTTCCTCTTGCATGGTTTAAAGTCAAATCAAAATGCCATTAGTTTCACGACCACTCCTTTGAGTAACAACAACCTAAAATCAAGCGCTAATTAAAATTTATCTAGCAACTTTAATTTCTAGGGCTCTTCAAACCCATCTAAGCTTAGGTGTAGAGCTTTGGAATAGGATTGTCAGAATAACTTTTCAAAGCTACTAAACAAACATAGAGCTTTGATTTAAGGAGTGAAATCTAGTTGCTATATCATTGACTTTGGGAATCCCTTCTAACACAAGGGTCAAGCACGAGGTCGCATTGGGGCCAACAGAGTAATCAACCCTACTTTATTGGTCTTGGTGTAGTTGTTGCATGTATTACGGGGATCAATTTGGAGTAACCCATCTCTATGAGGAGTCTCTCAAAGTGGTTTCGGGCTTAGTTACCCTGCCCTTGCATGTAAACCGGATTGTCGATTGTCCTCCCTCTTCTTTGATATAGTAGGTGGTACCATAGAGGTCATAATCTTTTAGACTTCCTACCCAAGGTGACAGCACAGGGAAGGTGGTGTTGTACCTGGGATCGACGTTGGCTAGACTCACTCGAACTCCTTGGAGGTTTTCCCACTACTCGGTGAGGTAGCTTGCACCAACGCATTAGTTCGTTGAGAAGGTTGTCAACGTAACTTTCCCACCCACCGAAACTTAGCCCCTTCGCGCATTAATCATGCGATGTTGGACTCCATCACCAACTAGAGATTCTTTGTGAGAAGGTTTGTTTGCATGCTTGACTCCTAGATTAATTAGCGTGTGTGGTTTGTTCTCCTTAGTAGGCCTTAGGATTGAGTCTGTGTCTAAAGGCATCACATAGTCTGTGTCTTAGGATTATGTATTTTGGTTGTCTTAACAACTACTAATAAAGACTATGTTTCTAGGCATATCCATTACTTCTCTTTCTATTTTATGATATATCACCTTGTTTACACTTTTGTTTTCAGAAGCTTTCATTTTTTATGATTATTTTACTTCAATTTATTTATACAAATCTTGCCTTGGATAATTATTGTGAATAATGTACAACTACATTTATTTTGTTTCACATTGTTTGCTTTTATTAGTTTTTTTAACTTAAATTTATTATTTCTAATAACTTGTAACCTAGCTTTTAATTTATGATAGAAGCTTGTATCTTAGGTTTTTATTCAAAATAACATATTTTATCTCAACTACCTAAGGAATTTTTCATTAACATGAAGTTCATATTAAAATTGATCTCGCAACATTAAAGAGACATATCACCCCTAAGGCAGAAGAGCTCCATTACCTATATCAATAAATTTATTTTTCAATGAATAGTTGGTTTTAGGGATTATAGAAACATAGATTTCATTTCCTTTTATAGAAATATGTTTTTTTGTTCCCTTGTTCCTCTTAACCAACCCTACAAGAGTGTTTTTTCACATGTTACTTCTAGGCTAAAAGCTCCTCCAAATGTGTATTTGGATGCCAAGATAGTGGGGTGCTCATTAATACATGAAATGATTCTGCTCCATGAGAACCAAATAATATCCTTTCAAGCAAGGGTGTTACACCAGCAAAATCATGCTTGGACACTTCTCAAGGTAATTGTACCTTGTTTATGTGTTGTTGGATCTTCACCCAATGTATTAATGACAACCATTGCTTCCTACTTGTTACTCCCATTAATTTTGTCCTAAATATGCTACAAGAAATGTTGAACGGTGCTAGAAATATACTAGGTGTCTCAAACAATGGATAGGGGAAAAATTTATGGAATTAGTCCATAATTAAGGTTCTTAACCTAATGAGCCATTATCAATACCTCTAACCATAAAATTGAACATTTGAAGTGTGTATTTGGCATATAAGAGGGATATGGATGCAATCAAGATTTTTGTATAGTAGGGATGGGTCTCGATTCCTTAACCATAGCCAAGGGACGAAAAATAGGTTCCTTACACTATAAATGGATCTATGTCGGTCATTGTCCATGAACATGAGTGCAAACCATGACAAAGGACCTTTAGATGTGATATTTCGCCACCGTGTGGAATATAGGTACTATTATGAGGTCTTACATGCTAGGGATGGGTCTTAAGCTGGTATTAGTCATGGTTGAGGGAGGAAAATAAGGCCCTTTCACCCTAGATGAATCCTTTAGGGATCAAGAGCCATAAAAAACACCATAATCCATATAGCATTTTGTATATATATCATCATTGTCCTTTAAGTGAGATATGGGAATCATTATGAAATTTGTGCATCAATTATGGGTTTCAAGGACTTAGCCACAGTTGGGGGAGAAATATTGGGAATTAAACCCTACAAGAATATTTTTGGGCTAGTGGGCAATGATCAAGGCCTTGAATTACAACACAAGTCGTCTAAAATGTATCTTTTGCATATGAGTGGGATAAAGGTGCCATTATGATTTTTTGTGTAATATGGATAGGTATCAAGGCCTTAACCATGATTGGGGAAGGAAAACAAGGTCATTAATTCCTAAATGAATCTTATAGTTCTTATGGGAAATATTCCTCAACCCCCAAAAAACCTTTAGAAAGTACCTTTGTCCTTCAATAGGATATGGATTAATTTTAGCTTACCTTTGGCCATCATTTATGATCACAACTCTCAATTGTCCTTAGAGTGAGACATGGGTGCCAATATGAGGTTTTATTCACTAGGGATGAGCCTCAAACAATGGATAAAGGAGAAATTGATGGAATTAGGCCATCATGGTTAACTATATATTGCATCTAAATGGAATATAGAAAAGGATTTTTCTAAATCAATCTCAATAGAATTTATTCTATAGGAAGCTATTTACAAAATTTCCTCTTCTTCACTGAAATTTTGTATATTTTTTTCCATAGATGTCCTTTGTAAACCAAAAGAGGTCCTCTTCCCACCACTCCAATGAAATTCTAATATAAGCCAATCTCATGCTATTGAAAGAAGTTGGGTTTGTCATAGGTTAAAACCCACATCCCATTATTTCATAAAAAAACATATCCTATTAAAGAAATAAGGACCCACAGTAAAATATCCTCTATTTAATATTTGGACTTAACTACAATTTCTCCCCACCACATCAATTTATTTCAGATCATTCTGATCTAAAATAGAGCTAGTTTCAAATGAAATGCAGTGACCTATATTCACCCTTTCCAAAAAGTTGTAAGAATTTTCAGTACAACTTTCTTTTCAAAGAGGATTTTAACTTTATGTTTGTGAATTCCAAAATAGGTTCTCAATTGTCACTACATAAGAAAGAATAGGGGTCTTGGTATGCCTGGCATCAAAATAGCCTACCAAAGAGACACCCTTGGTTTCACCCTATTGGCCCTTGGTTATGGAAGAAAGCAAAGATTACAGGAGAAAAGACGAAATGTGAACTGCGCGGAAGACACACTGACTGATAGTGGGTCGAAGTGGCCAAAGAAGCAGAAAATATGGAGCGAAGTATGAGAGAGTGAGTCGTCGGACGAGAGGATCAAGAAGAACAGATAAAAAAGGAAGATGGATCGTGGACAACTCATCAAGTAGAAAAAGGCATCGTTGGATGCTTTGGAGCACCTCGTGAGAAGGAAGGAAAGACAGGTTGGCGAAGCCTAAAAAATGTGGGTCAAGTTGACCTAGGGTTTTGGTAGATAGGGTTTTGACACCTAGGCTTCGGCCTAAGGTTGTCGGTGAGTTATTGTAATGTATAAATAAGAACCTAGAGAAGAGAAGGGGGGTTCACTATTGTGAGAGAAAATGACATTGGTCATTATCATTGCAATCTTGACAGAGAGAGAAGTGTTGAGAGTGAGAGAATTCTCGTATTGTAAGATCTTCATTTGGGTGTGAAGATCAACCCTGTAGCTGGGTGCGCAGGGAGGGGAGATAGAGAGAAGAGGAGAGAGAAGGAGAGAAAGATATGCAAGCTGAGAGTGTAGATAGAACTATATGCTTTCACCTAATATATTATAAAGCATAGTTATGTGGAAGTATCCCTAGAGAGAGGGTGAACCATGTATATCTTGTGTTATGTGTGATTTATGATGTGTTTTTTACTTTTGTTACTCTGTTGATGCATTAGTATGTTAGATCTAATATATACTGTGTGAAGTAGGTTTATGCTGGGTAATAATAATCATATCTCCATGTGTTGTTGTCTTGGTTCCACTTGCTTTTCCTCTGGTTGTAGACACATGTGTCCTGCAACCCCCTATTGCTACTTCGGGTGAGATTGCATCTACTCTGCAGGTGTTGCCAAAGTGCCAGTAGTTAGGGCTTGTTGGTGTGTTGTTAGAGTTGAACCCTAGTTCTGCCCCTGTTCCAACAAATGGTTCCATTGTCGGGACCGAGATCTTCTTGAGGGAATGTCAAGGCAGTTTCCATCAAAGACATAAATTCAGAAGTGGATAGAAGAACAATAAAATGACTTCACATAATCCCGGAACAAGAACCCTAAACTCAGTACAGAAGACTGGTTGGGAAGGTATATCCTTACCGACATACACAAGATTTTCTTTGGAGGGATTCACCATGAGCTTTACGAGTGGTTAGCTAGATTGGTAGATACCCAGTTTGAGATTAGATCTAGACCACCTGTGGTTTGGACGTCGACGCTCATCAAGAAGGTCAAAAGAGTTGATAATGTTGTGTCAAGAGAAGTATATCACTGGTTTGATAATACTATTGGAGGGTACATTACCGAGTTTGTCATCGATAGAGTTGAGTCGTATATCCAAGCAGAGAGGTATTTATTTAAGGGACCAAGAGGAATTGTTTTACACTTCTCAAAGTTGAAGATCAAGATGCTATTGCATGAGAATAACATCTTGAAGATACAGTAAGTGATGACATCGGAAAGCTAATGTTCAAGAATTCAGACAGCGACAACGACACACAGGTTGGGCAAATGCACAGTGGGAGAATCTTCAGAGAGGTCCCTCTGGTGAACTTGTTTGAGAAGATCCGCGAACCACTACAGGATGAAGGGTTCTATAGTGGAGAGGAAGAAGAGTTATTGAACGAGGAACATTCAACATCCGCTAATATAGAGGAAGGAAAGACTGTAGAACCTCGCCGAGAAGAATCAGAAGCTTCGGGAACTGTGCAAACTGTTGAAGTAAGTACTATTACTCCTCCTATTGTTTTAGCAACATTAAGTAACCAGAGTAGTCAGAGTCACCAGAGCACTTAGAGAACTATTACTAGCAGTTCAACACATAATCAGTCAGGAAACCTAGGAAGATCTATGGCAGATGAGATGAGGCTACCTATCTTTAAGGGAGATGGATATGAAGATCTTGATCAGCACTGGTTTTTATGTGAAGTTGTATGGAGTATTAAGAATGTCACCGACGAAGCAGTTAAGAGAGCTCAGTTTAGTACTACCCTAAGAGATCACGCACTGATATGGTACATGAAACTTGTCCAAGGAATTGCATAGCCTAAATTGTTGAATGAGATCAAGAATGCATTGGTTGCAGAATTCAAGAAACCCAAGTCAGAGTCACAATGCATTATCAAACTGAAAGAAATCAAGCAAAGAGTAGTTGAAATTGTTTGGGAGTTTGATCAAAGATTTAAGATCTTAACGGGTCGGTTGACTTTCCAGATCCTAGATGAACATAATAAGGAATGGTTCATTACTACCCACTTACCACACATTAGAGTCCCTCTGATGCATTAGAAGATTTCTTCGCAAGTTGAGGCATTGGAGATCACCATGGAATTAGAATCAACCCCTATGGGAGAATCTAGCTCAAGAATGAGTCAAATTTTGAGTCAACTAACTAGTTTATCTCTCCAGGTCAAAGATATGAAGAAATACAAGGGAAAAGACAAAAGAGAAGATATATGGTGTATTAGATGCAAATCATAAGGACATGACAAGGAACATTTTCCCCTATTTCATGAATACTTGGCCTCTAGAGCTTTGAGCCCTTTGAAGCAGGTTACTCTACCTTGGTGTGAGGTATGTAGAAATAGACATCACCCTTGTGAATGCTACTACATGCAAAAATATGTCCAAACACCTACAAATCTGTATTGCACATTTTGTAAATTTGTGGGGCATGATGAGAAGGATTGTAGGGCTTATGACCTATTGCATGAAAGATCAAGAGACACATATAGGATTCAAGGTGAAGTACAACAAGAAGGAACTACTCCATAGTATAATTCCCCAGGAAGAAAAAACTTCAATCCTCGTGGTGTATTCAGAGGAAGAGGACGAGTTGGAGGAATGGGTCGAGGTTGAGGTCAAATCATTTTTTATAACTGTGCACAACTAGGAAATTTTGCAAGGGATTGTCAGAACCCTTGTACCACTTGCAGCTACTGCAACTCATTCGAACATGTTATTGAAGATTGTCCTGTGCTTCTAGCCAAAATTCAAGAGAGACGAGGGGGAAACCAACAAGTACAATTGATCTTAGCAGAACCCCGTGGAGAGGATCCCATAGTCGTTGTTATCAATAGAGGAGGCGTTGTTACAGGAGAAGAGAGAATGACATTGGGAAAGACTCCAGAAGAAGTTAGGGTCAGAAACACTGTAGAGAAGACACAAGTATTTGATGCAAGGAAGGAAAAACAAACATTTGGGGAGGTGTTAGCACCTTGCAAATCTGCTTGGCTATCAAAATAGATGATAGGGGTAACTATCGCAACCAGCTTTAGAGCTGAGGAACTAGCCTGCTCAACTCAGAGAGGGCTCTCTCGTGTCACTTGATATATCTATGGAAATCGGTGGCTATATTTGGTTTGTTTTGAGGGGTTTTTATAAAGTTTGTTGGCCAAGAAGAGGAGGGACACACAGGGCTATGGAGTCAAAATTATGAAATTGAATGAAAACAATGATCAATTGATAGAACTCTCCAGAGGATAAAGGCTAAATGAAGCAATGAATCTGAGTTGTCACTTAAAATAAATCAGAGTGGTAAGAGGAAAGAGGAAAAACAAGTAACCACATCAGAGCATTACTAAAATGAATTCTGAATTAACTAAGAAGAAACATACACAGTTTAAATTGCTTAAGCCGAGAGCATCACAAGACAAATTCTGGGCCTTTAACTCTCCAATTTAAACAAAAGACAGTGTAAATGGAATTAAAGAAACACAAGAAATACATACAATGAGGGAAGACAAAACTCATATCACAACCATTAGAATCTTTTCATAAATAGTTCAAAATGCTTCTGCATATGTATTCAAATCAGTCCCAGAAAAATTACAATAGAGTCCAGAACCACCAGAATTGTGCCCTTGCACTTATTCCCCTCAATAATACACTCAGAACCTCTAATACGTATACAATTCGAGTTCCTTCAGTGTGCAACCAGTTATAATAAATGAAATGAAACGTTTCAACTTCTACAATGATGACAAATGACAGTTTTCAGAAAAAAGTTCCATGATCCCTGCAGATTCCTCTGACGCTCCAGCTCCTTCTTCTGCGACGTTCTCTTTGAAATGTAACTCATACTCTTTTAAATATAATTGCATTTATCGATATTCTCATTAAATATTTGGGAATAATATATTTGAAATCAAAATAATTCCCAAATATTTTTCTATCCTGTATAATGAAATTTCCACAATTTAATTCATGCCCGTGGTTTTTAAAACCAAATCTTGTTTGCCCAATTCACCATTTCATTGTAAAAAACATTTACTGTTACCATTTCTCTGTAAAAAACATTTACTGTGTAATGTTTTTCCAATTTACCATTTAATTGTGAAAAAAATATTTATTGTGTGTTTTTTCCAGTTTACCGTCTGTGGTAAAATACCTTCTATCTCCTTCTTTTACTTCTGTAAAACCTTTGGATAAAAATTATCCAAGTTTATGTTCCATTTAATTATTTTCCATGGAAATAAACATTAGTCCCCTTGATTTGTAAAATTTAAATCTTACCTCTGTAAAACCTTTTCATCGTGAGGAGGAATCTCATTTATTAGAAATTCCATAATCATTATTGAAATGCACTCCTGGAAAAATGCCACACATAAAACATATGATAAATGTTTGCATTTATTACATCGGACTTGGGCTAAAGTGGTTTTATCAAAACTGTGTTTACCTCCGATGTGCTCCACGTAAAAACAATGTCCACCAAATAAATCATGGTAGTTTTCCCCGATCTGCCTTTACATAATTAACCTCCTCGTTACTTTAATCCCTGATATGTATGTGCGCCCTCCATCCAACCTTTGAATTTTCCACATTATAAATTGAGATTTGTGCCTATGATTTGATGTGATTTCATAAATTAAATAATGGATTAAATATTAATATAAATATAAAAATATTTATATTAATAATAATAATAATAAAACCCCTTTTTTCTATTTTCAAAGGACTTTGGGCATATGAGGCTTAACACATGACTTTGTGGATAGGATAAGGGTGCTTAATAAAAGAAATATTTTTTAATTTCAACGGGAATACGAAAATAAGGGTAAAAATGAATGAAGTGATGGAACTAAGGGATTTAGATAAGAATTAAGGCTAGGTATAGGCTTGGGATATTTGCCAACTTTTGAATCGTGGAGTACATGACTCTTTTGGATGATCCATTGGGTGAAGGATTTGGGTGATGGGAGCTTGACAACGTTGGTGAAATTTTTTGAAAATCTGAGTGGAAACATAACACAAGGACAAGCTTCTTTGGAAAAATAAAATGCAAATCAGCAGGTGATAACACCATCAATTTTTGATATCGGGGGTTGGAAAAAACGGTTTTGAGTAGACCTCTTTTCACCCCGATGTACCTCTGGTGTCGGCACGCGTCCATGAATGAAAGCATAATGGTTTCCCCGACCCGCCTTCGAATAATTATCTTCCACGTTGCTTCATTCTCCGATATGTGCCTTAGCTGTTGATCCGGGCTTCTTCAAGATTGATGGTCCACTGATTTATACCTTTTGCATCTCCGCTATATTTATCTATATGCCACTGGATATAGCCCAGCCCCCTAAACTATCATACTTCCACAATGATATAACATTTCACTAAATTTCCAAAATTTGGATCCTGATATGAAAATTGTTATGGTGATAACATTGGCTCCAACTGGGGATGCCATCCTCCTTGCGAGGTAGCAAAGAACTCGTAGATCCAGTGTCTGATCCATTGGGCTGCTCCCCCAAAATTTGTGTGTATCCTTCTCCAACCTATCATCAATGTCTGTTGAAAACCAAACTATGCACACTGCTCTCAACCAGATACTGAACGTTGAATACACCGCTAAAATATGATTGTACAAAATACTGAAAATCCAAACTGAAAAATTCTTGACCAACAAGCTTATTTGCATACTCCTATCTACTCTAAAACTTCTGAAATGAATACTCAATCAAATGATGCTAAAGTGCCAATGCAGCCAATCAAGCAATTGGCTTCCCGATTTTTCTCCGATCACATCTTTTTTAAGAAGGCATACAAATGTAAAAGGTGGTAGCTGAAAGCAAAAGTTGAATCCAAAACCTGACCTTATGAATGAAACAAACTCCTCCTTCACTGAAGACTATAATAGGATGGCCATAGGATCTTGAAAACCATGAAAAATCATTTTTTCTTGATGAGAAAAAACATGAAGAAAATCCTCTTTCATAAGTGTTTGTTGCTCTTGCTCTATTTCTTTTGTTTTGAGAACATTTTTAAATGAAATGACAGCAATAGGTTTGTCTACTTCTCTATGCATCTCAACAAAAACATTCATACATTCTTGAAGGTCTTCAAATATGAAATCCATATTATGTGCATCAAGGCTATCTTCTTGTTCATCAAACAATTCTGATTTGGTTTTGTTAAACTTCTGGAAATTTGTTTGAGGACTGCCATTTTTACTTTCAAATGAATTAATAGAAATAAGTTCATGCTCATAATCTTCTTGCAAATGTGAAAATATAACATCATGCACTATTTCACATTCTAGAGTTCCCATGGATGCACTTGCAAAACCATGATTTTCAAATGAATCAAATAAAACCACTACTTCATTATCTTTCTGTATTTTTGATTGAAAAGTGTCATACATTGTTTTGTTTCTTTCCTGAAACTCTATGTCATTTGTTTGTACATTGCTAGAAGTTTCCATAGATACAGTTCAGAATCCTCATCCATTTCTAGGCCACTTATAATTTGAACAACCACATCATTCATAGGGGAAGAAAGACAACTTTGAAACACTTTATCTTGTTGAATATCTTCATCAAGTTCAGGATAAGGAAAATGACTTTTAACAACAATTTCTTGATCAACTTCATCTTCAGCCAAAGGAGGGGCTACTATTTATTGTTGGGTTGAATATTCATAAAGGGATTCTATGATTTCATCATTCATACAGTCTTCATCACCAAAAACATTTTTAAGGT